>CM053793.1:268839343-269439343 GCA_028749045.1 Cupressus sempervirens
TGCTAGATGATTTTTTTAAGACTTAAGATTAGAAATTATTATTATTTTTATCAAGTTGCCAACACCCAATTCTTGAAAACTATTAAAACATTTGTGTTGCTTCTATCATCTTCTTCTTTTGTATTTATTATCTCTCTACATGCCTAATTGTCAAATAATTGTTTCTGTAAATTGTCGACATTCATTTTAATATCAAATCAATAAGCATACTCTATGTGCATGTTTGTGATGATACCTTATTATCTTCTGTGTGACTGTCTATTGTACACATAATTCTTCTTCTTTTCATCACAATCTATGAACATATGACTATGATAATCATGCCTCCTCTACCTATGTAGCTAGAGGATAACACTCGTATAATGTATACCTCCTGTATACATGATTTTCCCTCTATTATAATTGGCTATCGTAGATTGCAACGAATATCATTTATTTACTATGTAGCTAGCTAACTATGGATGTTCATTATCCCTTCATAGAATGATCTATGACATATTGTTCTTCTATCTTACTCATTTCTTATTTTCCCCACCTTTTCATTATCATTTGGTGCTCCAATCCTTCTTCTTTGATCATGTTAGAGATATTTTTCCTTATTTTGATGATCGTGTCAAAGACTATCTGTGCATCGACTAATATTTGTTATCTATATTACCAAGTCATTTTGATATCGATGATTGGTAGGATTGAATTTTCCTCTCAACCTTGGTTCAATTATTTTCCCTTTGACTTCCTTTCTTCATGGTTTTTCTCCTCTTCCCCTTTTTTTTAATTAAATTTTTTTCTCATAAATAAGTTGCTTCTTTATATTGCAGTTTGGCTTCAATACCATGTTGAGATCATATGGATTATTTTATGCAAATGTTATAACACTATCATTGTAATCGGTGTGTTCCAAATGCAGTTTTGAAGACTTATAAATATGAGAGGGGGAGACATGTCTCTATGGTTAAACATCATTAGATAATAATAATATATTAAAAATAATATAAATAACCATATTTATAATATATATAGTTTATATAATATGTAAATATATTTATATTATATATATAAGAATATTTGTCTAAATGATGATTTTCCATCAACAATGTATGTCATGATCGAATTCAATCCGACTAAAGCTACAAACTTAACACATGTAAACTTTGAAAGCATGGTAAAAATTAGTAGTAAGAAAAGAGTAAGAGGCTTACCGAATCTCCAAAAAATAGAGAATGCTACGTGCGAAGAATGTCATTTTGGTAAGATGAAAAAGTACAGTTTTGCTAGCAAGAAAACACACTTTAAATGATATTTTGGAGTTAGTACACACAAATTTATGTGGTCATATTGTTTATTGATTTTTATTCAAGGATGGTGATTGTAATGTTCATGAAGGTGACATGCATTTGATATGTTCAAATAGCATAAAGCTAAAGTTGAAAAGGAAACTAGTAAATATTTGAAATGTTTGAGATCTAATAAAGGTGGTGAGTTTATGTTTGTTGAATTCACTAACTTTTGTGCTGAGAATAGTATCATAAGATAGTTATCTACACTGAGGACACAAAAACAAAATGGTATTGCTTAAAGGAGAAATAAACCCATTGTGGATTGTGCAAGAACATTGATGATTAAGAAGTAGGTTTCACAAATATTCTGGAGAGAAGCAATCAATACTACTATTTATACTCTCACCCAAGTTTAATTGAAGAAAGGAACAAACAAGACACCCTATGAACTATGGCATGCTCATAAATTAAATGTATGTTATTTCAATTTTTTTGGAAGTAGGTTTTACACTCACAAGGATGCTAGGAATGGTAAACTTGATGTTAAAGGAGACAAAGGTACATTCCTTGGATATTCTTCAGACAGTAAAGCTTATAAATGTTTGAACAAAGATACTAACAAGATGATTGAAAGTGTAAATGTAAGATTTGATGAGTTTGCAAAGAGGAATGACGTGGAAAGCAAGAAGGAACTAGAAGATTACAAGAAGTATATTTTATGTCTATAAAGAAGCACCCGATACTCTACCCGAGTTACAATACAGAGCTACTAAGAACCAAATAAGGACACTTGATTCATAGACAGTTACACCTGAGCGCCAGACAATACAACCTAACTAGGAAGCTGAACCTCTACCGAGTGAAGGAAATAATGACAATTAAAGAACTGAACCTATATTAGCTAAGTATGCGAGGAAGAATCATTCAAATAAATAGATAATTGGAGATAGAAGTGCAGGAGAGCAAACAAGAAGCAAGATAAGAGAAGGTACATGCTTAATAGCTAATTTTGAACTTAGAATAGTAAAAGATGTATGGGATAATGAATGTTGGGTCAATGCTATGAATGAGGATATTAATCAATTAGAGAAGAACAATACTTTAAAAATGTGATTGGAACCAAATGGATTTCTAGAAACTAGTTGAATGAAAATGGAGAAGTGGTAAGGAATAAGGCAATATTAGTTTGCAAAAGCTATGCATAGGGAGAAGGAATAGATTATGGTGAAACTTTTGCACCTATGGCGAGATTGGAAGGAGTAAGAACACTACTAACCTATGCTACAAACAAGAAGTTCAAAGTATATCAAATGGATTTCAATTCTACTTTTCTAAATGGGATGCTTGAAGAGGAAGTATATATTGAACAACCTAAAGTATTCATTGAACCTGAAAAGAAGAAAATGGTTTGTAAGTTGAACAAAGTGTTATATGGACTAAAATAAGCTCCTAGAACATGATATGAAATATTACACTCTTATCTAATTAAGATTGGATTTGTTGGAATAAGTGAAAACAATCGTCTATATTTGAAAAATGATTTTGAGGATATGGTGTTGATTACTGAGGTATTTGTTGATGATATAATATTTGGAGGAAATGACATGTTGAGTAGGACATTTTTTGAATAAATGAGTACTGAATTTGAGATGTCTATGTTTGGTGAGATTAATTTTTTTATTCAATTACAAGTTCATCAAACATTGAAAGGTATATATGTTACTCAATCTAAGTATGTGAAAGAAATCTTGAATATATTCGATATGGATGATTCAAAACCATTCAGTACACCCATGGTGATCGACATGAAACTATCAAAAGAAGATAGTACTAGTGAGTTGATAAAACTCTATATAGATCTATGATTGAAAAATTACAGTATGTTGTGCATAGTAGACCAAACATTGAACTTGTTGGAATTGTTGCAAGGTTTTCATCTAATCCAGAGGAGACTCATATGACTAGTGTTAAAAGGATATTCATATATTTTAAGGGAACTGAAGATTATGGCCTATGGAATAAACACAAGGATGACTTTAATCTTATAGTCTACACTAATGTTGATTGGGCTAGAAATGTTGATGACAGAAAAAATACAAGTGGTGGACCTTTCTTTTTAGGAGAATGGTTGATTACATGGATAATCAAGAAACTAAGTTGTATTTCACAATCTATTATTGAAGCTAAATATGTTGTTGTTGCAATCAATTGTTCAAAAATTGTATGGATTAAGCAATTGTTGGAAGGAATGCAAGAAGAGGTAACCAAGCCTGTTACTATTTACTATGATAATACAAGTGCCATAAACATTTCAAAAACTCATGTGATGCATTAAAAAACAAAGCACATATCAATCAAATATCATTATTTGAGGGAACATGTTCAAGAGAAACAAGTGAGGCTTTAACATGTGAAGTCTAAGGAACAAATTGCTAACATATTTAACAAGCCACTACCTAAAGATGCTTTCGAGTATCTACGAGGTAAACTGGGGGTCATGCCCCTATCCAAAATTCATTAGGTGAAGAGCCTTGTTGCATCAATTCATGGATGGATTGTAAGATCTTTATGGAGTTGATGCAAAAGTCTTCACACTTTAGGAGCATTTATGAAGTTGATTGTGATGAAGCTGATGTAATACATACATGCAAGGTACAAGGATAACTACAAGGTTTTAAAAGTTTCATGATGAAGTTTATAATGACCTTTGGCATTGTTGTCCAAGGGGGAGAGAAAATCGTGAAAACAATGAACAGGAGAGAGTAACTAAAAAGAGATTATCTAAAGGGGGAGTGGACATAATGAAGATTGAAAGCTTCTCCAGAGATGAAGCAGGAAGAAGACTAGAACCGAAATAAGATATCATAACCTAAGGGGTAGAAATGTGTTGGTAAACAGATTGTTCTTTTTTATTTAACTCTTAGATGTCCAAATTTGTGAACAATATCTGGTTACAACAGTTGGAAAGTTGCTTCTAAAAAGAGTAACCTTCCTTTGAATTATCAGGTACAACTCCCTATTGTAGTATGATTTGCAATCGATTATGTTTGTTTCTAAAACTAAAAAGGGGTATGTTCTTAACCCAAGAACAATAGAGGTAAACTGAGCTACGCCTATACAAGAACTAACTCAGGCAAGAAATGGTATTTAAGATTGATTAAGTTTATGAATTCACACATCTTATGAACCCACTAGACTTAACAATTCAATAATGCATACTAACTAACACTAAACTAATTCAACAGGAAATTAACTATAGAGAAAGAGAGACTAACTTAAAGGAAAGCACAAAAGGGATTTCTCTTGAACCTATGATGACAATACTATCATATTCAATTCACTACCTCAAAACAAGGAAATGAAGCTCTATTCGTTCCTTGTTTTAATTCATATGAAAGAGAAAACATACAATTAACATAAAATAGAATCAAACATAAAATAATTGACACAAAATACCATTCAATTGTCTCTGCAACATCAAGTATTTCACACCAAAAATTAGTCGACCATTTATTAATCCTTCATTCAAATACATATAGGATTCCTAGATGACCGTTACAAAGGAAGTTAAATTGATTTATCTCCTCAAAAATGACAAATGGAAAAGAGCCAATTTTTCCATTACAATGATTACATCAAAATATGAAAGAGGCAAAATATGTATCACTTCGCCTTCTTTCCCTTTTCTAATTTTGTCCGATAAGCCTTAGCAACAACAATGATTGGAATCAATTCTTCATGCCTATAAACATGTACATTGGTATATCTTAATCTAGCCACTTAGAATGCTCTCTGGCCAAATCTTTGACAAAACTTAATCAGTCTTGTATTTCCTCCATGGCCACATGTGCACACCCGCCAAGTTTCTGGAGTTCAGAAACTCTATTTTGGTGACTAGAAGATATCCCCATCAAACTATCTATGTAATTGGAGAAGTTTGTTTACATGGAAGTTATCTCAATGATTCCCTTCCCTTGTCCACTAGTCTAAGAATATGTATGTAGACCTCTTAGGAGTTCATAATCTCCATCTTGATCCTTCTTCACTTTAGCTTTAGTTTCCTTAAGCCCTTAATATGCCGTCATGATCATTTTAGACTTGAACTACATGCTCTGTAGACACTCAAATGAAGGCACATCTCCTTTAGGCAAGATATTTTCTTCAATAGCCTCCTTAGCCTTCATGTGGATAATCATTTTCAACAAAGAGACACAATATTCACTCTTAGTTTTCTCGACAGCCAAGGTGGCTCTGTTTGCTAAAATGTTGTCCTTCTCTATTTTCAGCCTTAGTATGGCATTGCCAATTTGTTCTATAATGGTGAGTCCCTCCAATTTGAGTTTCTTGCTCCATTCTTTGCCAATTTTCCCAAATTTTTTATCTTCTTGGAGCTAGGAGATGAGTGCTTGGACATCGACACCAATAGGATCACTAGTAATAGGCATTTCAGAAATGCTTGCCAATAGAGTGACCAATTGCTTGATGAAGCCGTTTAGTTTATGGATTTCTACCTTCATCCTAACCTTTGACAATTTAAGACTTTCCAACTGTCCTTCAATCACCTCATTTTTTGACTTCCATAAGCCAGCCTTAGTGTCATGTCTGGCCTCCCCAAGATCTATAGAGTGTAAGGCAAAATCGTATGTAGACATATCCTTGATTCTTCCTTCTTTGGTAGGCTTTGCAATCTTCATTTTTAGATGCCCTATTTTAGGGTCTTGTTCAAGGATGGACAAGGTTTTTTTGCTTTTTGACCTTACTCAGTGCTGATCCAAAGTGGATAGTGAGAGATAAGGTATCTTTGTTGGGAGCTCCTTCATCTCTCCTCTTCCTCTTTTTGTTTAGGGTGTCCTCCAGTCATGCATCCATGCCTATCACTTGGAGGTCATCTTGAGGGAGTCTATGCTAAACATCTTCCTCTTGACTGGGGTGATTATACTCGCAGTCAAAGAGAAAGAATTCTTTGGATCTTATGAAACAATCTTTGAAGAATCTAGGCCCTTATTTGTCTCTAAAGTCTTCTTCATGGCCTTGTCAAATTTAGTGGATTCGTTGTCACTACTTCCTTCATCTCCTAAATCCACTACCTACACTTGAGAGCTACTCAACAAGAGAAGTGCAACACTTACAAATGGAACTAGACTGCTATGAGGTGAGAGGGCCATAGTGACCACACCATCTTTTGGTTCCTCTGACTTCTTCTTCTCAGCTTCTAATGGAGTTTCGATCACTGGGAGGGAGTCATCTTGACAAGTCTTAGCCAAGGGAATACTCTTGTTAGGAGGCTGCTCACCACCATCCGATGGTTGTGCTGGCCCTTGGGTAATGGCCAAAGTTGCACTTGATGTACCACCTTGGGAGGAGGAAGCCACTACAATTGTTGGAGAAGCTTGAGTAGTTGTACTTTTGCTTTGACTCCTTCTGGTTGTGGTCTATTCGACCCATTTCTCGATCCTTTTTATAATCTAGGCCATCATTATATCTAACTCCTCTCCTGCATCTTCATAAGGTTTTGAGCTTATCGGAGTGCCTTTCAGCTTGGTCAAATAAGTGTTACTATACATGTTTTGACCATCATCTTCTACTCCTTCTACATCAATATTAACTTTATACATCTTTACTTGATCAATTGTCAGCCTAGTGAAAGCACTATCATGACTCTCAAACTTGTCCTTGCAATCAGCCCGGTAGTCCTCGATGGTGGTGATGTGCTTGATAATGCTTCCAATCTACAATACCTCCCTTGCATGCCCATTCAGATCAAACATGGGCCTCAAGACTTCATACATCTCCAACTTATACTTCATTTCAAACACCTTGAGCATGTTCTTGGCATCAAAATGGGTTTCACAACTAAAAGCTCCCACCTTCATAAGGAATTTGTACCCTTTCTTCTTCAGACTCCCACTCAACATGTTCACTTAAGTAGCTTGTTGCATGATCATATCATTGGGATACCTTGGCAGCTTCAAGGGGAAACCATCAAAAGCTAGAAGATGCAAATACAAAAAAAATGAGATTTGGATGAAATAACTCCTAAATTGGCTAATGGTTGCCATGGCTTCAAGACTAAATCTCCTTTTTGGACATCACTGAAGCTCCTTGCAAATTCTCATGGTGAATGTGTCATTAACCTTCACATATTCTGCATAACTATTTTCCAATTGTAAGCATGGGTAAAACTCATAAGACTTCGCATCATCAAGAAACTTTTCCACTCTCTGAAGGCCTGGCCATAGTTGTAAAGAAGCTAACATATAAATGAGGAAAGAGGACATATAGAATGTATTGTATAACTTCGCAACATGAAGAGCATTGGAGAGAATCTTATTTACCTCATGAGCCCAATCAATATATTGGGTGTTAGAGCAGATGACTTGCACCAAAAAGAAATATTGCTCAAGAAAATTTAAAGCTCCTACCTTACCTTTCAATATGTGCAAGAGGACCAAGATATTGATAATCTCAAGTTTGAGATTAGTCCCAAAGAAAGTCTTAGGAAGCTTACTCTTGGCACTTCATGGTTTCTAAAACCAAGTTTGCATAATTTCCTTTCTCTAGATCATCTTCTTCATAGAGAACTCGGAAATGGCTCCTTTGAATGTCAAATCTAAGAATTTTCTCTAATTTTGGAACTTGTAGGCAATTCACCATAGTTTGCCTATCAATGGAAATCAACATTGTATCATCTGGTAGCACAATTTGCCTTGTGTCTGGGTTGTAATGAATTATGCGCTCATAAATTAATTTTGGGGCCTAGACTACAACCAGAAAACTAGCTGCCTCGACTAGCCCGCATCCTCGAAGCTTCTTAGGGATAGGATGAATCCTTTCAAACCTCACTCTCTTTTGAAAATCTTGCATGTAGTAGAGATGAAGAGAGGTACCTATGAAATCCTACAATTGGGACTTGATCTTGTTCAATCTATTGAAACTCAAAAATCTAGTTGCCATTCTTTTTGAAAATAAATTTTGAATCCAAAAAATGAAAATAATAGCTAATGCAATTGATATTGGCTTTTTGAAAAAGTTATGCACATTAACAGAATAACAATTCAAGAAAAGAGCGGTAGTTTGTTTAACTATTCATGTTTCCATCTATATAGGAGCTTTAATTCATCTGTTGATCTTCAAAATTCACACCACACAAATGAATTGAAGGAGAGATCCATTGAAATAGTAAATGCATGGTTTTAACATATATCTCGGTGTCTATTCACTATTCTATTGGCCCAACGATAACTTTCTATCTTTCCATACTTACTCTCTCATTTTCCTTTAAGTTTCAGGAAGTTACCAATGGAGTACTCCATGGGAAAATATTTGTTGAGTTGAATTCCATGCATTAACTCTTTCTTGTAATGGTTAGATTCTTTCTATTATCATCTTGAGATGTCTTATGCACAAATTGTGGGTCCAATTTTCTTACTAGCTTGATTTTCTTTAAAATATGGGAAATTGTCTTCATGGATTGAAAACCTGCCAAGGAGAAGACGATTTTCATTTCTCTGCTCACGCTTCCCTTTTAATTGATCTTTAGACCATTGTCTTCTTTGAGTTTGGAAATGTTTAAGGGGAGTGCAAAATTTTACTAGGGACCCACCCTTTGTTTCTTTTCCTTTAGAATTGCCTTTTGCAAAAAACCAACTTCATGGTTGTAAACTCGCTAAGGAGAAGTTAGTTTTGAGTTTTCTACCTAGGACGATTATTTGAGGTAAATAATCATAAAGGGAACATGAATTCGCCATAGGGTACCTCACTATTTTTCTTTCTTTGATCCATATGCATCATTTGGTGTTGTTTGTGGGAAATTGTCTTCGTGGTTTAGAAACCTGCTGAGGAGAAGACGAAGTCTGGATTTTCACAAGCTTTTTTTTTATTGACAAAGTGATATACCACAAGTAGATATAACTTTCTAAATGATATTTGTAAGAACAAAGTGAATCTCCATCGAACCAGGCACTAACCTACCCTTAAGATCATTTTGACACAAAGGAAAACCACTCGGCTATGAAATGTGAAGGTGAAAATGAGAAATTCGATGGAGACTCAATTCATCTAAGAGGGCTTAGACCTAGACTCAGACACAACTAAGAACTCACTAAAGCACAAGTTTTCAATTTTACTAATTAGTTAGAGGACGAAAAGTGGGGCAACAAAATGTTGAAGAAATTATTGCTTCTTAAGATACACATCGAGTTACAAAGTTTCTGCAAATGAAGGAAACAAACTAAAAAGTTGTATTTTTGTCAATGCTAATGTTTTGTAATGTAAAATCTTATGTTATGTGTTGTCATCAATGCCAAAGGAGGAGATTGTTAGCCCCAAATGATAATGTAATTGATAGTGGGAGATTGTTAGTTGATAATGCTATGAATGTATGTAAATGAGTCATATTAGTTGTTATATTGTCATTGATGTCAAAGTCTTAGTTGGCTAGACAATATGCTATTTCAATTAAGTACCATATCATTAGATGATGAAAGGGATTTGAAGAAAGTATGATGAAGACATAAGTGATATGTAAGGTATTTCATGGGTAGTTGAATGAGCTAGACAATGATAATGAATCATTGATTTGATTACAATCATGAATTGTTGCAATGAATTAAAGATTACAAGCTTAATCAAGTGACAAGGTTAATGAAGGGAGACTATATTCACCGAGTGACTACAATATTACTTGACTGATTGACAAAGAAAAAGATAAATAGAGTGTTTCCTAAGCAAGTCAATATCAATCGAGTGTTATGTTGCCTAAGTAAATGTTATGTTTACCGAGTGACATTTGGATGAACAAATTTGGAAAATTGAAATCTAAGGCCGACATTTGATGGAAATTGGAAAGTTCAAGATAGTCTAGATACAATTTAAAGTTTGTTACAAGATCAATGATTGAGAAAACTCAAGAAGGATCTAATGATGGAAATTGAAGGATAATGACTTGCATGAAGTTCTATGCAAGTTTTATTTTCAGAGTGTCTAGATTCATTGTATAAAGTTTTTAAATTAGGAAATTTCACAAGAACCTAAGATTGATGACTGTGATTAAGAGGCAAAAGGTGGAAGGATCTAGAAGCTTTAAGAAAATAATTTACGGAGGAGAACATGACAATTTTAAGCTGGTAGTTGATGTTGTTTGTTGTTGATCATATGCAAGAAAGGAGATCAAAGTGTGAACTATTGAAGAAGGTGAAAGTAAAGAGTTGAGCTAGGTAAATCAAACAATGGAAGGAGAAAAAGAAGGTTGTTAATCAACCAAGTCAAAGTACAAAGAGAAAGAAGATCCAAGAGAGAGATCAGACATAGATAAGAGCAAAGAACAAAGATCTAAACAAGTAAAGGTAGTTGCTATTCTTAACAAATCATTGTATACTATTATTATTTAACCATTGTAGTAGAAAATCCAAGAAGAACGAGTGGACCCAACAAATCTATGAAATCCTACATGGTAACATTAATTAGTGGTGTTTATAAGTCCTTTAAATCAGACCACTTTTTTTAGTCAGACACTAGGAGATAAGGTCTCAATAATCTTTTGTTGAAATCCTTTAACAAGGTCACATTATATAATGTGTATGCAACCTTTAATAAGGTTGGTTCCTAACAGATCTCACTTAAGAAGAGCAAATTTTTTGATTTGCTAGTTCTAGATGGTCTTTCCCATCACAAAGTTTCCACATTAGAATATTGGTGTCAATTGTGTGAATGTTATTTGTGTTGCAAGTTGTTTTATATATTTTTAAATTTTACTACAAATCGATAACAACTAAGTTTAAGATAAGTAATAACTAAGTAATTTTATTGATACTTAGTAATGCAAGGAACAATGAGTTAACAATTTGAGATGTATTAATCGATAAAGATAATTAATGTTTACACCGAGTGACTATTGTTGAAGTTCATGATGTTTTATTGGCACTAAAATGTTTGAAAGGACTGTTTGATAATTGGACATAACTGATTCACCCCCCTCTCAATTATCTAACATTATAATGTATGCAACACAAGATTAGGGTTTTCACATTGATAAATTCTCATGGTTTTTTCTTTCTTATCAAACCATTGTCACCCTTTCTTCGAAAGTACACCATGGAACCTTTTCTTTTCTGAGGATCCCAACCTCCTCTATTAAAAAATGCTATTTATATCTGTTAATCTTTGTTTGACTATAAGTTGAAGGCATTATCGTTGGATCCACACTCAATGGATGTCGACACATGTCTTTTTCTCATTTCCCCCATGTACCATGCCATTTTTTGTGTTAGTATAGTTAAATCCTAATCTGTAACCATTATTTATAACACTAAGGTAAGGAGGGAGAGGCAAGGTGGGGGCTACATACCCCTCCCCATACATCTTTTTGTATTAATTTTTAAAAATTGTTATAAAAATGTATACTTTTCTAAATTTCATGTGAGTTACATATTTTGGTTAAATTATTTTGAGTTAGAATTTATTTATTAATTAAATTTCATTTTTTGAGTATTTAAATTAAAAATAAATAAATTTAGTTTATAAAAATATATAGGTTTAAAATGTTTATAGTTAATATTTATTGATTGTTAATATAAAATAATTTCGATTATTAGATTTATAAATTAATTTATATTAATTATGTTAAATATTTTAATTTTAATTGTATTTAAATAATGTTTTATTTAATGAAGTATAAATTTTAGGTTATGATATAATCGCTTTATGGATTTATATTTTATATGTTATTTTAAAATTAATTTCATAATTTAGTTTAAAACATTGATTATAATAAGGTCTTTTGAATATACTTATGTCATTAAATTAATAATAATGGATTGGGGATTATGAGTAATTTAACTTATAGTCAACCCGTGTTACAAATTAATATCAATTACATCATTTGGATAGAAGATGGATTAATATAGGTGGGTGTGATTTGTTATTAGAATTTTGTTTTGGTCTTGATCAATTGTCCTTGTGATTATAATAATGCCTTAGGTGAGATTTATATTTCACAACTTAAAGGAATTTATGATTTTATACTTTTTACTCTTTGGGTTTATATTGTGGAGAATTCATAACCTTTACATGTCATGATCGATTCATATGTACAAATGTGAGTTAGGTATGCATTCTCTAAGTCACCAATCATTATTTGATTTAACCACAAGATGTGACAACCATTTCTATATTGAATTCAATTTAATCTCTTGGTCATCTTGTTCTTCTATGGTAATTGGTCGATGAATTAACAAGTCTCTTTGATTATTCTTACTTTGCATTTGGAGAAAGATTCTATTAATGCTTCTAATGAGCTTGATCTTATAAATTGAGAGCTATGAGACTTGGTGATTGGTATTTATTGAGATGTCTACTGCGAAATAGATTGTTTGGATCCTTGTATAAGATGATATGCTATTTGTTACACTCCAACATTTATTTTGTGATTTTCATGATTTGATTATTTGTGAGGATTGTTTTATGGTTTTGGCTTTTCCTTCTCTTTGGTTCTTTTGGTTGTAGCATTAGGGTATATTATTTAAGAGCATAGAGGGGAAGTGGCTTGCAATGGGGGTCAGGGCCCTAAGAGGTTTTGAAGGTAACTTATAGTAAGTTGACTTAATAAGTTGCAACTTAATAAACTTTAGGTTGGGATAAAACATTAATGAGATAAATGTGTTCCTCACTCATAACTTGAGTGCTAGTACAATGTAAGATGTGAGTGGGAGAAGATGGTTGGTTGAGGTATTTTATTGTTGACTTTCCTTGCGTGTGCAAAAGGATTACTAATACTGCATAGAGTCAGTAGGGGGTCGGGGTCTAGAGAGGCAACACAGATAAATCTAGGGTTGACTTATGTGATGAGACTTCCCCCATATGTATTATAGGTTCTTACATTGCTTTTGGCATACCTGATTTATGTCTTGATTACTTATACTTCATAACCTTATAACCATTTTTTACCACTTTATTAAATCTATCATTTGCTTTATTATTGCTTGTTGGTTACTTTGTGTGAGGCATGGTGTTATCTCTTCAACACGATGGGAGTGGACTTTCGAGTTTCATGTGGTGATGTGGTACGATTCTTTTACCATTGAGATATGACGTACATGATATTGCCATTGGACGATCCTTGTTGCTGCTTCTACCTTCTTGTTCATTGCTTGGAGTCTTTCATATTGTTCATCATGAGATGTTGTCATCTATTCTATGATGTATTGCTATGTGACATCCATTCACGAATGTATATTTGTACTTTTATTTTATCATGACTTGATACATTATTGTTATTATCCGTGTGACTTGTGCAATGAAAGATGAGCCATTATATATGCCATGGTGTATCATTGTATCTTACCTTTGCTTGTATGGATATGATAAGTGTAATTTGGTTTCTTCTATGTCATGTAGATGTTAGAGCCTACTTCATTAATATGAGTTCATTTCATTATGGCTAATTGAAGGATTGGGAATATTTCATATGGGTTTTAAAACAAACTTGGGATATGTCATTTGATTATGTTATGGTTGATCTCAGTATTTTAATTAATGTAGTAAAAAAAACTACATCTTGGAACTCTTGGAATAATTAAGCTGTATTGTAGTGTCATATGTTAATGATAGTTGTACTTCCTTCCACATTTGTAATATGTAGTGTATGTTAAACATTTAAGAATATAGTGTAAAGTTTGGCTAATGTCTAGTAGGTTATAGGACAAAGTGTGGCAAGAATCTACTTTAATCATACAACTCATCTATAAGCACCATAGATTTAGTTAGTGATCATACAATTACTTAAAATTCATATCGACTGATTCAATATTTACATTTCATATATTGTAATATATAAATAGAAAATTGTGCATTTAATATGTAATCATTAATTGAATTAATAAATATGAATATATTTTGAATGAAATATCTTTTTCATTAGGTGTTATTTTGCACCATTACGAGCCCTTATTCCACTCCTATTGCACGCATCTAAACTACATGAGAATCGTGGACATTCATAGCAGCTTATGCTCGTTGTCCGTTTAATTAAGTAAAAAATTTCCATAAAGCATTTTTATGATTATGTACAATTGATCCTCGTCAAGGAATAATAAGCCGCCGGTTCGTCCTTAATCTAGAGTCAAATATTCTAAAAGCCAATAAAAAGTATACACAGAGTTGCCAGTAGAAGTCTTCTGTCCCGTTTGTATTTAGAGCGACTTTCCGATTATTCGGGGAATGAAGGGCAGCAGAGATTCAGGAGGGTCGGCCAGGTAGCAGCGATAATAATGACGATGGCGATGAAAGCAGCACTAATGCTTGTTCTATTAGCCAGTACTCCTAGTGAAGGAGAAACATGGGGAGATCATAAGGGGAAGCTCTCAGGAGTCATCATACCTGGCTTTGCTTCAACACAGCTCAGAGCATGGGCCATGCTTGATTGCCCCTTTTCTCCTCTTGATTTCCATCCACTCGATTCAGTATGGCTCGACACTAGAAAGGTACAATTATCTGTTTCTAAAAATACATACGATAGGATTTTTATTACTCCGATGCATTTTAATTATAATTTTCGATTCTTATATGTGATTTTTTATAGATGTCAGGGTGATTTTTAATAGATGTCAGAGTGAATTCAATGTTGTGAAAAATGTTCAAATGATTTACCTCCCAAGCGTCATATGGATCAGCTCAAACATCGAAAGGGTTCTTGAAAATTGTACCACTGAAAAACAAGGTGAAAAAAAGGAAAATTAAATTAAATATACGTTCCACGGAAGGAAGGAGATCCAAAAGTATCTAAAAGCAGTTTAGAGAACTCATTGAGAAGTCGGAGGAGTCGCAAGAGACAAAGACATTAAACAGATTACAGTTGGGGGTTTCAGTCTCCTTAAAAAACTTCTCTGTCAACAGAAACTGGAGGAGAAATAGGTCTCTCGTGGAGGAGGCATGTTAAACTGTGGATTTTCAACCCTTTATAGATTCTATTAACAACATTTATCATGCTCTGGAGTCTTATTTCAATGATGGGCCATGGCTTGGGTAGGCCTTGTACATACTCCAACATATCCAGCTTCAGGAAGAGAAATGCTAGCTAATTCTGAGTTTGGAGAACTTGAGATCGAAGCCTCAGTTATTCTTTCCGAAGAAATGTTCTGTGCTATCACATGCTCAAGTATCTGTCTCCTCCTTTATAAAATATCAACAATGTCTATGGTGGTACTATGACAACTGACAGTTGAGGTGTAACGATAGCTTCAGTTGTATAATCTAAACCAGAATACTTCTCCTTTTTAACTATACAGAAACCATGAACACTCTCACCTGCCATTACAGTAGAAAGCCCAGCTCTCTTTGCACAACCTTCACTGCTCAGCAACACTTACAGGAGAATGAGTGAGATTGACATTCCATTCCAAGACTTGATCAATCCTAGGAAACAACCAATAACTCATCAAAGTGAAAGCATTAGCCTGAATGGTACCTCCATTGAGAAAACCTTTCAAATTCTGATTCAGACACTTTTTGACAATAATTCTTATGTACATGAAATTTTGAGCATAAGAGAATAAGCTAAAATGACATTAACCTATTCTACCCAAAACAAATACAGCACTCAAGATAAGGCAAAGAGTTAGCAAACACTGATAAAAACACATAACATTCTCTCCAAACTAACCCTTGTTGCACTATGGCAAGATGGTGGCGCTCAAACTGATTGTATGTAGGTGCCTTCTCCAGCAGCATAGGGTTGCATTTCAAGGAGCTGTTCTAAATGGCTTATGATATCTTATTTATTGATTTTTGGGCTAGGGAATGGATGGCTTAGATAATAAAGAGTCAAGATAAATAGCTCAAATTGGTTGAGACCCTTGGGAGGATGAGGAGAGGACAAGTTTCCTTAAATGATTAGTTGGTGGAGAGTGGACCAAGATTGTATGGGGAGAATCGCCTTGGAAAAGGTGGATGGTCAAGATGGAAAGGATACTTGAGGGATGGGCAATTACTGGGACCCATGCTTGTGTACACCTTGGAGGATTTTGGGGATTTGAGGGAGTAAATCAAGGATTTGGTTGTGCAGGGAGTAAATCAAGGATTTGGTTGTGCAAGTGGAGGATTAATGGGCTAATTGAAAGGGAAAAATGTTTTTCATTTTGTGGATTACAAGTAACTCTAAATAGCACATCAAACCATATTATTTCCTTGTGAGCATATATAGACCAAGCCAACATGCTTCCAAACAATTTTAGCACACATAATCAAAAAAGATACAAGTAATGTATTTTGTAATGGTCCTTGTCCACACACAGAGAGGAATATGGTGGAGATAGAACCCTATGACAGATTTTTGTGGTTACAGAGAGATATATGGACAGTGGTGTACATACGGTAGAGAGGACCTTAGTACGGTGGTTGGTAGTAGGAGGCCAAAAAAAGAAGTATGGAGGTGATGGAAGTGTATGGAATATGGAAGATGGATTATGGAAGTGTATGGAGGAGTACGACAGTAGTGGAGGTGTAGAGAAGAGATGGAATATGGAAGTGTATGCAGGATTACGGCAGTATTGGAGGTAGTAGGGTGGATGGAGGGAGGAGTACGGAGGGAGGCAGTACGATGGATGGAGGGAGAAATCATGCCGAAGGTGGGGAAGAGATGTACAGTGGATGGAGGGAGAAATCGTGCTGAAGGGGGGGAAGAGATGTGAGGTGGTACGACTGGGAAACTGAGGTGGTATGATTGGGGAAGAGATGTACAGTGGATGGAGGGAGAAATCGTGTTGAAGGGGGGGAAGAGATGTGAGGTGGTACGACTGGGAAACTGCAAAGATTGGAAGAAGTACTTTTACTTTGAGGTGAGAGCCAAGGATGTGGAAACAAATATGATTCAGTAAATGCATCCAATACTCGCCAAATATAGATGTGTACACCAAACACAAAGATATAACAATTTGTTGCCGAAATACAAAATATTATTTTCCCAAATAAGATGGTGCTCCAATTTGCCAAATTCGAACAAGTAATACAGATAATGGATTAGGATGAGGCTTGAATCCCATTGAAACCAGAATAGCCAAGTAGGGAAGATCTCTCACTTCTGAAATGGCAAAAACAGAGAACTCCAACAGGCATTCACTGTACAAAGAAGAAAATCCAAATCGCATGCCTAAAACAACCTACAAGATGGCCTTACAAAGGGCTTCGGGGAAGCTTCCCGAAGGATTACAAAAACATCAACAGGCCAACAAGTGACAAAGAAAATAAAATAAAGAGTAAGCCCGAGAGATAAAACCATTGATTGTTGGCCACATAACAAAAAAATATTATTTAATAATATTAGGAACATCACATTATTCATCTTTCCCACAAACAAGTCAGGGGCTCATGATTGCTAGTTTTTGATGCAACAATAGCTATCTAAAACATAACTTTTTATGCTCCAAGCAGGAAGCCCAAATTACTTATAACTTATCGGCCCGTCTTCTTGGAAAATCATTAATATCTATTTAGCATCTAGTTTTCTGATCACCTACAGAGAGCCAGCCAACTTACCACACAACACCCTTTTATTCATCTATATTTATTTCGGACTTGGGTAGCAAAGCCCAAAGAAAAATCATCAGGGTCCTTTTTTTAGGCCCAAACAAGCTTTGAGAAAGTTGTTATTTGGAAGGAAGGAATCTTATACACAAAAAAGGTCAGACCATAAAATGACTTAACCTTCTGTAAAGTTATGAGAGAATGATTAGATGCCTTTGCTATACCAAAACCTAACAAATCATCTTGCAATGCAAGCTAGGGGCATGCTTTTCTATTAAAAATCCTGCCAAATGGATCCAAAAGCTTGGCATCTAGTACCGGAGAGAAAAACAAAAGCCTGAAGTGTCAATAACTAGTTGCTTTATGGGCAGGCTTCCCATGCAGAGCAAATATGACTGACCCTGCAGGAACAATGGAAAAAAGGCTCAAAGATAAGATCCACTGGGTGCAATGTTTTCCTTGACCATTTCCTAAAGGTACAATTCTCTAAATATGTTTTCTCATTAGAACCTTCCAAACTCCATCAACGAAGATGTTAGTTTTACGGCTGTCGATGTTCAACTTATCGAGGCTTGACTTTCCGTAGTCGCTCAATGGTGTTCCTCATTTAATTGCTTCTTATAATGTTCAGCTGGTTATCAACAAACTCTTTGGAGATGGAATTCGCAAGAAGAGCTGCGCAGACTGAAAGAGTCCTCTTTTGTTTAGTATCTTGTAACTTAATATTCACATTCCATGCTGTTCTGAAGATAATTTTGGAGATCGCAAGGGTTAATCTGCACTCATTTATATATTGGCAATTTCCTTGTTTTGGTGTTCTGATTCCTATTGCAATTTCAATTCCAAGCATTAATAATTTGATATATCATATATCAGTGATAACCTTTAAGAGTACAACACTAAAGACAACAAGCAAGGGCAATTTTCAAATCTATGACAGCAACAGCACAGAGACTCCAGTGCACATATAGATACGGAACCATACCATTAATCCACTTATCTAATTACTGAAGCAACTATTCATAACCTCTACGATCTTCTATTTATACGTGCATGACAGATGCAATTTGCTGACATTATCAGAAGAAAAACCTGCACCTGAATAAAGTACTAATTAGTTATCTAATGTATAATATAATAGTTACAGGCTGTAGAAACTTTAAAAGCATGTTACAGTTATTTAATTTTCCAAGTAGTGCTTCTCTCTTTATTTTAGAGTCTTATACATTTTATGATTTTTTAACTTGGAAAAGTTTACAATGACATTAAGATTTGGAGGTGAATAAATAGAGAATTGTTTGAAGTCAATAGTCAATCCCATGTAACTTTTACTCTGTTAAACATCACGATCACTTTGTCTTTTTGCTAAGTGAATCCTTAATTGTTAGTACCCAATCAGGTGGACTGTCAGAAATGTAAAGTTTTCAATTTTGCCTGCTAGTCTCCGCATGCTATGGAATCATTAATACTACAATTGTCTCAACCACTAATAGGAGTTGCAAATTTGCACCAATTTTCTTCCTTATGAAGGTTGGTTCTTATGGAAACATTATCACTTGCATTCAATTGGATGAGTAAGTTAATATACATTCTACCCTATGTGGGGATTGCTCCAACAAGCTTAGTATATTATTTGGCCACATATGATTTGGTAAGTTGATAATGATTTCAAGCTAATAGGGATTGTAATATCAGGCTTAGAGCATTGTTTTGCTAAGAAGATCATGTGAAAATTGTGTTGGAACTTATGTTCGGCATTAATCATTATAACATTCACACCTTTTTGCTAGAAAAGCTAATTAATTCTACACTATGTGGGGATTGCTCCAACAAGCTTAGTATATTATTTGGCCACATATGATTGGGTAAGTTGATAATGATTTCAAGCTAATAGGGATTGCAATATCAGGCTTAGAGGATTGTTTTGCTAAGAAGATCATGTGAAAATTGTGTTGGAACTTATGTTTGACATTAATCATTATAACATTCACACCTTTTTGCTAGAAAAGCTAATTAACATTTAACAAGTGATAGGAAGGTTCCCATTAGGTTTATGATAATGTTATAGTTTGACCAAGTATTATGATAATAGATAGTCATCTATTATTAGTTAATGGTAAGCTATTGTAAATATCTAGTTAGCTTTCTCTGTTAGAATAGAATGTTTCTATTCTTTGCGACCGTTTCCTAAGGAAACATCATTTTATTCTTTTGCATATATTGACCTTTTGGTCTTCAATTTTTTTTGAAAAATCTATAATTTCTTTTGAAATTATTTGCTCAGATTTTTCGAAATTGTTTCTACATTTTTTTCTCAAAAAATCTGTGTAGGGTTTCCATAGTTGAGAAAAATTCTTCTATTAAAATGTTGGTCGCAGCTAGGTTTTTTTGGCTCAGTGAATGCAAAATCGCAGCATCAAAGGCATAAAATCGCGGCAACAAATTGAGCCCAGTTTGTACATGATCTTGGTTTGCACCCGATTTGATCTCAATCTCCATGAACATGTTGAGTCTGCTCAAGCACAAATCCTAGAAATTGTGATTTTTTTGTGACGTTTTTTAAAAACAAAAGTTGGGTTTGTCTTTTTTCTTGCGTTTGAGTTTGCATTTTCATTCTTGGTGGTTTTTTTGAGAGCTCAATTGGGTGGTTGTCCGATTTTTTTCGGTGCCTTGTTTTTCGTGTTTTGATTTTAAGCCAACAGATCTAGAGAACAACAACATATTCCTTTTGGTTTTTCGAGCTCTCTTCTGGGTCACTCTTTGAATTTTTTGGGTCTTCCATTTTTTTCGAAGATCGTGACTTCATAGATTTTCATGTTTTTCATTGAAAAACGTACCATGGCATCTTTGACAAACATTTTGCTCGAGCACAACTCCAAATTCAATGGTCGAAATTATGGCACTTGGAAGCAACAGATCATCACAATTTTTGAATATCGGAACACCGATCAACTTGTTCTGGGTGTTACGAAGCGTCCCACTTCTCCTTGTCCTGATCAAGATACATGAGATCTGAATAATCGAGAGGTGGTGATGCTTCTCAAATTATCCGTGGCTGATGATCAGCTTTCTCAGATTCTATCCGCCAAGACAACTGCCAAGATCTAGACACATCTCAAAGGTCTTCATGAGACTTTTGACAAAAGAAGAGCTTTCTTTCTGAAGAACACTCTGTTTTCTATTGTCATGGATGAGCGCACCTCGCTCTAGGCACACCTGAATCGGATTCAGGAAATCCGTGATTAGTTACTTGCCATCAATCGCAAGATGGAGGAAGATGATATTGTGGTTATCACTCTTCGGAGTTTACAAAAGTCCTATGAGTATTTTATCGAGACTCTCAACATCATGTCTTTTGGTGTTGATTTGAAGTTCACTGATCTCTGCACACTTTTGCTTTAGCAAGATCAGTGGAAACAACAGTTCGGTACCAGCTCTAGCTCCACCTCCACAGAGCAAGCCTTTGCTGCGAAATCCTTTCAGAAGGATAAAGGTAAGTTTCAACAACCATCTTAGTAGAAATCTTCTGCTCCAACATCAGATGGTTCCTGAAAGAACATTCAATGCACCTACTGCCACAAGTTTGGACACATGAAGGTTGAATGTCAGAAATGCTTAGCTGTACAATCTAAGCAATTAGGTTCCAAGCTTAAAGCGAATAGTGTAGAGCACACTGAGCAGACAAAGTCTACCTTTTACGCCTTCATGGCTAAAAGACCTGTAGATCATGTGAAGTCATTTGCCTGGTACATTAATTCAGCTGCCTCTCGTCATTTCACTCATTGCAGAGACTGGTTACTGACTACCAGCCTTATTCAGACTCTTTATTTTTTGGTGGCGGAGAAGAGTACACAGTTGTCAGCAAAGGCAACATTTAGAATCAGTCTGTTGGGAGGAATCTCGTATTCCTTGATGTGTACTACGTTCCAGGGATGGAACTAAATCTACTCTCAGTCAGTCAGTTGCTGCAATATTCTCCACACTTGGATGTCACCTTCAGTTCACATCAGTGCACCATCATTGATCGGGCGACTTAGTCTACTATTGCAGTGGGTCTTGAGGATCATGGACTTTTCAAACCTACTAATTTTGGTGATTCTCGAGACTTAGCTATGGTTGCTTGACGGTCTTCTATCAGTACACTTTGGGATCAACGATATGGTCACTTAAATGTGCATTATCTCTCACAACTTGCTTGGGATGGGCTTGTTCTTGGATTGCCAGAGATTCAGACTCAACAGCTTGGAGTTTGTGATGTATGCCAGGCTAGGAAGCAACATCTCACACCTTTCACCAGCAGGCGATTCATGACAAGCTTCTCGGGTACTTTGGCTTGTTCATGCCGATATTTGTGGCCCTATGACCACTCCTATTCTTGGTTCCAGGTATTTTTTGTTGTTTGTTGATGATTTCAATAGAAAAATGTGGGTGTATTTCCTTAAAAAGAAATCAGATGCATTTCTTGTATTTCAGAAGTTTAAATCTTTAGTTGAAAAAGAATTTGGGAAATCTATTATTACTCTTAGATCAGACAATGGGGGGAAATTTTGTTCTAATGTTTTCGCTAGCTTCTTGGATACACATGGCATCAAACGCTACTTAACCACACCCCACACGCCACAACAGAACAATGTAGTTGAACGTCAGAATCAGACAATCACCTAGATGGCTCGATCCATGCTCGAACATAGAAATGTTCCGAAGAAGTTTTGGGCAGAAGCAATTAATATTGCAGTTTATTTGTTAAACCGGTCACCAACAGTGGCGGTCAAGGTTAAACTCTGGAAGAGGCCTGGTCAAGTCGCAAGCCCAGAATCAATTACTTGAAGGTTTTTAGCTCCCTTGCTTTTGTTTGGATCCTTGATGCGTCACGCACCAAGTTGGATGCCAAGAGTCAGAAACTCATGCTTGTTGGATACAACAGTCTTCATAAAGCCTAACGCTTGATCGATGCCGAGACATCTCGTCTCATCTATAGTTGTGATGTAGTCTTTGATGAGCAACGAGGACCATTCATGCCTGTTTCTCCTGTTTCTGATCCAACAGATCAACCTATGAATACTCATGATTGGGAGTTTGACTTCCATTAGGTCCACCTCATGGGAGGGCTCCAGTAGCTCCAGTTATGCCAGTGATACTTGTACAGACACCTCTGACTTCTCCTGTAGGATCACCTCGATTTGTAGATGATTCACCTGAGTTTGATCTAGATTCTTCTGACAAGGAACCTGATCACCAAGCATCTCCTAATACTAATGTTGGTCATTCTCCTTTCCGGCCTAAGTGGTGGGCTAAGACACTTGCTGATCTTCGTGATGATGAGCTCATTGATGGGAGAATTGCTCGGAAAAAGAGCAAACCTAGAGAGTCTATTAATTTTGCTCTCATGGCCAACATTCACAGTGTGTTTGAACCTCAAACATATTCTAAGGCTAAAGGAATTCTAGAGTGGGAACAGGCCATGACATTTAAACACCAGAGCTTGCTGAAGAACAACACCTGGGTCCTTTTTGATCTTCCACCAGGGAAGAAACCCATTGGCTACAAATGGGTTTACAAAATCAAATACAAATCAAATGGTACTTTGGATAAGTACAAAGCTCATTTAGTGGTGAAGGGCTTTTCTCAATGTTAGGCCATTGATTATGAAGAGACCTTTGCTCCTACTACGAAAATGAGCACCATCAAATTAGTCCTAGTCATGACAACCCAATTTGGCTGGAAGGTCCATCGGATGGATGTCAAGAGTGCTTTCCTGAATGGTGATCTCCATGAAGAGGTCTACATGACGCAGCCTCCTGGTTTCAAGGTTGCTGGTAAAGACCATCAGGTTCTCAGATTGGTAAAAGCTTTCTATAGCTTGAAGTAGGCCTCTCGGGCATGGTACATAAAAATTGATAAGTACCTCGATGATCAAAGCTTCAAGAGAAGTTTTTCAGACTCAAATCTATACATCATGACTACTGATAGTGACATCATCCTTCTGGTTATTTATGTGGATGATTTAATCATCACTAACAATTTGACATCTTTGATTTAAGGAATCAAACAAAATTTATGCCAGTCTTTTGATATGATCGACCTTTGGCTCATGCATTATTGCCTAGGTGTTGAAGTTTGACAATAGTCTTTTGGTATATTTATCTCTTAGTCCAAATATGTCAGGGCCCTGTTAGACAAATTCCGTATGCAGGATTACAAGCCTTCATCTACACCTATGGAGAAAGGTCTCATGTTATTCACAAAGTCTGATTCTCCTTCCGTTGATGATACTACATACAGGCAACTAGTAGGTAGCCTCATCTACCTCTCTGCTACTAGGCTTGATATCAACTTCGCAGTTAGCTATATCTCACGCTTTATGACAGCTCCTAAGGCTGATCATTAGATGGCAGCAAAGTGTGTGCTTTGTTATGTGCAGGGCATTTCAGCTTATGGACTTTTGTACTCTCAAAGTTCTAATTCTAAACTATGTGGGTTCATAGATTTAGATTGGGCAGACTCTGTTGATGATAAAAAGTCAACTTCTGGATATGTGTTTAGTTTGGGATTTGGTGCAGTCACATGGACCCGTAAGAAGCAGCAGGCAGTTTCTCTCTCCTCTATAGAGGGACTGTTAAGGCAGGATGTGAAGTTGTTTGGCTTTGTCGAATGCTTGGGGATATGCAAATGTCACCAATAGGACCAACTACTCTGTTTGTTGATAATAAAGGTGTTATCAAGTTAGCATGAAATCCAGTCTTCCATGAACGAACCGAGCATGTAGATGTTCACTGTCATTACATACGATAGCTGGTTGAAGACGAGACTATAGATTTGCAGTATGTTCCTACTGCAGATCAGATTGCAGACATTCTCACCAAGCCTCTTGGTCCTGATAAGTTTGTCAAATTCAGAGGACAACTTGGTGTTCTAGATAGATTAACCATTAAGGGAGGGTATTTTTTTTTGATCGGTAAACGGCCATAGCCATGATTAATTTTATTAATTAAAACAAATTTACAAGCTATCCTCCATTCTGACAGGCACTGGTAGGAAAGAACGGGGAAGAAAACCTCCAGTCTTGCCCGGGACCGAAGTCCTATATTATACAAAATAAAAGGGGCATACCCCAGTGAGATATACAATTGAAATTACATGATAATATTTGAATCTCTCAAAAAATCTCAAGATTAAAGAGGAGACCTCATTTCTGCATACAAAATACCACAATCAACAGGCGTTATGGGTTAGAGAAATCCAATAAAGCCTAGTTACAAAGCCTTGGGTTAAGTTGATTTAGAAAAATGAGTGTAAATGTGATAGAATTTTAAACTTAATATTTATTATGATTTTACTTTGTTATGTTGACTGATTTCTTTTTTAAAATTTATGTTGCTAAGTACTTATTAAAAGGATAAGAAACAATTAATTGAGATTGAGTTTAAAGATCCTAACAATTTAACATGCTTAATACTTAATATATTAATAAAAGCAGTGAATTTGTTACGAATTGTAATCTGCCAAATATGCTTTTAGGGGAGCAAACCGAAACTAGTAATACGTGAAGGAGATACTGATATAATTCCATGGCGGAAATGACACCTCAATGATCTTAATAGCTCCACTTGGATTCATCATAAGATTTTGTGATATAAGGTACTCTGCCCAAGTCATGTGAAATCAATACTCACATAGGAATATGATTGATATCGAGAATATCATCATAAGTGAGATTCAGAATTATGATTAAAAGATAGAGTATTAATACCATCAGTGCCCAGATTCGCTAACTTATCGGCCTCTTTATTTCCTTCTCGAAAGATATGCAAAAATATTACTTCTTCAAATGTTGAAAGAGAATTTACAATGTCTTCCAGTTTAGAGTTTAGAACCCAGTTTGGTGTTTCTCTTTTCCTGAGAGCATTAATAATAATTTGGAAATCCCCTTCGATCATCAATTTTTTGATTTTAAGTTTTATACTAAGATTAATTCCTTCTGCTACTGCTTCAAGTTCTGCAATATTATTCAACGCCTTCTCAAGAGATTTGGATCTTTCTGCTAGTCTATTACCATACTCATCCTGTATTATACATCCTATTCCCGCTTTACCAAGATTCCCTCTAGAAGCCCCATCAAAGTTTAATTTCTTCCACACCGGTGGCGGGGGTTCCCATTTGCAATTTAATCTGGCTAGATTGTTCTTTTTTTGTAATACAAAGGGGGATTAATTAGTAATGGCCACCTTTTTTTGATTTCTGCATCCCAAACAGAGAAGGATCCTTCTTCTCTTGGCCGCTTCTTGAGATCACTATTCATCACTTTTGAAATTGCCACTTCTATTTTAGCATAAAACGCTTGCTCAGATAGGTTTTGATTTAAAAATATTCGTCGATTTTGCTCTTTCCAAATCTCCCATAAAGTTATTGCCGTAGCAATATTCCAGAGTTTGCAATAGATTCTCTGGGAGACATCTTTTGGCCATCCTAATAAGTGATCTATCCAATTGCTAGCTAGTGGAGAGGCCCAATTTAGTTTATTTTGAAGCCATCTCCAGCTATCCTGAGAAAATTTGCATCCATATAAGAGGTGATCAGCGTTTTCCTCTGCTTCTTTGCATAGGATACATCTAGAAGGTCCTACAATACCCATTTTCCTAATTCTATTTGCTGTTAAAATTCTTTTTTGCATTGCCGCCCAGAGGAACATTCCTGCTTTAGGGAGGCTTGCAGGGTCCCAGCATAAATCCAAGGGAAGAGTGCTAACTTCCCAGTTTTGCGAGTTCGTAATCATTCTGTATCCTTCCTTAACTTTATAACACCCATCTTTTGAAGCAGCCCAAATAAGTTTGTCCTCCCTATCTTTAAGTGAGATGATTCTATTTTTTAGAATATGCTCTATTTTTTCCTTCTCTGATAGGTTGATTCCTCCTTCAGGTAATGTTTTCCACTTCCATTTGTTGTCAGAACTAGAATCAGATTCTTCTATGTAGTCTTTTACTTTATTTCCACGAAGAGTTTTAAGGAGGGATATTACCTCAGGAGAAATGTTAGTGCTAATAAGGGGGGGGGGGGTATCCATTCCACGAATCTTCCCAAAATAAAGCGTCCTCTCCATTCCCTAAATCCCAGGTGAGATACTTGGTGATCAATTTTCTGCAGTTAACTATAAAATTCCAACCTGCGGAACCTTTGGGGGGGGGTTTTAACTCTGAATAAAGAAGTTTTATCTAGCGGATTAAGATATTTGTGGAATAGGATTTTTGCCCATTTTCTATCTCTCTCTTGATATAATCTCCATATTTGTTTAGCTCCAAGAGCTTCATTTTGCCATTCTAGATTTTTGATCCCTAATCCACCATATTCTTTTGGTTTGCAAATTTTACTCCAACTAATTAATGTAGCTTTTTTCTTCTCCTCTAATCCATTCCAAAAGAAATTCCTAAGTTTACTTTCCAGTTTTGAATTGATTCCTTTGGGAAGATAAGAGCATGAAAGCTGATAGGTGGGAATAGCTGATAATATGGCTTTAATCTTGGTCGTTCTACCAGCCTTTGTTAACCACCTTCCTTTCCATGATTCTGTTTGGTTATCAATTTTCGTAAGGATATGGTCCCATCCTGGGTTATTATGACTTTTTTTGTCGAGATAAATCCCTAAGTATTTGAAAGGAAATTTACCTTTCTTAAATCCTAGTTTATTGCAGATTTGATCTTCGATTACCTCTGTAGTATTGAGGAAGAAGATTTCTGATTTGTCCACATTTATCATTTGCCCTGATGCTTTAGAGTATGTATCTAGAATTTGTTGAAAATGTTTAGCCTCTTGTAGATTACTAATGCCAGCTAGAATGGTATCATCAGCAAATTGCTGATGAGTGGTGTTTTCAACTTCATTTGTGACTTTTACCGCTTTAATGTTTCCTACCAATTGGGCTTCTTTAACTGCTCTTCCAAAAGCTTCCGCCATTATGATAAACAAAAATGGAGAAATAGTATCTCCTTGTCTGATCCCCCTGGATATGTTGAAAAAACCTTCCGGGGTTCCATTGATGAGAATAGAGATTTTGGGGGTTGAAATACATTGAAAAATAATATTAACCCATTGTTTTGAGAAGTCAAAGGCCTCAAGAGTTTTACAAAGAAATCTCCAATCTACCTTATCATAAGCTTTATGAATATCGAGTTTGAGAAACATACATGCTTCTTTGTTTTTAATAGCCGAGTGAATAGTTTCTTGAATAATAGAAATGCCGTCTAAAATCGATCTTCCCGAAACAAAACCAGTTTGCTCCTCCGAAATAAGTTTAGGAAGAAATCTTTTAATACGGTTAGCTAGAGTTTTTGAGAAGATTTTATAAACAGTATTACATAAAGCAATAGGTCTAAAGTCTCCAGGCATTATACACTCGCATTTTTTTGGAATGAGTGTCAAAAAGGTGTGGTTAATTTCAGTTAAAATAGAACCACCATTACGTGTGGCTTCAAGGGCTTTCCATAACTCCTCACCTAATATGTCCCAACATTGTTGGAAGAAAAAGGCTTGAAAGCCATCTGGACCCGGAGATTTATCTGGTTTCATACTAAATAGCGCTATTTTCACCTCTTGCAGAGTGAAGGGTTCATTAAGGAGTCTATTATCTTCTTCCGTAATAAGTTTTGGTATATGTTTTAACATTTCTTCCTGAGCAGTTCTGTTAGAAGAATCATAATTATTAAGAGTATTGGTGAAATACTTGATGAAGATGTCTGCGATTTCATTTGGGTTTTCAGTTTGCTCCTCCATAGAATTCTTAATTTTAGCAATGTTGGTGTAATTTCTGTTTGAGAGAGTGCTATTATGAAAAAATTTTGTATTACGGTCCCCTTCTAGGAGCCATTTTTCTCTAGATTTCTGTCTCGAGAATGTTTCTTCTTTAGCTAAGATTTCTTCATGTTTTAGCAAATATTCTTTTTCAAGAAGAAAGGAATCATTATTCATTCCTTTTGAGATAATTTCTTTATTTAGTTTGCCAATCTTTTCTTCAATTTCTAATTTTTCTTTGAATATGTTTTTAAAGATATTCCATTTTAATATCTTTTCTTTAACGTATTTTAATTTTGAGACCAGGCAAAACATTTTAGAACCTTTGAACTGTTCCTCCTGCCACCATTCTCTGACATGATCCAGGAAAGCTTTGTCTTGAAACCACATTTTTTCGCATTTGAAGGGATTCCTGCTTGGTTTGACCTGTTCTTTAATTTCCAGTTTTACTGGGAAATGATCTGATCCAGCCATAGGAAGAATTTCTGCATTAATTAGCTTATCCAGATTGTGTTCTCCTCTAAGAAGAAATCTATCCAGTCTTTCTGCTATATAGCAGAATCCTTTCCTTCTATTGTTCCACGTATAAATACCATTTTTAGTCTTAATATCCATGAATGAGTCTTTCTGAATCCAGTCTTTGAAATCTTCCATAGATTTACAACCATGATTGATTCCTCCCTGTTTTTCTTCCATACTTAATACTGCATTAAAATCTCCCCCTATAATAATATTTACTAGGGGCATTGAATGGATGAAATCATTGATTTCTTTCCATACTGTTAGCTTATCTGCTGTTAGTGAGGGCCCATATACATTGGCAATGATAGTTTGAAGATTTGATTTAGTGCTTGTTATTCTTGCTCCCATCCAATTTGTTTGGGAGGAAAGTAGTTCGATGTTTATTTTTCGTGGATTCCATATTATTCCCAATCCTCCTGATGCTCCTTGAGAGTGTTGTAACTTTGTTTTCCATTTGCCCAGTTTTTGACCCAATTTTTGTCCTTCTTCTTTGTTAAGTTTAGTTTCCTGTAGTAATAAGATATCGGTATCAAATAAGGTGAGGTTACGCTTGAGTAAGCGCTTTTTGCTAGGGGCATTTAGACCACTAGCATTCCAAGTTGTTAACTTCATTGCTCCTTGGGAAGGCGCTTCCCCTTCCCAATGTTCAATAGATTGAAAATTTTGGCTTGCTCCTTTTCCTGTCCTGCGGCCTCTCTAAGTTCTTTTAACGATTTCCTTCCCCTTTTTTGCTTTGTTTTACCACACATAGGAGTCTTCCGACCTTCTTGATTCTCTGCTATTCCAATTTTTTCAAGGCATTGCTCTTTCACTACCTTTGCTGCAATTTCTGATTCCTTGCCTACTTGGTTCGCTTCTGAAATGATCTCTTTAACCAATAGATTACTGATTTGTAATTCTCCTTCATTGATGATGTTGTTGGGCCTTGAATCTTCAACCTCTATACTTAATTTTTCTTTACTAGGACTATTTACTGTCAAATTCCACCAGGCGTCATCTATATCAGCTGTAACAGAAGAGTCTCTCAAGGTATTATAAGTTTTTCCTATATCTAGTGCAAACATATCCTGCCCATTACTGGGGGTTTGCCAGAATTTGTAGCTTCTCTTTTTCCCTCTTTTCCTGATTGTAATATTGCTCCATTTGGCGGAGTTTGCCGATGGAATGACAGTGTTTTTCTCTATGCTTTCCTTTTGAGAGTCTAATACTTGCTGGACATCTGTGTCTGGTTCCCTACTCATGTAATCTCTTTGTTCCTCATGCTTGTCATAGTTGAATTTTGTCTCAATCCTCTGAGTCTCTATTTGAGTTTCACACCTTCCTAACTTCTCCTCTACTTCTGTAGAATTTGTTTTTTTCCCTTTATGTTCCCTATGAGATTCTTCCGCCAGTAGACTTTGATCTATTAAGTCATTTTGAATTAAAAGAGCTTCATGCCACAGTTTATTTAAATTTGAAATATTCCGATCCATATCCTCTATGACTACCCTTTCCATTTGACATTCTAAACAGTTTTTAAATTTGTTTAGTGAATGCAGATAATTGATATTTTCCATCCCTTCAGCTTCCATCAATTCCTTTGCTGCCTTACCAATATCTATCTCATCTTTCCTGCTGTCTGAAAATTTTTCTGTATTATTATTGACTGCTTGTTCCTCAATCGGATTTTCTCTGAATCTTGTAGTCTTGCTAATGCCCTCTTCCTTCTTTCTAGTTGTTTTGCCTGTCCTCTTTTTTGCGGTTATGAAGTTTTTAATGTTATTTTTTATATTGGTTTTAATTAGATTTGAATCTACCATTTTATTGATGTCTCCTGAGAATTCTTTGAAGATTAAATTATAAATTGATTTGTTTGTAATGATTCTCCTGTTAACCGAATTTTGGTTTATTTTAACCAAAACTCTAATTTTATTATCTCTATAAAAATTATCTTCAAATCCAATTACATTACCTAAAGAGTTACCAATTTTTTTAATGGTTGATTCTTCCATTAATTCTGAAGGAATCTCTATACTTTCCATCCATTTTATGGATTCTGAATTTGCAAAATGGTTTCTATGTAAATTAGGTTTCCAGGATATGAATTTGATGTGATGACCCTTGTAGAAGACAAGATTGGATTTCAATATTTCCTCTTTATCCGGTGAGTTTCGGCATAAAATGAACCAAATTTTTTTTAGAAAAAGAGTTAAGACTACTTACCTTTTTGCCCCAGATCATTGAAATTATACGCACCAGTCTAGATCGTTTCCTTGACGGTCCATTCCAGTACATGTAAATGCCCTTGTTTTCGCATTCCGCCCATCTCTTTTCACCGTTAGGGTTACTGATAATGATTTCCTCATTACATGAATTCCTTTTCAAAAAACAAGGCTTTGGGTGCCTTTCCATATTTAGTTTAAAGTCACTATGATCTTTTCGATGTGGCGGGATGTATAATGCTTTCTCCTTGTCGGGGGAACAATTCCACGGATTATGCTCATAGATTTCCTTTGACAATGTCAAAGGATTTTTTATTGTAGATCCATTTCCCCGGGCTCCTCCTAGAGGGATAGAATTGACCTCTGAAAGCATTCGGGGCTTTTGGGGTATTTCCAGTTTGTGGATGGATTTTACCTCAGGAGCCGCCACATTTTTGTAAGGAATTTTGTATTGATGGATATTTCCATCCTTTCCTTTTTGCACATGTCTTTGCGGTGGTCGTTTTTTCTTCTTGCGTACAATTTGCCATCCTTCTTCTTTTTTATTGGGCTGGTTAACAGAGATCTCCCGATTTCGATTGATATGTTGCCGCACAAAAGAGTTGAACTTGCTTTCATTTGCTTCCCGAGCTTTGCTTTGTTCATGAGATCGCTGAGATAGGGCCTTGAATTTGTTGAAGGTATTCAAGGTAGGTTGTAGGCCTGTCTTTCGCTGAAATGAATAGAAATTCGTGTTGGGGCGTCTTCTTTTTGATTGAAATTTTGCCAAATTCGGCATTTTACAGAGCCAATTTTTTTTAAAAATAATTGTTTAAGATACAATGCCAATATTGTCCTCTGTCTACATAAATGTTTTACGCACAGCAGCTTGAAAGCTAGGGTTATTAGAATGCTCGCTCTAGAAGGTCTCTGTCGTTAATGCAATTCTCTGCCATTTTCGCAATTATGAAAATCTCTAATCTCCTCGAAAATTTGAAAAGAAATGCAAATTATCTGCCGTTTTCGCAAATCTCTGCAAATTCGCAAATTTCCTCCCATATTTATTTTTGACTTGAGGTCTTTCTTTTAATCCATTAAGGGAGGGTATTACGATAATAGATAGTCGTCTATTATTCCTTAATGGTAATCTATTGTAAATATCTAGTCAGCTTTTGTTAGCTTTAGCTTTTTTAACTTTCTCTGTTAGAATAGAATGTTTCTATTCTTTAAGATCGTTTCCTAAGGAAACATCGTTTTATTATTTTGTATATATTGACCTTTCGGTCTCTGTTAATAACAAGAAAGTATTTTACTCATTACTTCGTAATACCAAGAAGGATTGTATACTTTTGCTAGGTAAATTGGCAAAAACTTAAAATTAACAGGGAATGCATCATAAAGCTTAGGGTACTTTGGTTATGTTGAAATTTGCCTAGGACTTGCACTTACATCATTTTAGTTTTTGCCTACATTATGAAAATTGTTGCAACATCGAGATATTAATGCTCTTTGCTAATGCCTGGAGGTGGATGCAAAAGAATGTGGATGTGTGATGCGCCCTAGAGGCCATGTGGAGGTGCTCAGGAAGCACTTCCATGAGCATCCACAGGCTTAGGCAGCGCTTCTTGAGCACCTTCACAGAGCTTTCGTGGACATTTGCAGTCCCCATGCCATATTGGATGCCCAAAACAACGTAAAAAATGTTTTTTGCATGTGCAAAATTGATTTTTTAATTCTCTTTTGCTCCTAAATCCTAAAATGACACTTTTCGGTTCAAATGGTCTTGAACTTGCAGCAGTTGGAGATGATGAGAATGTGGATTTTGTTGAGAATCTTTATGATTCTGAATCTGGTTAGTGAATCTTGAGTCTTGGTTATTGATTGATCAACATTGAATTGTGAACTAAGTTTTGATTTTGTAATTCAAATTGCATTGGAATCTTGTACTTGAGTAATTTACTAATTAGTTATTTCAATTTGTACATTTGTGTTTGTGAAGTTTGAAGTTGAACTATCAATGGGGAAGTATCATTCTATGGAATGATTTATTTTTGTATATTTCTTGCATTTCTTTGCAGATATATTCTCTCTCTCTCTCTCTCTCTCTCTCTCTCTCTCTCTCTCTCTCTCTCTCTCTCTCTCTCTCTCTCTTTCTCTACACACACACACACACCCAATATTTTTTAATTTTTTTCGCGTATCCAATTCGTTGGGTGGATATTTTGCAACCAATAGTTTTGGGTAAAAATTCAGTCGCAAAATAGGATGACCAGCCACAGTGTGTGAAACAGAGTCTCTTCTATGTTAAAGGGAAGGTTCCCCCTTCTCACCGTTCCTTGGAGCAACTCAAGGTAAGCAAGAAGATGAGAGATTTTGTAAGGGGCGTTACCAATTTTCTTTCCTCTTAGCTTTCAGGAAAGAGTCCACTAACCCGCAGAGCGAGTAATGGGTAGGGTGAAATCGCTAACTACACTTCTATCTAAAGCTGGAATCGGTGATACTGATAAACCAACACTAACCTAAAGGTTAGCTGAAAGTGTACTAGTTTGGCTCTAAGTCCAATCGTACTTCTATATGAAAAAGCTTTACAATTAGGGCACAAAGACTCCTAAAAGTAAAAATAACTATTTTGCAAATTAAGAAAGAAGTATAAGCTACAGACAAAGCTTCTAGCTATATATCTCCACAATTGCTCCTAGTTAAACCTCTGGCTCCAATTGCTTCTTAACTCTTATATTTAATTACCAAGAACGTAAGATAACATGAATCAAAGATAATGTATGTGAATTACAGACAAAGCTTCTAATTCACACAAATAACTATCTAGCTCAATCAAAGTTAAGTCTAAATCGCTCCTTTGTATTCACTTTTCTCTCAAAATAGTGCTACATAAACAAAGTTCTACTAGCACAATTTCTCGATAGCTCTCTTGCATACAATAAAAGATAAAAGATGATTTTACAATGAGGGGGGTACTCCTTTATATAGGCATAGGAGTTGAGAAAAAGATGGAGGAAAAAGTGGGAGCAACTCAACCAACTTTGACCTAGTCTAACTAGAAGAAAATTATAGGGTTACATGCAACTACAGATGCAACTCCCATCACATCTTTTATGCATATGTAACTCGCATTACTTGTAATTACATCTTTTTATGCAATGTATCCTCTTAGACCTACAAACATAAATAAAAACAAAAACAACAATCTTAAAGATTGTTTTTCAGTGCCTTGAACTTGACGGTGACATCACGCACTACAGGAAGATCAATAATCTCCATTGTTTTTGATATGGCATCAATCCTCACTGCATCTGCATACGCTGATTGTACACTTTTGGTTTGTTGCCACAGAATCTAACAAATGCTTTGTCGAGGATTTACACAAGACAAACTTGTTCACTGTGTGTGGACCAAAGTCTTCAAAATCCACATCAGAATTGATCCTGATTGTATGTTTTGAGCTTGCCCTTTCAACTGTAATAAGATTACCATACTCATCAAGAACTTGGCATCCCATTTGTTCTAAATCATAAGTGACATCTATTTTAACTGCTTGACAATCTCCAAGGTCTGCTTGCAACTTTGTAATCAGCTTCCTCAATGTTTCCTCTTTGTAGCCAATAAGTCCTTGAAATCAGAAGAACATTTCACATGATAGAAGAATGTCACATGAGACCAAGGCATCTAGTTCAAATTTTGCAATTTCATCCTAATCATTGAGGATTTCCTTAAAATCATTTACTTCTAGAGTCAAAGAAGAGATCAAGTTTTGCTCCATTTCATTCATTTCTTTGACATGCCTAAGAATTGCAAATGTTTTTGTGATGGCTCGAAGTCCTTTAGAGATGATTTCTCCTATCCAAGACTTGGCGGCTTCAATTAGCTTTCTCTCGTTGGTTGTCTGAGACATAACAACTGCACTCCGAGAAGATTGTTGCCGAATGACCTCGTTCAGGCGAGAAACCTCCTGTTTGAGTTGATTTTTCTTCTCCCATAGCTCATGATTGCTTTTCAATACATTAGCTAATGCATCTTGTAAACAACTTAGACGTGATTGTTTGCCGATCTCAACCTTGGTGAACTTGTAATTAGAACGAGTAAGTTCTTCAACAGGTTTGCCCACCAAGGGCTCAACAACTTCTACAAATTTGCCTTTATCCAAATCAACCGAAATCCTTGAAACAATCTTATCTTTCAAAGATTTGGATTTGGTTTTCTTGACAGGGAGATTATCCGGAGGTACAACCACTTTTCTTCTCTTTGTTGTTATTCTGCTCAACCATGTAGGCAAATTGAAACTTTCATCTGCAGAAGCAGGTATAGTGGAGACCATTGGCACTGATCCAGATTTTATCTTTGTCGTGATTGAACGAGATTCAGTCTGCACAGCTGAATTCATTGGTGCATGATGAGAGGATTCCATCATAAAAAGCTCAAAACCCTTCAAAGATGTATCAAGTTGGGAAACTTGATCACTTGTAAGAGTTGGAAAATCCTCAAACACATTTGCCAAATGCTCATATTGTTCATTTGCCAAGATGAGAGGAGCAACAAAAGAAAAAGGAAGAGCCATTGTATTGACATCCGAGACTGGAATAGAAGGTGTGAAAACAGTGGAGAATGAATCCACATCATCATCTACTTCATCCAGAAAAGGTGCTTCATGCACGGATGGTGCATGAGTTTGTGTAGGCCTTGGGGGAGATATGATCATGACTTCTCCTTCTTCCTTCTTATCTTCTTATCCGATTCTGTCTCCAGTTCCTCCGTTGATTCTTTTGACTTTTCTTCATTTGGTTTTGGAATCTGAGATGACTTGATCCTTTTCGGTCCTTTAATTTGAATTTGAGGGAATTCTTCACATCAAAAGAGGAGGCACCATCGTTTCTTGTAATTTCTAGTTGTGACTTATTTTTGGGAGGGCCAAAGCTTCCACAATCCAAACCCATCTTAGGATTTACTCTTTTTAGGCCTTTAATCTTTAGTCACTTGTTGGTGTTTGCCAAAATGGATTGATATCTGTCCAAGATAGATGTACCTTCTTTCTGTTGCCACTGAGTAGGAAAAGGGCACCTATTATCAAAGTCGGCTTGATGAAATTCCGGATCAAGAATGTTGCCTTCATCTTCGACTTGGAAATTTGAAGGAATCTCCAACATCTTAAGATCGATTATTTGCCGCAAGGTTAGTCTGTAGTAGTCCATCTTCATTATATCCAGCTCCGTTCTCATATCAATCTAGACATCCTCAATGCGATGAACATGTGTGAATGCCCTTTTCATTTGAGAATTCATTTCTCGATAATTGAAATCAAATCGGCCTTTGAACTTCTTCGAAGTAACCAACTGCAACTCTACTTCCATATTCTTCGCTTTGTGCACAAAGTTGATTGAGTAATTGCTGATTGCTAAGGGTTTGGCTGAAGTAATACTGAAACCAGGCCTATGCATAGTATGCTGATCACACTGCACTTCCATGAGCTGTCTAGCTAGCTTCATCAAGATGATTCAATCAGTAGCATACCTAAGTAAGGTATATGGTTCTCCTTTAAAGTATCCTACTCTCAAGTATGTAAAAGTTGGAAATTGAATGAAAATACAATTGTATTGATTCACCTTTTCTCATGTTGCGTTAGATACCCTCTTGATGGATAACTGTTTATTGAATAAGCACTAGAAATGCCCAAAGAAAGCATCTTGGATTCTTCTGAAATGAAACTTACTATTAGCCAGAGTGATTTTGTCATAGTAATCCCAAATTGTAATTTGAGGACGATCTCCTTTGGTTGAGAGACTAGAGAAAGATCCCATAGCAGCAGTAATGTAAACAAGGTAGGAGCTCATGTAAAAGGGATCTAAAGTTCCTACGTTGAGCAACTGCTAGCAAAGTGCAACGCTAATCAACTCTCCCCAAAAGATGTGTTTTCTGTTTTCCATGATTTGGAAGATAAACTTGTACATCCATGGCTCAAAATCAGTAGAATCTTTGAAATTGCAAACTTTGCTGAGTGGAATGATGAGATCTTTGTATTGTGGTTTGAAATTAAACCAATGAACGGTCTTTGGCCATCTTGAGAAGTTATTTCTTTTATTGTCTAATTAGTATTGGTTAACATATTTATGATAATCACCTTTCTTCCCATTCCAGCTTGCCAAAGATGATTCTCTGGTTAGATCTGCACACTCTGCATTATGTGGTACCTTGAAGATCTGCTCAATGACCTCTAGATCATGACTAATGACAACCTTGCCGTAAACATTCTTGATTGTTTTCGATTTTGGGCTAAAGCGTCTTGCACATCCAAGAACAAAATCAGGTTCCATAGCAGCCATAGGAAAAATAGACACCAAGTGAATGTGACTTCTTTTGATGCACTTCATCTCGTGGCCAATAGGAGTTACTACTCTCTGCAGAAAATCAGCCATGTCCACATGACCGATCTTTGTGTCCATTACGTTATCAAGAACAAATACAATTGATGATGGAGTTGCATGAGCCAACTCTTTATCGAATTGATATTTCATCTTGCCTTTGGATTTTAATTTTGATAGTGAGGGCATCTCTTGCACTTGTGTTGCAACACAAAAATCCCAAAACATAAACACATCACCAGAGGAAATCACCATACAAATTAATTCTCGATCAACAACAAAGGTTCGAAAATGGATTGGAGGCTTTGTAGATCCAATGAAATGATCTCAAAAAGAAAACATATACTTATGTAGTGAATGGAGATGAAATGTGAATGGAAATGGAATGTGGAATGAAGTGTTATGAAGGTGAAAAATGGAAGATGGAAATGAAATGAAAATATGTGAAGGTGAAACACATAGGAATGCGTGTGAATGGAGATTGCTGATTTTCAAACGTAACTTAGGGTTTTCAAGATGTTATTGCATGGAAAATGAATTTACATGTAAGTGCAACATGTAACAAGGGATGAAAGATGAGATGAGATGCGAATGGAGGATGAGCTTTTACATGTAAGTGCGGAAAACGGATGAGATGTGAAGCATGTAAAAAACGCGGAAAATGGAAAAACATGTATTTGTTCATGAAAGCATGAGTGCATATCGAGAGATGGAAATGGAAAAGGGAAGAGGGAAAATGAAGTTTAGAGTCATCTTTGGTGAAAAGGTGAAGTCAAAGCACATGGGAAATGAAAATGACATTTTTTTGACTTTTCAAAAAGTGACTTTTAAGTCAAAAATGGGTTTTGGAGATGCAATTGCACGTAAAGCTTTTTCATGTAATTGTGTCGTGTGAGTGGATATAGAAAGTGATATGAGTGAAAATGGAAGTGGAAAATGAGATTACATGCATGTGTGGATGGTGAGTGAGATGGAAAACATGTAATCATATTTGTCAAATGAGATGCAAAGTGTTGTGGCATGGAAGATGGAAATGGAATGTGATGATGCTTTCGCATGAAATGAAACAAGAACAAGTTCTTGGGAAAGAACTTGTAACTTCTCCAAAGTGGAGAAAAGTGGAAAGAAAACACACAAAACACAAAAACTTCGAAAGAAAAACGTACCTATGGCAAATGACTCAAACATGACAATATGCAAAGCACTTCAACATGCAATTTCGAATTTGGAGTTTGGGGAAAAACCAAAAATATGAAAATGAACATTTTCATCATTTTTAAAAGAAAAATGCACTTTTCATGGTATCAATTTCAACAAGTGGCAATCATTAAGCAATAATGTGCATAAAATCAGCGAGATAAGCACAAATTAAATAACAAGAAAGAAAATGTCCACTTACATGAAGATTAAGTGCCAACAATGATGGAGGAAAATGCTCCAAAGTCGATTTTTTTTTCAAAAACACTTGGACTCTTTCAAACTTTGCAATTTCAAAATGGAGAAGGCAACAAATGAGGCGTTTTTAATGGTAGATGCCAAAAACGTGCCCTATCTTTGCTCTAAATCCCAATGTTTTTGGTTGCACATGCATGTGGGATGTTTTCGACCAAAAATGTGATTCTTCAAGGTGAGAGATCAAAACGTTTTGGCTTCCAAAAGCCAAAACGTGCATCACAATGCAAGGAGAACACTAAAGCATACCAAATTGATTCCTCTTTGGGCAAACACGTGAGCCAAAAATGTTGTTATTTGAAGATTTTTCCAAAAAATGCCCTTAAGAGGAGTTTGAAATAATGTTTTTTAGCAAGATAAATCCATTTTCATTGCTTGAAAACCCATGGCTTAGCAAAAATGATCCTATTGGAGAAAATTTCATGAAAAACCATGAAGGAAATCTCCCACAATCATCAAAAATGGGTTTTTGGAGGCTCTTTGCATTTGTTCTTCCAAAAACGGGTTTCTTGAGGGCAAGAACATAAACTTTCATTCAAAACGCACCTTTTAGTGTGCAATGCATATATTAAAAACATGCCAAGATGCAAATCACACTTTTTAGGAGGCATTGCATGTTTTAAAATATGCATTTAGCTTGAAAACTCACCTTTTTGGGGCGATTGCATATTTTAAGTGAAAGCTCACATTTTGTGTGCAAAATCATATTTAAGTTATAAAACTCACCTTTTTGATGTCATTGCGTATTTCAAGTGAGTAATATGCAATGGCATCAAAAGGTCCATTTTTGATGACTTTTATATGCAAAAACATGAAAAGGTCCACTTTTGATGGATTTATGTTTCTCAGTTGAATTTCATATGCAATGACATGTAAAAGGTCCACTTTTGATGGATTTTACATGTAATAACATATAAAATGTCCACTTTTGATGACTTTTTAAAGTGATTTAATAAGCACATGTCAATTCAAATTCATTAAAATATTACTTAAGTGGGACATAAATTGCATTTACATATCATATTAATAATATAACATGTAAATATCATTTAAAAAGTAATATTTACTAGAGCATTTGATTTAAATGCTAAAAATTAAATTGAACTATATAGTTAATATAGTCACTTAAGTGAAAAATAAAAAAGTAAACTCAACTTAAAAATATAACATAAAGTACACTATAGTTACTTTAAGTGAAAATTAAAATGATAAAGTAACTTAAAAACATAACATAAAGTGAATTTAAGTTATATTTTTCAAAAAGTGAATGTCAAATTAAAAATATAACGTGATATTTTTAATTCGTGCTGTTCTGTTAAAAAGGTCCACTTTTTGGGCACTAAAATGACCATATTTCTTGACTGACAACTCAAATTACGCTCTAGGTTAGATCAATGAAAGGAAAACCGAAAGTCATGACTTGAGCAAGACCAAAGGACTAAAAACCAACAAACGCACATTCAAAAGCAAAGAAAAGGATGATGAAGGCCTCAAAAATCAAGCATAGGCGCGCCAGAAAGAAAAACAAAAAAGACTTGACGAAGGCCTTCAGTAAAAGAATTTGATATACGAATTGGAGTTGATTGATCGATCAACATTAAGCAATTAAATATCAAATTCAACTTAGAGAGACACGAAACTAGTTTGAAAAAGTTTCTTACTGTTACCTGCATTTTGTGGTGACAAAATATAGGACAACACAATTCTCACATTCGCATCCACATCGACAACTTAGTTTTAACAGGAACAATACCTAACCGGGCATGAGACCATCTCAATAATCCTTGTATTACTCTTCATTCCTATTAGACCATGACCTATATAAACATTGATTTAAGAAAATCTTTTGACATTTTCTAGTTCTTATATTGGAGTGTTAATTTTTTTATATTGTTAATAAGGGTTAGTTGGTGAGAAGCGTATTAGCAGTCCATTTACACAACAGTGGCACAATGTGATCAAATTATTCAATTATCTAGGTTTGAGCACATAAAAACTTGATAGGCAAAATAATATATTGCTATTGATAAAAATTAAACAAAAAGAAACAATTTTGTTAGAAGAAAAGTATAGTGCATACAATAAACCAATGTTTCGTGGAGCTGTGCCCCACCTTCCCCCCAAAAAAAAAGAAAAAAGAAAAAAAAGAGAGACCTCATGTCCTCATGACGTAGGGATTTGGAGGAAACATTCTCCCTCAATGCCGTCAAATCTACCACTTCCATTGCGGTGCCACCGAGTTGCTTGCTATGTGTCTCTGGCCATAACATTTGATTGCAACCTTTAACTTTGTGAAAACTAGTTTGCCATTCATTGGGCACTCACAGATATGTTGCATTGCAGATTTTGCCTTGATTTCAATTCATCTCAGTTTGCATATCAGCGTCGACCCCTACCATCGCTCCACAACCGTCCCCTCAACATGCCCTCAACATCCTCAAATTCGGGCCCTTGATCCATTGTCCTTAAAACTTGTCCCCACGTCCTTACGTTCCTTTGTCAAGAAACTCCATAGAACTATAAATGAAACTTAATATAAGACATTAAAAAGGGCACAAGCTTAAAAAAAATAGGTTTACTACTATAAGAGGGATCATGTAAAAAAAGTGCTAGTCCTACATTTGAAGGCTCTTTTGTCATGAATGATTGATCCTACTATTTTAGTGGCAGACTCGGAAGTTTTTACTTGAACCCTCATTATGGTTTAAAATTATCATTTACTAGGAATAACAACCAATAATTGGCTCCACAACATGTTGATGTGTGTTTCATGATAGTACCAACATTGGAATAAAATACCAAAGTATCTTATCCTCTCTTGAGCCAAATCATGTGTATGCTAAGATTGCAAAGGATCATACAATAGACTCTAGGGTTCTTTTATGTCAGTTTTTGATTTTGGATAAGCTCAATGTTTGATGTGATATGTTGGTATTACAAGGGGACTTACTCATTCTAAAGATGATTGAGACGATAATAATGTATGGGAGCTTTCATATGATATAGAAATGAAAGTACATTTTCAGTTTTTTATGATATATGTAGAAATTAAGTGAGGGTATGGTTGAGAGTTCTATTCTAATCCTAAGAATGTGAAAGATGAATGCTACTACAATGAATACTAGGTATGGGAGATTTCATATGGTAATATGATATAGAAATGAAAGTACCTTTTCGGGTTTTTACGATATATGTAGAAAGTAAATGAGAGTAGGGTTGAGAGTCCTATTCTAATCCTAAGAATGTGAAAGATGAATACTACTACAATGAATACTAGGTATGGGAGCTTACCTATGATATAGAAATGAAAGTACATTTTTGGGTTTTTACGATATATGTAGAAAGTAAATGGGGATAGGGTTGAGAGTTCTATCCTAATCCTAAGAACATGAAAGATGAATACTACTACAATGAAATCTACCAATCTTTGCTTCGCCAAATTCAACTACCCAAAGGTGGTGCAATCTTCAAGGGTTGTGCAAATAATTTTCATATCACAATGATCGACATCGTAATAAATAATTTATATCAATTATAGAAGTGAAACATCCACATATGGGCTTGAAATCCTGCATCCACCACATAAACTAATGCGACATAAAAAGGATATGTACATATACTCAATAATGCAAACATTGTTAATAAATGATCAAGGATTAGAGTAAAGACAATACATCTTCATAATCATGCAATACATGAATTATATTTGAATTCCAACTATAGAAGACGTGTAGTAAGGAAGCAAAGCAGGGTGACCTAAGATTGCTGTTCTCCCTCTATACATCTTCTACCATTCTTCTATAATTGTAGTTAACCATGTTTGACCACTAGACATATGAGCTGGAAGGTACTTGCAATAGAGTTTGCAGTTATCCTTTAATCATAGTGTAGTAGGGTGCCTTTATAGTTCTTCCTTAACTGGCACAACAATATGGTGCCCCTAGCAGTTCTCCCTTAATTGCCACTGTTATAGGGTGCCCTTGGCAGTTCTTTCTTAATTGCCACTGCAATTGGGTACCCTTAGCAGTTCTTCCTTCATTGCAGACTCTCCTCTATTTCCTTATGATTGCCCATTGTGAGATTCTACTTATGTTTTAATATTGATTAGTTTAAAACAAAGATGCGTAAGATCGTATAACTAAGCTAATTAATAATGGGCAGATATAGATGCTATTAACTATGGTGTACTAAGAACTATTGTTTCTGTATCTGGAACAAAGCTATACATATACAGGTTTAGTAACTATTGCATTTCCTTAACAATCATAGTTGTTAACTCATATTTGATGATTATCGATGACATATATCTCTCCTTCTATGGCTGACAATAATACACGTATGAAAAATTCTTAAATTTGATATTGCTTGGCATTACCTGCGAGGGTCTCCTTTGCCGCTGAATTTATGAGGGAGTATATACATTACACAGGATCATTGTAAATGATCCACTACAATTCTTTCTATTATATATTGATTCCATCTCATAAATTTCATAAAGCATTGCTATGCTTGCTGGCCCTTGTGCCTCTTGTCCTTAATTTGTATGTGGATGTTGTATTTCAACATTGTTTGATGCTCAAATTTATTTTTGATGATATCTTTTCAATTGTTTATTGAAGGCATTTCATGGTGGGGATATGACACTTAGGCTCATCCTTGCATTTGAACATCATTAACATATTCAAATTGTGCATCTGAGAGCTGGTATTCTTTATGTAGGTTATTTGGCTTGAATAAGACTTGAGTTTTTACACGATCTATTTTCTTTTTGGTGACTTAGGGCTCAAACCTAGTTGACACACTTCTTTGATACCCAAACATTCAGTGTTATTTGATTGATATTTCTGTTCTGTTATTCTATCAGTTGTCATCATCTATGTGGTGTGATATGCCTAATTAAATTTTGAATTATTGTAGCTAGCAAGGTATGGAAGAATTTTATTGGACTGCTACAGCCAACCTTTGTACTAAAATTTATCTGCTAATAGGAGTTGAATTGTCATCATGAAAGTTCTCCCCCACAATGTTTTCCTATGCGTGGCTTCATTTTTGGTATCATGCACATCATTATCAGTAATTACAGTAATTCATGAAGACATTCCCATTATCATATTCTACTGTGTTTTTACAAGATGGTTGTAGTAAATTCTTCTAGATAGTTTCTTTTCTTCTACAAATGGGTCAACTATTCTGGCTGCATTGTATTTATCCATGTATTTTCTCACTACATCACCAAGATTTTGTGTAGTGACCCTTGCTAAAAAGCCACTAGGACTTACCAATGCTGAGGTATGGAATTTTGTCAAACACTTGACATACAATCTGGACTGTACTGCTGAAGAATGAAACTAAATATGTACTATGAAAATTCCGTCGAACACTTGGCATGCACGCAGCTCTACTGCTGTTAGTAAACAACTGATTGCAGAAATTGTTGATGCCAAATCCACACAATACAATGATGCAAATAACAGTGCCAATATATATATGCATTCAATATAGATGTCAATTACAGCTTCATTGTCTCACACAATAGATTCTAACTAATACAAAATGACAGTATTTGTGCAAAGACTATTACACAGTGACTGAATTTTTTCAGACCCTTATATCTGAATATAACATATGCAATTTTCATAATCAAGTGCAATCAAAATGGAACCTGATTACTGCCAAAATGCTGTAGCCGAATGCTGATGATGAAACAACAGTGCTGCAGCCCATAAACTGCTCCCAATCCAGTCCCTGTACCGCCAGCAGGTACAGCCGTACCTGTACTAACTGTACGGCTTCTAGCAAAAATAATTGCTGGGGTTTTAGCTGCCGAAAATGCCAAGGAAAGGGGTGCCTAGGTTAGAAGAATGCCCTCCCAAAATTATAAAATCATACTCCCAGCCGATTGGTAGTTATGAGCAAAAATGTGTATCCATTGCATAACAGGCCCTGTCAAAAACTCCTCAAAAATGCCCTGATTTCTTTCCAGATTGCTCCCAAATGATCCTCTCGAGGAATAAGTAGAGCACAAGTCTTCTTGCAACACAAATCACAAACCCTTAACCAAATCTCTGTTCAAAACTGAATATACCAATGAAGTTCAACATGAAATGGCTGATTACCACATCCAATGTGCAACCTTCAGAAGGTCTCTCACTTCCTCAGTTATGCAATCTCTTGAGAGGTATCGTTCTTAAGGATTATGCTGAATATTTGCAGACCTAGATGGTGCCACAAATGCTCATAGAGAAAAGGTAGTAAATCATCAAATTCCCGTCCCAAATGAGAGGCCAAGCCCTCTATTTATTTACTTTTCTAAGAAGTTACTAAGAACTTCTAGAAGCATCCTTTTCTAAGAAGTTACTAAGAACTTCTAGAAACATCCATTATAAAATCCCATTATAATGCACTTTTATAATAAATAACTTTATAAAAGAAAAGTGCAACTCAACTTAGAATTATAACATGTAGGCCCCGTAAAAAAAATGATAGTAAAATAATATCTCCAAGAGCATAATGAGCCATCAAATCACCAAATAAATGCCAAAATGACTCTCTCACCAAACCCATCTGCCTACGAGAGTCTGTAATAGGCAAATCCACGAACAATGCCATGTCATACTAAAGAGGGGACATTACATTTTGATTCCTCTTTCCATCCCAATGGCATCTGGTTTTCCAAATCATGTATGATCATTTTGGGATAATGTGTGAGGGATATCAATTGACCGAGTAATTATAATTTTTTTGAAATTTCAATCTTGCTAAAATAAATTTATTCTTTTTGAATCTACTATAATTTGTGGTAAAGCTGTGGATTTTATGTAATGATGAAAGAATGCTAACACTGTCAAATTTTCTATTCAATAGGTAATTTCTGTTGTAAATTGTTGGCTTAAGTGCATGATGCTCGATCCATACAATCAAACAGACAATCCAGAATGCAAGTCAAGGCCAGACACTGGCTTATCTGCTATTACAGAGCTTGACCCTGGTTACATAACAGGTATCTATAGCATCTTTTACATTTAAAGGGTTACTTTATATCCAATGAACCATGGATATAACTTCTTTTAAAATTGAACTCTCTTTAATGTCTAAAAACTATGTTTGTAATCTTTCCTGTCAATACAGATTTCATGTGTCATAAACTGATCCAATGCTTTAGATTGCTGTGAGCATGACATGCTTTCATTGTTTAAAAGTCATAGGCATCTTGTATTAAATCATATTCAGCTAAAGCATTACAAGGAGAATTGATTTACTTTTAAAGTTCCATAGAGTCAGTTTCCTTTTGAAAGGCTCTTTTTTTGAAAAAAGGCATAAATGCTTTGACCTGGAGCTATGGATGGTGAGGCCACAAATGGGGGACCTCATCCCAATGGGATTTGAACCTTGATGGCAAGAACAACACAACAACTTAACCATCACAACATGCCACTTTTGGCTTTTTGAAAGACTTTTAATCTAAGTGCAATATGAGATATTAAATGTGATCTGGCATTAAGTATTACAAATTAATTTGTAAAATACTTGCTTGTTATTGACAGTGATCAATAGATCAATAGATACAAATGAATAAACGACATTTCCTCAGGAATTGATCATAAAGAATAGAAACATTCTATTCTAGCTAACAGTTAACTAAAAGTAACAACAAACTAAATATTAGAAACATTCTAATATTTACAATAGATTACAAATAGATAACCATGAAATAATAATTGATAATAATAGAAGCTATCTATAATCATAATATTAAGACCTTGTAAGAGAGGATAAGGTTTTTAATAGGCTATTTGGCATCTACACTTGCACAGAATAGATGTTCAATAGCCTTTACAGTTTGACAATTTCATTTTTATGGACCTTGATCATCCAAGTGTCTCCCTATGATACACTTATTTATATTGAAGGGGGACATAGTAAACCATATTCAGGCTCAAAGTAGTTGTGAAAATTCTATTTACTTGGTACTTCTAGGAGTTTTTGATCAAAATTTCTATTTTCTACCTTCAAAACTAGGTAAGGATGGTGAAATTTTTGCCAAGGACAAGGCTGCAATGAATAGAAGCCATCACAACACTTTGTGCGGAAGAAGTTCATCTCTCTTAAATATTATTGCATTGGAGCAACCATGTCTATCTGTTTGATTTAAATTTTTTCTTTCTGTCACTTTTCTCCTTTTGGAAGTCGATGCCCTTTTCAAGAACTATTGATCATCTTTTGATGATCTTATGAATGTTTGAATCATATTTGATTTCTTTCTTCTTTTTCACATGGATTGGCTACTTTTATTTCACATGAGAACAGTTTGAGAATCTGCAATGCATTTGTTAGAAAAGCTCTCATTGCTCCAGTGCTGAGCCCTTGGATGTGGATGTTGATCTACAGTTTTACCTTATTTAAGAATGCATTTGTTTAGTAACAAGCTCATAGCATTAGAAAAGCTCTCATCGCTCCAATGCTGAGCCCTTTGATGTGGATGTTGATCTACAGTATTGTCTTATTTAAGAATCCTGTTGATCCACACTAAATCATTTTTTTCTGTTTCCAATAGGTCCTTCCAAAAGTAGATTTTTTTGTTGTGAATTGTTCACCCCAATTTTTTTACTTGTAATTTTTCTATCTTCACTGTCACTGCATTTCATGTCAAGTGTTGCAGACAAGGATGGTTTGTTTAACCAATGTAGTCACTGCTGTTTTTTTGAATGAATTTTGATGTATGTGTTTTGAACTCCCAATTGCCAAAAAAAATTAATCTAACTTAAGTAAAATGAAAAAGTTGAATAACATTTAACACTTAAAATGAAAACATTAATCTTACTACTTTTTGACAGCAGAAATATTTAGAACTAATTTTCAAAGCTGTATTCTTGTAATTGAAAGAGTGAATCACTTGCTGTCACTGCATTTCATGTCAAGTGTTGCAGACAAGGATGGTTTGTTTAACCAATGTGGTGACTGCTGTTTTTTTGAATGAATTTTGATGTATGTGTTTTGAACTCCCAATTGCCAAAAAAAATTAATCTAACTTAAGAAAAATGAAAAAGTTGAATAACATTTAACATTTAAAATCACAACATTAATCTTACTACTTTTTGACAGCAGAAATATTTAGAATTACTTTTCAAAGCTGTATTCTTGTAATTGAAAGAGTGAATCACTTGATTTGTCATTCGAATCACCTAGATGAAGCTCTCCAGTCTACAGTCTTTTCTGGGTAGACCAAACTCCAGCAGACAGGCATCAAAGTAACTGACATAACAGAAATCCAAAAGATGTGATTTTGACAACTGTGTTATTTTAAATCAGCTCCAGACTCACTCCTTTCCCAGCACTCAAGAAAGCAGGGGTGAACTCTAAAATGTTCACACAATTTACCAATATGCTTGTTCACTGCTAAACTGATTTTAATTAATTAATTTGTGCCCAGATGTCTACAGTAAGCCTTCAAAATCTGTTACATTTACTAGTATATGCTTCAAAACAATCCCACGACCTTAATCAGGTAGTTAGCAGTTCAGTCTAAAGCTTGACCTTTAATTGAAATTTCAAACCTGCTATTTGTTGTCGGTAAAATCTATAGTGTAGCCGACAAGTAGAATTGTATCCGAAAGGGCATGTGACAGTTGAGTCACCCCTTCGGGAAAGTATATGTACACCGTCCAGAAGGGACTATTGATGATGATGATGATGATGATGACGATCATTATTGTAAGCAGCGTACTTGGAGTGCATATTGTGTATACGAATAAAGCATCTGTTCTGTGTTATATCTTACTGTACTACATGCGATAAGTATCCTTTTATCTTGTATGGTAAACATTTGGCACCGTTGCCGGGGAGTGAACCTGGGTCTACTCACCACTATACTACAACGACTTGCTTATTTCCTTCATGAGATTAGGATGTCCGATGGCCTTTATAGTTTGTTTTAAGGAGCAAGGATGGCCGAGTGTGGAGATTGCAGAGATGTGCTAGGATTGGGCCACTACGAGAGATCCAGGTATGGAGAGCCGAATAGAGGCTTTGACTCAGGAGATAGTCGAGATACAAAAGGATGCGTATTATACCCTTCGGAGGAGCCAGACAGACCAGGTAGCAGCGGAGAGCGCTTGGGAGGAGTCAACTACCAGACTAGCTGCAGAGAGGGCAGCTTGGGGTTCCGAGAGGGCAGCATTGTTAGCTCGACAGAGTCAGCTACATAAGATGGCAGCGGAAAAGGACCAGTTAGCAGTAGAGAAGGAGCGGGTGGTAGAGGAGAAAGAGAGAGAGCTTGGAGAAATTGCTGAAATGATGCAATTAGCTTTGGAGCTTCAGATGGAGGCTGAAGCAGAATTGAAAATACGGAAGGAGCAAGTGTATAGGCTATGAGCAGAGTTGAACGAGCTTTGGGCACGAACAACTACTACACTAGGGACGAATCCCTCTTCTTAGTGTCTAAATATTGATGTAATTTTTTATTTTATTTTATTTTATTTGAGTTTTGTTGTAAGGGTTGTCTTTATTTTGTCGTCCGGGGTAGACTTTACTTTTTGGGGGGATGATGTTGTCGGTAAAATCTATAGTGTAGTTGACAGGTAAAATTGTATCCAAAAGGGTGCGTGATGGTTGAGTCACCCCTTCAGGAAAGTATATGTACACCATTCGGAAGGAACTATTGATCATCATCATCATCATTATTGTAAGCATTGTACTTGGAGTGCATATTGCGTATATGAATAAAGCATCTGTTCTGTGTTATATCTTACTGTACTACATGCGATAAGTATCCTTTTACCCTGTATGGTAAACACTGTTTTAATCTTGAAAAAGGCGATCCTCAAGAAGACTCAAAAATTTAAAAGACACCCAAACTCTTTATATCCTATCAGCTAGAAGGGTCAACATATTTCCAAAAATTCAATTCAAATCTTCACTAGAAAGCCTGGAAACTGCCTCAGGCAGCACCAACAATAGGGAAATTTAATGAAGCAATACCCAGAAAATTATATTCTGATCCACACATAGGTTGAGTCAATATTTGAGCTCACAACCTCTCCAAAGATGCAATGTAGTTGCATAATCTTCAGGAAATAAGCAAATCCTTCTACTAATTTTCCAGATTGATAAAACCACTTTCAGAAAGAGATTAATGCAAATTAAAATACAGAAAATATCTTCATCTTTGAATCAAACCTGATACCAATTCCCTCATAAATTACTGACTATTTACCCACCTTAGCCTCTAAATGAGATTAACTGTATACCATCTCAGAGATATCTTTCACTCCTGAAGACGATGTCTTTAAGGAAGTTTGGTGTCTTCCAAAAGCAAACCAAAATCCTGCAAATTCTTTCTATTCTTCTTCACATATGCATAAGAGAAAATGAAACACAGAAGCTTCCTTTATTCTCCACAAAACCTCACAACAAACTTAGGCAGATGAAATTAAAATAAGTTATGCTTACGCTACTCCATGCCCAACATGAAGTTAAAAATAATATTTTACTGGGTCTGCCTATCCATAGCAAACATAGGAGGGAAAGAAATCAGTAATGTAATTCCCTTATATTTCCTTTTCTTTCATGCCCAAGTGTAAGTACTTTAAGCAATAAAATGGAATATTTCATTTTTTAGTATTTTGCCAATATTGGTGCAACACCAAAATCCAAATAAAGTAATTAATTAAATGCATTAAAGTGCAAAAATGAGAGCTTTTTTGCATTTAATTAATAAATTCCCCTCTAAATTGTATAAATGACTTATGAGTAACCATATGCAGGGCTGAAAGTGTTGGGCGTTGCAAGGTGCGAGGAAAATTGCTTGAGCTAAAAATTGACTTATAAAAAATGGGCAAAAGCTTGAAAATTGATCAAAACAAGTCGAAGAAGGAACTACATAGACTTAAAACCCAAGAGCCCTCCTAACCACACACATAGCCTTGAAATATGCCAACAATCCCCAAATACTTAGGCCTAGGGAGGGGACATTACAGTCCTCCCTTCGCATAATTGCTTTGACCAATCAATTTTAACTTTGGATGCTGAAAAATCTGCTCACTCTCCCAGGTAGCATCCTCAACCAACAAGTTCTTCCTCTGTTCACTCTCCTAGGTTGTCTCTGCTCTTCGTTCCTTGTTTCCGCTTCCTTTTGTGTCTCTCTTGGTCACCTGTTTTTTTTTTGGCTAGTTCCTACCCTGTGGGTTGATTCATGGGTTGGCTATTCTCGGTGTTTGCTCTTTATGGGTTCTTGTTGCTTCGTCTTTTTCGGCCTTCTGTTCCTTTGTCTCTGTGCGTGGATTTTTCTCTCTGTCATCGCTCGGATTTTCTCTCTATATGCATGTGGGTTGTTGCTCGCTCTCTATTTGTAATTGTCTCAACTGTGGGGGGCCTCGTTGGTAGGTTTGTGCATCCTCTGCCATGCTTTCTTTGCTCGGTCTCCCACCTTGCTGGTTTACCGACAGCTGGGCACTGGTTTACATTTCTGCTACTATTTACAGGCTACAATGCGCTTGTTGCTGACCTCCTCTTGCAATTGTTCCCTTGCTGGTCGCTGGACATTCCTTGGATCATGCTCAGCCCTTGCTACCCACAGTCGAACCTGTCTTCAATCCTCAATTCAACCTTGATCAGTGTTCTTTGCTCTCTGCCAGCTCTCTTTGAGCGCCATTTTCGTTGGTAGTTCTGTGCATCCTCCTCTGCCATGCTTTCTTTGCTTGGTCTCCCACCCTGCTGGTTTACCGACAGCCGGGCATTGGTTTACATTTCCGCTACTACTTACAGGCTACAATGTGCGGGTTGCTGACCTCTTCTTGCAATTGTGCCATTTCTGGTCGCTGGGCATTCCTTGGATCATGCTCGGCCCTTGCTACCCACAGTCGAACTTGTCTTCAATCCTCAATTCAACCTTGATCAATGTTCTCTGCTCTCTGCCAGCTCTCTCCGAGAGCCGTTTTTGCTGTTCCTGCAGACTATTCTAGACTTGCTCTCGTAGACTTTTGCCTTGATGCCTTTGTGTGGTCAGCGTATTTGATACTAGTTGCTTTGAGCCATGGATCCTCCACCCACGCCGGTCACCTACTAGTGTCTTGTGGACTGCATGGCCAAACTTGAAACTGAAAGATCTGGTCCTTTCTCTACCCTCCACTGTTGCTGATTTGAAATTACAGTCTGTGGGGTTTTCCTCTATGTTAGACGATGCCTCTGCCAATCTAAGCAGGTGGTTGATACAGGCAAAGAGCAGGTTCGTGAGTTTCGTGACCAGTAGGCTGAGTTGGTGTGCAGACATTCCTCCCTAGCATCTAGAACTGAGCAGCAATTAAAATCACAGGCCTCCATTTGCAGCGATTCCAGCTCTGTACTACTCTCGGGGGCTGAGGAGCTTGTCCAGGCCAAGCTGGCCGATGAGCGTGTTAGTCATAAGTTTATCATTTGCAATATGTCATTGTTATATGATTTATGATCCTCTTGAACATGTTTAAAGTCTTCCTGCTCTGTTATGCGTCTAAACATTTAACATATATTATTACAAACATATTGCAAATCTGAAACTGAAAACAATAAATTACCTAAGTAGCTGAATCGCTCCCCCCAGCCCATCGTTTCCGGGTACGAGTCGATTCGGAATCAGAAACCGAGGGGAATCGACTGTGGGCACGAACAGGAATCGGATTTTCATTTCGTTTCGTTTCAAAGCGATTCTGTGTTGACGTGGTGATTCCACGTCGACTCCAAGTCGACTCCTTGACTTTGACCGCGTGTAAAACCCTAAAATATCTTCGTAAACATAACGCGGCGCGGCTTTTTTTTGGGTTATTTTCACTTCGCGCGGCCGCGTTTTATTTTCTCCTACGTGCGTTTGTGTTTGCTGAGTCTGGGGTTTGCAACTCTCCTGCATTTGCACGGACGACCTCCATTAATGCAACCTCGACCTCGACCTGTGTCTGCGATCTTCAACCACGACCTTTGTTTGCAGACTGTGACCTTCAACAACGTGACGCGACCATTATCCAGGCAAGTCAGCGACCTTCATCTGGTTTTTCCGACTCCATTTTCGACCATGGATTTTTAAAATTTTTTACTGCCACAGTTTCATTCGTTTTCAAGGATAGTTTTAATTTTTACTACCATAGTTTCAAAATTATTATTTCATTTTCGGGTTCAAAAATACATGTTTATTAAATTATATATTTATCATTAGAAATATGATAAGGTTTATAATTTATAAACTTGAGTTTATAGTATATCATATAGTTTATTTAAAAAGGATATACTATATATAGTTTAGAGTATATCATTTAGTGAGTTTATAAATATGATAGAGTTTATAGTATATCATATACAAGTTTATAAACACTAAAATAATCATATTTTTATAAACATATATGATATATATATATAAATATATATATATATATATATATATATATATATTATTAGACTATTACTATTAGTAAATACTAAATGCTAAATAAGTATATTAAATATTATTTATTTCAAATTTTATTATTTTACTATTGAAATTAAATTATCTGTTTTAAAAGTTATTCTTGTATGAATTGCAGGGTGCTAGTAGTTATTCAAATTTAACATGGCAGACACTACTCCTGCATTTACTGTCGACTCAGCTTCACCATTATGGAGGCATGTGAACATATTAGAACATGTTCCTGGTGGAGGGACATGTATTTGGATATGTCCCGGATGTGATGTGCAGTATACAAGTTCATACAGCCGAGTGAAAGGGCATTTGTGTGCGATTCCTGGAAAGGGAATCAAAGCTTGTCCAGGAAAAAATAAGGTACCCATACCGGTTTCTAAAATAGCAGCATATATTAAGGAACAAGAGGAAGCGGATGCAAGAATTGAAAGTAGGTATGGGCATCCATTGTTGAAGACCAAAGGAAGGGGCTCACGGAAGTCACGTGCTTCATCATCTCAAAGCTATACACCTAGTGCTGCTCCTGATATTGTTGTAGAAAGCCATCCATTTATGACGAGAAATGAAGATGAGACTAGTAATCTGAAGAGAGCAAGAGGACCATTGGAGATGGCATTTAGTAATGATTATAGAGATATTGCTGATGAAGCGATTGCTAGGTGCCTCTATGCAAACGGTTTATCATTCAATGTTGTCAGATCACCCTATTGGCAAGACATGATAAGAAAAATAAATGAAGCTCCAAAGGGGTACACAGGCCCAGGTTATGAGAAGGTTCGTACCACTTTATTGACAAAGGAGGTCAAGCATATAAAAACTTCATTGGCTCCTATTAAAGCCTCATGGAAAGAAACAGGGGTGTCCATTATTTCTGATGGGTGGAAGGATGCAAAAAACAGACCCTTAATTAATGTGATTGCAATGTCCCCTAAAGGGGCAATGTTTCTAAAAGCTGTTGATTGTGAGGGTGAAGTAAAGGATGCACAATTCATTGCAAACATTCTCATAGAATGCATTAATGAAGTAGGCTCTCAAAATGTTGTCCAAGTTGTAACAGACAATGCAAAGAACTGTAGAGCAGCTGGTATGTTTGTTGAGAAACAATTCCCACATATATTTTGGACACCTTGTGCCGTGCATTCACTCAACCTCATGCTACAGAAGTTGGGTACTAAAATAGCTTGGATCAAACAAGTTTATGATGAAGCTCAAGATATCCAAATGTTCATAACGAACCACCACTTCTCCCAAGCCATTTTTAGATCATTCTCGCGCCTGGAGCTATTGAAGGTAATCCAAAATTCAAATACTACAATTTTATGTTTTACGTTAGTTATAAGTTTATAACTTATTATCTTATTTATTTCAGCCAAACTATATATGTACATATTCTTTATTTTTAATTACTTGTTTTTTAAATTTTCAAATAGGTTGCTGAGACTAGATTTGCATCAAATACAATTGTCTTGAGACGGCTTGTGAAGGTTCAAGAGGCACTTTCTAGTATGGTGATCAGCCACCAATGGAACACATGGAGGCAATCCAATAATGAGAGGGCAATTGATATTAGGAGAAGGATTTTGGATGAAACTTGGTGGAGTCGTGCAAAATACCTTCTTAGTTTCACAGAGCCCATCCTAGGTATGATACGCTTTACTGACATGGATAAGCCATGCTTGGGGGAGGTTTATGATGGAATAGACTCAATGATTGAGAATATGAGATCTGTCATAAATGCAAAAGAGCAAGACTCTGAAGAAACCTTCTTCAAGGAGGTGCAATTAATATGTGTTGAGCGATGGAACAAAATGACCGCCCCACTCCATCTTCTTGCCTTCTCATTGAGTCCCAAATATTATAGTGAAGAGATTCTTGCTTTGCCAACAAGGGTGCCACCATATCGTGATGCAGAAGTAGGTGAAGGGGCTAGGAAAGCTATTTCTAAACTCTTCCCTGATATTGAAATGGAGGATGCAGTTACAAGTGAATTTGCTGATTTTGTATCATCCACTGGTCATACTCTTGCTGCTATTCGTGACAAGTATAGGAAGGATGCTCACTCTTGGTGGTACCTCAATGGCCACAAATCGCCAAACCTCCAAATTCTAGCAATCAAAGTTCTATCACAGGTAAGTTTGTATATACTATAAACTCTAAATCTGGTTGTCATTTTGAAATTAACAAACTCATTTGATTTACTTAAATTTTAGAGACTCCAATGAGATCTTCCTTTGCTTCATTAGGTTGCTAGTTCATCTTGAGCTGAACGAAATTGGAGTATATACTCCTTCATCCATTCAGTGAAGCGCAATCGGTTGGCATCAAGCAAAGCTGAGGATTTAGTCTATGTGCATTCAAACTTGCGCCTTCTTACTCACAAATCTTATGAGTACAAGGAAGGGGCAGCAAAATTATGGGATGTAGAACCGGAGTCTACTGACTTTGATCTTCCTATTGGTGCACCAGCTTTACCAATGGAGGATTTAAGTAGCCAGCATATTTTTAGTGCAAATACCAGTGGGATTCAATCATCTAATGTCAATGTTGATGACAATCTTTCTATTGATGATGACCCATATGGTTCTGATTAGTGAGCTGATCAGTGATACTGATTTCTAGTATTATTTCTATTGCAAACAATAACTATATTTCATGACACTAGCTCGATCTTTTTTGATATCAAAAACTGAATTTCAGATTAATTACTTATGCTAATTAGTACTTATGTTTCAAAGTCTGAAATTTATAATGGTTTTGTTTAGCTGCTAGCATATGTGTTGGTATTTAAATTCTAAATTTAATTTGTTTTTGATATTGGTATGTTTTCTAGCAGCACACATACATATATTTTATCTATATATATATAGATTTTTTGTATATATATGTGGACGTACCCGTACCCGTACCCAACACCTAAAAAAAAATCTGCCGTACCAACGTTTCGTACCCACGTACCCGTACCCGTTCCCGTACCCGATTCGGCTACTTAGTAAATTACATTTGCAAAGTTTACCATTGTTTGTCTTTTGAAAAACCATTGTCATGGCTCATATTTTCAGATTTTCTATACATATTAAATTATAGTTAAAAAATTTAATGTACCCAAGCACCCACATCCCCTATTTTGAAAATAGCCGTACCTGTACTTTAACTGTACCTAAGTACCCACGTACCCGTCCCCATACAACCTTGATTCTCAGTCAAGAGAGTTGGAAGATTGACATATATGTTTAAATTAAAGATCTAGACATAATAAACCATAGTTCAAAATATTGCAGATATATCTATGATAAGTCTACTTATCACAATATCTTTTGGCTCCTGAGAAGTAACGTCAACTTATCGCAGATAATTTATCAAATAGAAGTTTGAAAATATTGCAGAGAATTTGGTAAAATATTAGCGATATTTCTCTGTTTTATTGCGATAAATAGCAAACTTATCACCTGCAGGTTTGTTATAGGGAGGGATGGCCCAAAAAAGGGCAAAACACATTTCTTTGATTGGAAAAAACAGATTTGGGGAGGAGTGAAAGGGAAAAGAGGAGAAAGAAGCTCCATTAGGATTGGGAAAACATATTTTGATTGGAAAAACAAATTTAAGTTCCTGATGTTTTCCCAAGAAGTTTTTAACTTATCTCCGATATTTTCTGATGTCTTTTTTTTCGGCCCTCAGCGATAAGTTGCCAGTAACAATATTTTGAACTATGTAATAAACAATATAACAAGATTATAAATAGGAGCAATTAAATGATAGTGAACAAACTAATAGAGTGGTAAATGTAAAGTCCAGCCTGGCAACATATTGCAAACAGAAATTAAAGTAGAGGTTTAATGATCTATTTTTCAGTGAGTAATATATCTCCACTTAATGCCTCAAATGAATGATTAAGGTAACAGTATTTAAAAGATTTGATGATTGGAAACAATGACCTCAATTACAAATGATACAATTACAAGGGCCGATTGGAGTTGAGGAACAAACAAAGATTGAAGCACTGATCGAAAGAAGATTAACATACTACAATGCGGCCGCTACCTTTATAGCAGACAAAGCAAATTTGATTCAGTATTTTGTTGGGCTGACCAAACCAAATATTATCAAGAATTGGTCATTTATATTTTGCAAAACAATCACCTGAGTATTATGTATGGTAAATAATGATTATATTGGAGGCAGCACTGTTGATAATGAAAAAACGGTGATCAGAATTTGATGATAGCCAATTATATTAGGTTAGACACAGTAGTGATAATTTAGTGGCAGCAATAAAGACAAAGAATGACATATGTTTATTTGTTAGATTAATAAAGAGAATGTTTTATTTAAAGAAATGCAGTGATTATGCTTCTAAAGAAAGCACTCCATATAGAGACAAATAACAATCAAAAGATACATCTATTTAACACAGAGCAGTAATTAAAGGTTAAGTTAGCACTTAAGCCTAAAATAAAAAGACATCTCCCTTTAAACAGTCATACCTCTTCATGAATGACATAGAAAATATGGAAGTGTAAGATTCAAAGAGGAACCTTCGAGATTTTATGACAAGGGTACTGGTTTGCACTGTGGAGCAGCATGTGATGTATTTACCATTGCCAAGTATACATACACAACAGCATGTTTATTTACTGTAATAAGAAGGCCAGTTTGACTATACATAAATAAACAAATGATAAATAGAGGAAGTATGAGTAGTCACCACTCTTGGAAAGTCATCTCTATTTGAAAGACTCACCTCTCTTCATGAAGGTGATGAATATATAAAGGAGCGGAAGTTTGAAACTAGAAGAAGATAAAGTTAAAATGATATATGAAATTTAAAGCAATGATGGTGAAAATAGAATAATAAGAGTAACAACGATTCATTATGAAAGGGTAGTCATCATTAACAAAAGATGTGATAAAGTTTTTTAAGGCAGTGACTATATAGAAAAGGTGTGAACCTTTCAACATTAAAGAATGAGACACTTATGAGATGAGCATGTGTGGAGTGTAAGGAATACAAGTACTATATCAGATTTTGGATTAAGGAAAGTAATGGAAATAATTGAATTAAAGACCACACTTTAAGCAGATTTATGAAGAAGATGTAAGCTATGTTACCGGATTCGTACCTGAGGCCCTCAAATTGGGTCCGAGTTCGAGTGTGATTTGGATCCGTGAATCAGTTTGTGGCTTTGGATCCATCAATCCAAATGGGCCCACAGTGTTAAATACGAACCTTGTGGAGTAAGGAATATATGTAATATATCATATTTTTGAAGGCGGTTGATTGTGAGGGGGAAGTAAAAGATGTAGAGTTTATTTACTAGATTCTCATTGATTCCATAGAGGCGGTGGGTAGTAATAATGCCGTCCCAGTATAATGAACAATGAAATTTTTTGTAGGAGTGCAGGTGATTTGGAAGAGGCTAGATATGATCACATGTTTTAGACACCGTGCACCATCCACTCCCTCAGTTTGGTGATGCAGGCAATTCGCACCCAGATAAAATGGGTGAAGCAAATATATGAGGAGGGCAAGGAGATTTGAATGTTTGTTACAAATCACCATATGTCACAAGCAATTTTCAGATCTTTCTCCAAATTGGAATTATTGAAGGTAAACTCTAATATTTACTTAATTTAGTTTCATTTATCATCTTATGTCATGTTTTAGATAATTGATTTTTTTGTTGTTTACATATTTTAAATGTGTTATTAACTTACTATTAACATGTTATCAGGTTGTTGAAATCTGCATTGCATCACACTATTGTTCTTAGACAACTTTTGAGGGTAAACAAGGTATTCACAAATGGTTATTAGTAACCAATGGGGCATTTGGAAGCAATCTAATACAACAGGGTCCCAAAAGGTGAATGCAATGATATTAGATGATGATTGGTGGGCTTGTGTGGATTAGGTATTAGAATTCACTAAGCCTATCAGTTTATGCTTCGGTTTTACTGACATTAATAAACCATGCTTGTGGAACATCTATAATGCCATGGGCACCATGTTGGAGAAAGTAACATTGGTAAGTTATAACATAATCCTCTATCCTTGTCTATTAAGATATATCTAAATTATTAATTAACTTACATCAAGATAACTTACATGAACATCATTTGAAATCCTAGATCATACAAAAGGGAGAGAATAATCCCGAGGACACCTTATACAAAAAGGTGGAAGCAATTGTTCTTCACCGCTGGAACAAGATGGCTACACCTTTGCACCTTCTAGCATTTGCGCTATCTCCCAAGCATTATAATGTAGAGGTAGCTATTCTAGGTAGAGTGACACCATATAGAAATGTTGAGGCTGCGAGTAGGTATAGGAGGGCATTTAGTAGACTCTTCAGCAATTCAAAGGTGGGGGCAACTGTTAGGACAAAATTTGGATTATTCATCTCAGGAAAAGATGCAGATCCTATTGCTGTGAATGACCAAAGCAAAATGGATGCTATTACATGGTGTTTCCTTCATGGGCAAGATTATGTCTATCTCTAGCCTCTTTCAATTAGGATCCTATCAGAAGTAAGTTTTATAAGTTTTTTTGGCCACTTGCATTATAGAATTTAAAACTTAACACTCTTGAATTCATCTTGTATTTTTTATTTTTAACTTTGTTGGTTTTCTCTCTAGGCTGTGAGCTCTCCTACTGCTGAGCGGAATCAGAGTACGTGCTTCTTTATCCACTTAATGAAGCTTAAGCGGTTGGGTTAAAAAAAGAAGAAGACTTGATGTTGGTTCACAATACCTTGCACCTCCTAGCACGTAAGGAGTCAAAATACAAGAAAGGGGGCAGAGAAGCTTTGAGATGTCGCACTTGAGTCAGCTGACTTGGATATGATCGTTCAAGATCTTGCTAGAGTCACTTTACTTGATATGTGATGATGAGGATGACACAATGCCCTCTAGTACTAGTGGAACTGGTTTGGGTTCCAATGATGATGATAATCCATTTGATGATTAATGACACTTTCATGAGTCATCAATATTGAGTCATGTTTCAAACTTTAATGAACTATATATTGAATTTTCATTTTGTAATTTAGTAATTCAATGTGATGATTTTCTTTAGAATTGGGAACATGGCCAATAATCAAGTACTTAAATTTTTAATTATAAAGTTTATCTTTGAGATTTGGCATTGATCAATGATCAAGCACCATAGATTCATACTATGGAATGATTTAGTTTTACAATTATGTATATTTATCTTATTTTTTTGTATATATAATGCATATATATACACACATGAATCCATATGAATCATAATGGATTTTTATTTCATGAATCCACAAGCTGCATTCTCGTAGACGAGCCCGAATCAATAGCTTAGGATGTAAGTGAAGCTGCAGATTTGAAAGAGAAGAATATGTATACCTATTGTATTGTGTGTGATAAAGATTTATCATATAAATTGACAATCTTTATCTCAGTGATATTATATGCAGATTTATAAGAGTATATGGCAGAATTATAAAGAGAATAAATGCAGATTTGAGAGAATTGTAAGCGCAGATACAAGAGGATAAAAAGTGCGGATTTGAGAAAAGGATAAGTCCTTTCAAGGCAGATTTTTATGATGAAACTATAAAGGACAGATTTATATGAAAAAATTATGAAAGGAAAATTTATGAGAAGATCATTGGAGTAAAGTACAAGAAGGGAGGTATAAGAGTTGAAGAGATTGTAATGTCCATCATCTGTTGAAGGAGAAACATAGAAGGTGGAATCTTGATTTGGAAGTTTGTGCTTGCTAAAGGAGAGATTGGTGTGTCTCGCTAAGTTGGTGCTTAGCAGTAGGGGTTGGTGTAATAACCCCTAAATGAATAAATTGTAGACTATAAAACTATAAGAAATATACAAGTTTTCCATTGCAAAAGAAATATGTATTAAATCCATAGATATTCATTTACACAGATATATATATATATATATATATATATATATATATATATATATATATATATATATATATATATATATATATATATATATATATATATATATATGTATGTATGTATGTATGTATGTATATACAAATATATACATATACGTACATATATATGCATACACTAATTATATTTACACCACATTCCAAAAGAAAAAAAAAAAAATCATAACATCTACTGCATATACATATACATATACATACACATATTTAAGAATTCGTACAAATAAAATTCAAAATGACAATTTTATAATAAAATAAATAATAATAATGACATCCGTATCAATACTAAAGTAGCGCCCATTGATCGCTTGACCAAAGTCGCGAACTAAGGTTGTGGCCTCTGGTCAGCAACCCATGGTTACTGTCCCTTGAAAGAAGCCGGTGGCATATATATACGGTGGAAGCCCACATGGAATGGGGACAAGTAGAGAAATAGATGAAAGGTGGAGCAAAACAAAAACAGTAACATAAGAACAAACAAGGCAAGGAACGAACAATACATTAAAAAGAACAAGAGTTGGTAGTGAAAGTAAATCTGTACTCATGTAGCAGTGACATAAGAAAAGGGATGCAAAGATTACAAGAGGACAAGGACCCACAACTATAAGGAAATAGGGAATTTTAAATAACAACAATATCAAAAATAGAATAATATTAAAGAGAAGTGTAAATGTGGAGAACAATCAGAGTTATATATATATTTTTTTCATGCTTAATATATATGAGATAGCAGAAAATAATTCATGATGAGATAAGAACTAATATTCCTTATAGTGACCAAGTAATCTTGGTAGAGGGCGTCAATTATGGATGTCAAGTTTTTCTTGCAAAGAACTCAGAGATTAGAGGGCATTCATTTTGAATGTCGAGTTTCTTTAAAGGAGAATTTAGAGATTAGAGGGGTATTCTATATGATTGTCGAGATTCCAAATTGGAATCTAGAGAGAGATTCGTTTTGAATCTCTAGAGACTATATATATATAGTAGTGGTTAATCATATGCATATGTTAGAGATTAGAGGCTTGGTCATAGGTGGGATCTTTGCCAAGTTGTTTTTGTTAATGAGTACACTCATTAATAGAGATTCCAGAGGCCTTAGAGAGGTACTCTCAATGTGATGGTTGCCTAATCGAGAATTATTCACATCAGAGGGTTAGGTAAATCTGAGAGAAGTACCTTCTAAAGATTAGGTAGGTTAACATGGTATTAGTGAATAGCTAATTTAATAATCATTTATCTTATTATCTACTAACGCTTGTTGCAGGTTCTTATAAGTAGTTGATTTCATATTTATATATATTTCATCATGCACTAACAAATTGCTACATTTTATAGGTCCTGATTATTTAATCCAAGAAGCGGGGACATTACTATTGGTGCTTAGAAATTTAGAAGTGAGAGTTGGTGTTCATAAACTTGGGGGTTGGTGTGGAATGCCTAACTCGGAAATCTTTGGAACACAAGGATTAAACATGCACTAAAAATATTCTTCTTTTAACAAGTTACCTAACATCATTATTAAGTAACCAAGTGCAATAGATAACCATCTACACATAATGTATAACTCAAGGAGGATCGCACAAATCACATACTCACAAACACAAGCGAAAGTCTTTGTAACACTTCCAAAGATTCCAAAGCCACTAACAAAGTACTTGGAACAAAGAACACATGTTCCCAAGATTACCTTCTAGGGATATGGTTAACACCCACAAATCAAAAGAGGCCAAGTTGACAACCATTCCGAGCTAACAAGAGGGAGGTGACTGCACTATCAATTCCAAGAAAGATTCTAAGAAAAGTTCCTTTAATGATTAACCTTACAAGTTTATTTACCTTTGTAACACTTCCAAAGATTCCAAAGCCACTAACAAAGTACTTGGAACAAAGAACACATGTTCCCAAGATTACTCTCTAGGGATATGGTTAACACCCACAAACCACAAGAGGCCAAGTTGACAACCATTCTTGGCTAACAAGAGGGAGGTGACTACACTATCAATACCAAGAAAGATTCTAAGAAAAGTTCCTTTAATGATTAACCTTACAAGTTTATTTACCTTATTATTCATAGACTAAGGCATTAAGTTCACATACAAGTTATACAACTATAACCAGACATCATTAAGGCCTGCAAAGCAATAAGGGACCCTTGAGAGTCCAACTTGGAAGCTCTCGCAAAATACCCATCACCTCAAACTATTAGCAACTCTACTAGGCGAATATGTAGTGATCAGGCACAAACATTGATTGCGAAGTGCAGACTTTGAATGACGAGGATGCCGATTTGCGACTAGTGGGCTTCCGAACAAAAAGTCCTAGTCTAGTAAGGTTGAAGGCATTGTTCCTCAGTTGAAGACTCTAGCCTATGTAGACGTCGATTGACAACTAAAAGGGGTTTAAATTGGAAATTTTGTTTTTATACAGAATTACCTCCATGGGAAGATGAATCATCCAAATGTGAATTTTGGCACTCATTTAAATAATCATGAGTGGAAGTACTATGGGATGATGAAATGTAATATGAATTTTATGAATAATCATCACACCTAGTGATATTTCAATTTAGTGAATCTAAATATCTCTATAAGCGAGCATCTAGTGCTCATCTATCTTGCCCCATATGGTGTGATTTGTCACACTCAATTCCATCATTCCAAAAATCAACTTTGGAAGTGACATCATCCAATCATGAAGGGACTCATAACTCAGCTCAATAGGGTCAAAGGTTCCTTCGCAACGCTTTCTATATCCTTCTCTATATTCTAGTCTCCTATGTAACTACTATGAAATAAATTTCTTGGATCTATTGTCTTCCTTGTCTCAATGGGAAACAATCATTTAATATGAATGAAGGTCCTGATTTGAATAAATATTAGCGGAAGAACAATTGGATGATGAACTCTTCAATGAATAACTAGAACTTAGTGATATCTTGATATTATGGAATTAATCATCATTTGTAGAGTGTTCCCCCCATCACAATGTCTTTAAAAAGGAAATTGAATGCCTATTGACAACAACTTGAAGTGCTTGGAATTCATTATGCTAAGAGATATAAGTGTAGTTCACAAACAAGAATTTTGAGAGTGCTTGACAAGTCCAAAATTTCCAACTTGGAAAAAAACCTGGCAAAATTTAACAACTTAAAAGAAATACTGATATCTCTTGAGAAATACAATTTTGTTTGCAATTTTCTTTCACAAAATTTATGAAACAAGTCTAAAGAAGTATGTGGATCTGTATACCATGTTATTAGGTTTGCCTGTTGTATTGATATGGTTTGGTCCAAGTGGTCAATCTTGTTTGGCCTCAGGTACTAGGAAGGCCCCTTGGGTCCCCAAGGGATCCTTCATCCAATTTGGGTGTGGGTTTGATTTTGCTGCCATTTAGACACCTTGGGTGAAGTCGTGGTGAACCTAGGGGGATCTATGAACACTAGGCCCCAAAAGCATTAAAAAAATAAAAAAAAAGAAAAATAACTTTAAAGCATTTACTCGCCCCAAAGTGAGGGTCTAAGACTTTCTTCAACACATTTGGTAAAAACTTAAGACAAAAATTGTATGAATACTTTGATGCTTTTGATGAAGAGAAATTTGAAGATAATTAAATATTGATTATGATTTTTGTTGTGTATTTAAATTTAAAATTTAATTTTTTTGGATAAGCAAGAGGCCAAAGCCATATATTAATGGAAAAATAGTTATACAACTCCACTCAAAGGACACTGAGAGGACAAAAGTGGGTGTTAGTTTGTGAGTATTGCCCTTTCTCTCTCAAAACTAGTGGAGATTCCTTAATTCCTTAGTTATCCTTTCTATTTGTATGACCTGAAATAGCATAGATAAACATCCAACAAAACTCTATACTACTTGTTAGGAGGTTAGAGAATCCTAAGAAAGACATGAATCTGCTAAAGATATTGAGATCCTAAAAAGATAGACATCAAGGAAACAACAAAAATTAAATAAAAAAGAGAAAGAAACACAAAATAAACACATAAATCTGCTAAAGATATTGAGATCCTAAAAAGATAGACATCAAGGAAACAACAAAAATTAAATTAAAAATAGAAAGAAAAACAGAATAAACATAAGAAAGTGATTTAAGAGCTTTCAAAGGGAATCGATTACTGAAAAAAGGAAAATAATTTAAACACTTCTGAGGATATCAAAAGTATGCCAAGTTATCATTTAATCTATTTTAGATAATAATTACCGAAGGGGACCGAAGTGAAGATTAAAACTTTATTTAATATGTTTATCAATCCCCATATCAGCTAGCTCATCTGTTATCATATTCCCTTCCTGATAAATGTGTTTAATTATTATTTTGTTGAAGGCTTTGCATAGTTCTAAAGCTTTCGAGAGCTTTGCATCTAGCTTCCAGTTAGAAAGAGCTCCTTTCCTAAGAGCATTTATAATTATGGTTGAGTCTCCTTCTATTTCTAACTTAATTATTCCCAAATGTTTGCATAATAATAGTCCTCTACTAAAGTAGAAATCTCTGCCCAGTTATTAGTAGCTTCTCCAATGTATCTTGCTATATTGGCAATTTCCTCTACTTTGTCATTGTGAATGCAATATTGTAATAATCCCAATAGGTTATAACTTCTTCCAACACCAAAAATCTTTATACTTCAGTTGTTTGACATTTCGTCAAACACTTTGCAAGCAAGGGTCCTCTGACTGATATAACTTTTTAGATTGCTGCAGTGATTCTTGTTTGGATTTGCCTCAAAGAGAATGCTTACAAAAGACTCCAAATTGTCTAAACAATGACCTAACATAAATATGCAACTAATTTTGGCAATAGTGAATGCATGTATGAGTTCTAATCATGAAAATGATCACCTACAGCCAACTGGTATTTTAACAAACAGTTGGTATGCAAGCTAACTGACTAATAAGAAATGATATATTAACGCTCAAAGACAACTATTAATGACCAGCAATTTTATCTCCTTAATTGAAAATGAGTGTCCAATACAATATTCATACTAAGTTAGCCAAGACTCTTGGCATTTACAAAGATATCAAAATATGACGATTGCTGGTAAAGTAATATGCACCTACAGCTGCCAATGAAAACTAATGCAACACTAAATATCTAACTTCAATACTCCCCTACAGCAGTACGCTAATCACATGCATGATTAAATATAACTAAAGCCATGGATTGCTGATACCATTGTGAGGAATGTAAAAATGAATGATATATCTATTAATGAATGATAGGTCTGATACGAAATGACAATTACAACAGCACTCTATAGTGAAAGGCAACTATGAAAAATACACATCAGACCTAGCATATGAAGTCGCCTTAGAGAATAGATGTATTGTAATACCACTGAACAGAAAATAACCTCCTCAAGTGCCCAAGTCGTGCCTCTCTAGCTGCCGCCCCTGATTGTAGATGGCTGTTATAATTTTCTTTGCTTTTTCGGATTGCTTTTTTTTTTTGGATTGCTTTTCTGGACATGCTTTTTCGGCCTGCTTTTTCGGTTTTGCTTTTTCGGCCTGCTTTTTTTTCGGATTGCTTTTTTTCGAACTGCTTTTTCGGCTTGCTTTTTCGAACTGCTTTTTTCGGCCTGCTTTTTCGAACTGCTTTTTCAGTCTGCTTTTTCGAACTGCTTTTTCGGCTTGCTTTTTGTACTCAAATATTTTTTCTCAATGTAGCACAAATAGAAGACTGAAGTATCTTCCTCCCAGCTGCAATAATTCAAGTGATATTTCACACCCTCAAAATCGCGTACCAATTGAGAGTTTTCGTTCTCAATGGCCACAAATATTTTTTCTCAATGTAGCACAAATAGAAGACTGAAGTATCTTCCTCCCAACTGCAATAATTGAAGTGATATTTCACACCGTCAAAATTGCGTACCAATTGAGAGTTTTCGTTCTCAATGGCCAGTTGTGACTATTGCAGAAACCCTAGGCTCCACAATGCACATCAACAAACATCAACATCAACAATAACAAATCTGGATGATTAGAATGAAACCCGAGGTGCCTATTTATTCTTTTTCTCCACTTTCTCCAAAAACTTCTAGAACATTATTTTATTTTATCTATTAGTGACTTTATAAAAAATATTTTATAATTCAAGTCACTTTATTAAATTAATTAAATATAAAGTTACCTTTTAATATTTATTTATTTGATAACTTTATAAATAATTAACTTAATATCACTTATTTATTTAATTAAAATAATTAATTAGTCATCCTCATAAAATATTCATTATTTTGGACAACTTAATTAATTAAATTAATTAAATCAAATTGCCTCCAAAATGGGGACATGACAGTCCGCCCTTCCTAAAATTGCTTGTCCCTAAGCAATGGCTGAACAATAAACCAATCAATCCGCCTGGATCCCAAATGTAGTCATGAACTATACTACTGTCAATTAACACAGGCTCCTGTGATATCCTCTGCAATATAACCAAGAGGAATCCATAATCAAACTGACAATTACAGCTCAACCAAACTCCAAAATCACAACTGCCACAGTCAAAAACCCACGAGACACAAACTCCTAGAACATCAGAACCCAAGTAAAGTGGACAAATCAAACTGCCAACACAGTAAATTCCATCAATGCATCCCACTGACCTATACGGAATGTACAATCCAACTCTGCAACAATGGTGAACACTCTCGAATGAAACTGTACCAAGTATGGAGAATCCACACACTGTATAACTCTTGCAGTCAACACAACTCTGCAGATCACCAGCCACTATCTCATATCCATAACTCCCATGCACCGTTGATGGCGAAAAGACATCACAAGATAAACAGCAAGGAATGGAACCCAAACCAAATCTGCCTACCATCAACTCCTCAACACAGGGATCAAATGCTAACTGATGTACATACCCTGCAGTATAATGTTGATAAAAAGAACTAACCTCCATCAACAGCTCACCATGAACAAGTGATACAACCCACTGTGACTGATCACTAGCTAAGTCAGGAGATGTCATAGCCAAAGGAGTAGAATCAATAACAACAACTACTGAAGCATCACTCTCAAACTCTTGCTCTAAGTCATGTATTATCAAGCTGTCAACCGCAGAACCTATCGCCATGTCATGCCCATCACAACTCTCATCCCGAGGCATCAAACTGTCCCATAATTGATGACAAGCACTAGGAGCCAAAGTACATCTCTGTATCATCATCTCATCAACATGGTCATCAAAGGTAAATTGATGAGCATACCTCACAGTGTAATGCCGATAGAATGCGCCAATCTCAGTCAGTGGCTCAGACTGCAATCCAGATGAAACTAATTGCAATCGATCACTAACCAAGTTGGAACTGACTACTACCTTCGAAGACATTGCCAAGGGAGTAGTATTACTAGCAGGAACCATGCCAACTGTCGGCTCACCAACATCACACATGATCTTTGATACAACATCTCTAGTCTCTGTGCCATTAATACTAGAGGCCACCACCATGTCAGGCATACCACAACAATCTGCTGCAGCACCCAACTCAATTGAACCTGACTCTAGTGGGAACGAACTCGATATGCGAATGTTAGTATCAAGGATGGATGCATCCCCATCTCCACTGTCTTTGACAATCTCGACCATGGACATCCTCGGATCACCAGACACCATAGCTTGTGACTATACATTTTCAGGTAAAGACTATAGTCGCTCTAACTCCATGGTCACCTTAGCCAAATGAAACTGTGACTCCTCGAAAGCCAACTGTGTACTCTCAAGAATCTCAAATGTCACCTCGAGCTGCTGAGTAAGCTCGCTCACCTCATCTTCCTTGGCCAATAATGCATCGTATGCTGTACTTCCCCACTCCATAAGATAATCTCTATCGACTACCAACTGCATATAATTCTGTCTCAGGATCCGAATAGCCTCCCATAAAGAGTGAATCTCTGTCAAGGAAAGATAACTGCCTCCCTGCTCATCACTAGTAGGAGAACCCCATCCATAAACTGCTAACAACTGACGAGCAACATTGAAATGCTGGCAAGTGATAGCAATGTCTCGTTCACTAACTCTCGACTGACTAGACAGATGATGGCACTGGCTAGATTGTCTCCTACAAACCTCTTCTGATGCACTGTCTAAAGGAGTATCCTCAAAGTTACTGGTCTCTAGAGTATTACCAACCATATCCTGCGAATCAACTCCAAAGCTCATGTCAACATATGGAGTATCAAAATCCGTAGCACTGCTGTCCAACTCCTCTGTACCAAAAGGAACTGCCAAGGAAACTAAGTCTTCAAAACTACCCACTGCATCCTCCTGGATATCATCAATGCCAATATTATCCTGGGACTCATCTGTACACACTGCAAAATATGAAAGATTATCAACACATTCCAGCAATAATGGTCGACTGGATATATGAACAATGCCCAACATCGGTGAATAAAAACTAATACCGACATCAGACAAGTTGCTGGCACAAGGAAAGACAACACCGTGCAATCTGCTAGTCAAATCCATGATAGTATCCAAACAATCACTGCTACTAAAAAGTGATAATGATTTCCAGTCAACTGAATCCCAAACGTCAATATAACAATCTTGAGTCCATATCCGTAAACTAGAATCAGCTGGTAAGTCAAGCAAACTCCTCACCTGAGTAATATGACCAATACCAACTAACTCCACATACCTGTCTGACATTGTCCCTGTATCCTGGATGTGAATGCAAGATGAACTCACAACATTATCAACGAACACATGATTTACGTGCCACAGAAAGCTGAGTATCAGGAGTACAAGATGAAACTAAACTCAACTCCATGCCATGCTTATCCCCATGTCTCTCCCAGTCCTGTAATGCCAATGGAGTATTTACCAAAGAAGCTTGAGTGTCCTCAAGCTCGTGAGAAAGCTTGTTAACTTCCTTCCTCCTCAAGGCATCTGAATAGTCTCCGACAAGGCTACGAAGATGGTCACGATCTGATAGAAGATGTAAATAACTCAACTTCATCGTTCCCATTCCTTCCCTAATCACCTGTAAGTCAACACAAGAAGACTTTCCTGAACTCCCTTATGTCTACCTTGTAACTGAATCATCCGGATGTGATCCTCTATCATACCCTGCATTCTGTCATGATGAGATAATGAAGTCACAATACTATCTTCGCTCACCTTCAGCTGGCTAGATAAATCATGTGAAGTACTACCAGCCTCAACCTCATGTGACGAAGCATCTATCTGTGCCTAGTACTCTCTCTCAGCAAAGTCATGAATGCTCAATGTCTGCTCATCTCTACCAAGTATCTCACCATCTTGCACAACAACATCCTCATACTCATCATCTGAACCCACTACGTTGTAGTCACTGCCTGTTGGAACTAAACCATCCTGAGTACCTATGACATCACCCTCTGACGACCTGTATACAATTGTCTCAACTTGAGTATCAAGTTGACCGTTACTATCAATCTGCGTAATATCCATTCCCACTACCTTCTGAAGTATTGTGTGCCCAACATCTTCCTCCAAGCTAGTCTGATTTTTGTCCTCCCTAGATTCGGCTATATGCTGGTCACCAACTGCTGCAAACTCCTTATAGAGGTTTCTAGATACCTCACTTGTAGACACCTCTTGTTCCTCTTTGTCTTTGTTCTGTGATGTAGTCCTCTTAAACATGGAAACCATCAATTCATTCATCCTTTTCTGACTTTCATTCAACCTTTTCAAATTTTGTTTAAGCTTCTTCATATCCTTGTCCCACTGCTTTTGGGTACTTGAAGTAAACATGATTAACTAACTGATTCAATGTCCAATCTACCCAACATGATGGCAGGTCAATAGCTCTGATACCACTGTAATAACCCCAATAGGTTATAACTTCTTCCAACACCAAAAATCTTTATACTTCAGTTGTTTGACATTTCGTCAAACACTTTGCAAGCAAGGGTCCTCTGACTGATATAACTTTTTAGATTGCTACAGTGATTCTTGTTTGGATTTGCCTCAAAGAGAATGCTTACAAAAGACTCCAAATTGTCTAAACAATGACCTAACATAAATATGCAACTAATTTTGGCAATAGTGAATGCATATATGAGTTCTAATCATGAAAATGATCACCTACAGCCAACTGGTATTTTAACAAACAGTTGGTATGCAAGCTAACTGGTTGATAAGAAATGATATATTAACGCTCAAAGACAACTATTAATGACCAGCAATTGTATCTCCTTAATTGAGAATGAGTGTCCAATACAATATTCATACTAAGTTAGCCAAGACTCTTGGCATTTACAAAGATATCAAAATATGACGATTGCTGGTAAAGTAATATGCACCTACAGCTGCCAATGAAAACTAATGCAACACTAAATATCTAACTTCAATACTCCCCTACAGCAGTACGCTAATCACATGCATGATTAAATACAACTAAAGCCATGGATTCTGATACCATTGTGAGGAATGTAAAAATGAATGATATATCTATTAATGAATGATAGGTCTGATACGAAATGACAATTACAACAGCACTCTATAATGAAAGGCAACTATGAAAAATACACATCAGACTTGGCATATGAAGTTGCCTTAGAGAATAGATGTATTGCAATACCACTGAACAGAAAATAACCTCCTCAAGTGCCCAAGTCGTGCCTCTCTAGCTGCCGCCCCTGATTGTAGATGGTTGTAATAATTTTCTTTGCTTTTTCGAATTTTCTTTTTCGGATTGCTTTTTTTTTTTTGATTGCTTTTCCGGACCTGCTTTTTCGGCCTGCTTTTTCGGTTTTGCTTTTTCGGCCTGCTTTTTTTTCGGACTGCTTTTTTTCAAACTGCTTTTTCGGCCTGCTTTTTCTAACTACTTTTTCGGCATGCGTTTTGTACTCAAATATTTTTTCTCAATGTAGCACAAATAGAAGACTGAAGTATCTTCCTCCTAGCTGCAATAATTCAAGTGATATTTCACACCCTCAAAATCGCGTACCAATTGAGAGTTTTCGTTCTCAATGACCACAAATATTTTTTCTCAATGTAGCACAAATAAAAGACTGAAGTATCTTCCTCCTAGCTGCAATAATTCAAGTGATATTTCACACCCTCAAAATTGCGTACCAATTGAGAGTTTTCGTTCTCAATGGCCAGTTGTGACTATTGCAGAAACCCAAGGCTCCACAATGCACATCAACAAACATCAACATCAACAATAACAAATCTGGATGATTAGAATGAAGCCCGAGGTGCCTATTTATTCTTTTTCTCCACTTTCTCCAGAAACTTCTAGAACATTATTTTATTTTATCTATTAGTGACTTTATAAAAAATATTTTATAATTCAAGTCACTTTATTAAATTAATTAAATATAAAGTTACCTTTTAATATTTATTTATTTGATAACTTTATAAATAATTAACTTAATCACTTATTTATTTAATTAAAATAATTAATTAGTCATCCTCATAAAATATTCATTATTTTGGACAACTTAATTAATTAAATTAATTAAATCAAATTGCCTCCAAAATGGGGACATGACAAATATCCTTTGCCAGCTTTACTTGGGTTGCCTCGTGATGCTCCATCAAAATTTAGCTTGAACCATCCCTTTTTTGGAATTTTCCATCTACATTCTTCCCTCGAAGATTTACCTTCATCAACCCCTTTTCCTAGAAAGGGTGGAATTTTTAACCCAATCCATCCTCCACGCATCTTGTCATCCCAATAAGTCATCCTAGTTTGTTTTATGTTAGAATTAAGCAATCTATTATTTGTTAACTCTATAAGTGAAATTTCTATTTTGGTAATAAGTTGATTAACCGACATCTTACAATCTTGAAAAATTCTTCTATTCCTTTCCTTCCATAGTTCCCAAAGAACTATGGAAGGGGAGGAGATCCAAAGGCTGTGAAAGACACTATCTGACCTTAAGAGGGACCAAGACATCATCATACTGAGAATGGAGTTAGGGAAGGCCATCACCAGGCCTAATTGAGAGCAAAGCCATTACCAACAAATAGTTGAATAAGGGCAATGAAGGGAGAGATGATCTGCGGTTTCTTCCTCAACTTCACATAATGGACATCTAGTTGGACATTGAAATCCAAACTTCCTTAGTCTTTCTGCAGTGAGGGTCCTTTGGTGAAGGACTATCTAAGAAAAAGATCTTGCCTTAGGGAGACAAAACTTATCCCAACATAATCTAAGAGGAAGAATGCTTTGATTTGATAAATCATTGAATTAAAAACCAAGTTATTTTATTTTTGCAAAATTATGAATGAGGCATTTAAGTGTTTTGTTCATTGGTAATCACGAGATTTATTGTTTGTTAAAATTTATAATTTATGATTTTGTATATATTTATAAACTTGAGCTTGCACCTCTATATATATCATAATTGAACCCGTACCTATACCCAAGGAAACAAAGTTATATACCACCTTACCTATAGTTGCACCAATACTCATATTGAGATTGGCAACTTAGGTTTAAACATTTTAGTACTTCTATGGCTTCCATTGTCAACTCCAATTACCATTTTCTCCTCTTATGGTCATCTATGTTCTTCTCCTATATTGTTTTGTTGGGTTGGAGGTGCTTTATGTCATATTATTTTTGAAAATTGATTTGTTGATTGCATGTCTAATTCATATTTACTTGTTTAATATTGAAAGCTTTGTTGTAGGGTTCTTTTTGTAACCCCTTGTACTCGCACAGATTAAGGAAATGTCTAGGGTTAGGACAACTTTGTGTAAGAATTTGGTATAGCTCTGATACCATGCAAGAGTTTGCCTGAGGCAAGAATGAAATGCCAAGATCTAGAAGCTCAAGAGATAGCCCAAGAGAGACAAGATATGATCAAATGAGAATGGATATCAGATGATTGGATGAATACATCATAGAAATGCCTTGTATATAAAGGCAACTGATATGACTAGGAGTCAGTAAAGAGATAAGCATACCAACTAAGCACATGTCCACCAAGAGTGGATTATCCTCCATTGTGCATGAATGTATGTGCAACAATGAGAGGATAAGAATGTAAAGGTGTATCTCATAAAGAGATGTAGTAGACAACATGTGATCAATTGGAGTGAAAACTACTATTTTGTCAACAGGACAACTCATATGAATATGCAAACTTTTAGGTGTCTATATGACAACTAATATGAATATGCATTAACCTAAGTAAACTTAAGTGTAAATAGTAAACACTTATTTACACCAACACCCCCCCTTAAGTGCAACTTAGGAGAATGTACTTAAGCTCACAAACTCTAGATAATAATGCAAGATGAGTCTTGGCTACTAGGCCATGTTAGGTACCCATGTACAATATGCAAGTGCAAACGATATGCAATGAAATCTCTCATAAAGCGAAGAAAGAGGGAAAACCACATGGGAAAAACCCTTTTCAAAAAAGATAGATAAATACAATAAAAGAAAATGAGAGAGAAGAAGACCTCATGTGAGGAAAAGATACCCCCATAAGAGAGAAGAAGAGGAAGATAGACCAAGTAACCCCCCCTCAATGTAGAATGTACACCTGTGGTAGATGCACAAGGCTCAATGTAGAAACTCCTCCATGAGTGTAGAACAACATTCCTCCTCTTATGAAGAAACATAACCAAAGGTGTATCAATGAAGCCTCTCCCATCTATAGGAAGAAACCTCAAAATGTATGAAATCTCTGAAACTTGCTCAAGTGTCCCCATGTCAATATTGAAAGGTGCCTCCTCCAAATCATGTGTACTATGCCATTCTGTTGAAAAAGACAAATCAGGATCAACTAAGGATGAATGTAGAACATGTATCAAAGACTCAAATATCTCCTCTGAAAAGAAAGTGACCTCCTCAAATTGTTGTATCAAAGGATCTACCATTATGTCAACCTCAAAAGATTGATCAAGTAGAGAATGAAGATCAGGGTCAGCATGCTGCCTCACAACAACTAAACAAGGACCATCTTCACCAAAGAGAAGATGAATGTCATCAATAGTGTCTCCCAAATCTACAATGTAGGACTCCACAAATAAACTGGAAATATCTGTCAAGTAGTCATCCCATGGAATTGAGTCTGGAAGACAGTGAGTGTTCTGCTGCTTTGAATCACTCTAATCCATGGCTATGTGAATACAACTATCATCAGGAACAACAATAGATGGAATATCAGTAGGAGGAGAAGCAATGGATGGCTCAAGAACTTGATCACATGTGAGAATACCCAAGTTCAAGTAGCCAAAGTCCTCCTGAAAGTCTGAATCAACAGTAGAAGTGTGATCAAAATCTGCTGAGAAATCATTGTCGTTATCATGAGAAAAATCTGAGAAGTAGTATAGCCTAGATGTGTGATCAACCACCCCTGTAGCAATGATTTGTCTAGTCTCCAAGTCATTGATAAAAACTGAATCAGGTGTAAATTCCATAGTCCTTCTATCTCCACGAGTGAGTTGATAGATGGAAAGAAGATTATGATTTAGGTGAGGTACACACAACACATCTTTGAAGTATCCCTCCCCTTATCAATAGTTCCTTTCCCAATCACATTCATGTAAGTATGATTGCCCATCAAAATAGATGGAGTATGATAAAGATCAAATGATGAAAACATAGACTATGAAGACGCCATATGATGAGAAGCCCCTAAATCTAGAAGCCATCTCCCTGAATCTTGACTTGAAGTAGCTAGTAAGGCTTGACCTTTGCCCATGTGATCCTTTCCTTTATCAAAATCTGAATGTGAAGAAGAGAATGAAGTGGACATTCTTGAAGGTAAACCAATTTGATTCTTCTTAAGAAGATTCTTGAGTTCATCTATTTCCTTCTTGTAACAATGACATTCTTCATGTCCATTCTTCTTGCAATATGCACGAGTAAGCAACTCCTTCTTGGATGATTTTCCCTTATTGTTGGAGTTGTGTTATGGTGAGGAGGTTGAGTATTCTTTCTCTTGTGAATTTTGTTGCCATGATTTTTGCTTCTTGTTAGACCCTTTTTTTGATTCCCTTTACTAGCCATCAATGCTTTAGACTTTGAAGACTTCAGCATCCCCATGCTCATCAAATTTGATTGTTCTACCATCAACACCTCTGTGAAGGAATCAAATGAAGGCATGGTGTAGGAAGAACCTAAGGTCAACTTATGAGTGTTGAAGCGCGAAACAAATGATGCGTACTCTGGAGGAAGTTTTCTCATCAAATTATAGATCAATTTTTCATCCTCTATGGTAATTCCACAATCCTTAACCATTGACCTTAGCTCATGTGCCTTGGTGATATAGTTTTGAATTGTGTCAAACTCCTTTGGATCTAATGGCATGAGATTTTCATCAAGTTCAAAACCCCTAGCTTTGTCTACTTTTGCATACAAGCTAGCAAACTTATCCCATGCTTCCTTTACTATTCTACAATTATCAATATGGAAGATAAGATCTTCATGTACATACTTCCTCAAAGTACCAATAGCAACCTTACTGTTATGATTCCATTCATTCAGTTTATTAGGATTAGATGGTGCAACCATGGTTCCATCAACATAATCAATTAAACCTTTTTCCTTCATTTTACTCCATGCTTTAATTTTTCATGTAGCATAATTATGTGGAGTTAAAAGTGGAAACCTAGGAGAACCCATGATGCAAAATAAAAGACCACAAGAGAAAGAGAAGTGGAAGCACTCAAGACACACCCCCCAAATCACTCAATCAAAGAACCCCGCCAAAATGGATGATTTTGATACTTTATACTTAGTACGTGTACAATTGTCACTTGTCAAAATGAACGAAAGTGGACTTTTGATTTTGATGGCTACAACAACAAATATGAAGCTATATTGGACTCAATAAGATAAGACACAAGACCTCTCAAGGATCTAATTAATTACAAGTGCCAGAATAGGCCAAAAATACTAAATGTTGAAAGTATCATGTCTACTCAGAATTACTCCAAACTAATGCTAGATCTGGAAAGTAGACAAAAAAATATGCACTTTTAAAAAAAATAGCACTTGAATATGTGTCCAAATGAGCCCGAACTAAGCTTTTGAAGTTGCAAAAATCATAATTTGTGATTTTAAAAAAAATTCTAGAATAGGGATTGCAAACAACCTGCAGTAATGTGTAAATCATGAAATTCTATCCAAAACAAAAAAAAATTACTCGAAAAAAGGAGTTTGTATGAAGGGGATATCGCTGTTTGAAAATCACCTCTGTAATTATTTTTCCTGAATCGCCACCGTCGCATCTCCAAAAATCAAATGACTCTAGATTTCACCTCAGATGTTCAATTTTGATGAAACAAAAGTCGATTTAGGGGTTTTTTGACCTTCTGAATGTGATACCAACATCTGATTTGCACCAGAAAGCTCCAATCTTAACTTGCAAAAAAAATTAAAATCTCTCCAATGGCTATGCAATGAAACTCCTATGGATTTGATACCATGTAAGAATTTGGCATAGCTCTGATACCATGTAAGAATTTGCCTGAGGCAAGAATGAAATGCCAAGATCTAGAAGCTCAAGAGATAGCACAAGAGAGACAAGATATGATCAAATGAGAATGGATATCAGATGATTGGACAAATACATCATAGAAGTGCCTTGTATATAAAGACAACTGATATGACTAGGAGTCAGCAAAGAGATAAGCATACCAACTAAGCACATGTCCACCAAGAGTGGATTATCCTCCATTGTGCATGAATGTACGTGCAACAATGAGAGGATAAGAATGTAAAGGTGTATTTCATAAAGAGATGTAGTAGACAACATGTAATTGGAGTGAAAACTACTATTTTGTCAACATAACAACTCATATTAATATGCAAACTCCTAGGTGCCTATATGACAACTAATATGAATATGCATTAACCTAAGTAAACTTAAGTAAAGTGTAAATAGTAAATACTTATTTACACCAACACTTTGGGTTTACCAAGGTTTTGCCTTGGTTAACCTAAGTGAACCTAGACAAGACTAGGGTGAATCCAAGAGGATGCGTGGTCCAAGCGACCATAAAATAGAGAAAAGAACAATTTTGAAAGCAAAAACAAAACCCCCCCAAAACCTTATGTTTCTTTAAAGTGAGGGAGCTTAACTTCTTTTGCCTTATTTCACAAATACAAGTGGCTAAAGCAGTTTTTTATCTCCATGCTACTATTGTTGTTTATGAAGGTTCTTGTATTTTTCTTTGAAGGTGAAGGCTATAGGAGAGAAAAAACCTACACCAGTGGTGGACGATTTGCACAAGGAAGATTTATTATTCAAAGGTGAGTGAATCTTGTATTTTTTTTCAAGTTTCAAAGAATATATTTACATTTTTTAAAACCTTTTTTTAAAGTTTTGAATATTGGATTTTTTAAGGACATAATAATGAGTTGTAATGTTGATTTTTTTAATTTTAAAATCTGTGTTGTAAACTTGCAATGCTTTTTTATTTTGTTATGTTCATATTGAATGGTTGGTAGGTCTAGTTCAATTGCTTCATATTTAGAGAGCTTATTTAAATATAAAGCAATGCCACTTCTTTGGTGACGTACAACCATAGCTGAACAACTTTTTGATGGTGGGGTTTATTGTTGGCATTGTAACCAATGTGGAAATGAGTATAAGAGCTCGTACAATTGAGTGAAAGCTTGCTTATGCACTATTTACATCTTAGGAATAAGATTTTTTCTAGGACTAAATGAAAAGAGTTGCAAAAGCAACAAATAATGAGATATATTAAAGAAAAAGAGGTTGGAAACATGGTAAGTAATGGAAAAAAGCAAAGATCACATCCTCTTTCTAAGGAAGACCACACCCCACTTCCTTTCATGCCATGTTCCTATGAAGAGAATATCCCCTTCTTTTGTGTAAAAGATGCCCATTTGAAAATACCTTAAAAATGAGGCAAGGGAGGTTGCAAATTATAGCATTGCTCGTTGCATATATGACAATGGGTTTCATTTCAATCTTGTTGGAGCCCATAATGGTGGGATATGGTGATAGCGATTGTTAATGCACTTGCCGAATACATTAGTCTAACTCTTGACTATGTAAAGGTGTGAACCATTATATCACCCCAAGTTTTCAGGATGGTGATGATAGAGATTGGGGGAATGAGTTTCAACGGTGGCTATTTTAGGCTATTTTTTGGGACTACAAGTGATGGCTATTAGAATGTTACTATTTTTGTTACTTTAATGGTCATCATTTGTATACGATGTAATTTGGTTAGATAAGATCCATTGACTAAGTTGTCGATTCGGGTTCAGGGTTCGGGTTCATGGGTCCGGGCAAAAAAAATAATTTCCCATTTGGGTTTGTGGGTGGGTTTGTGAGTGTATATATATAATTATATATATATAATAATAATAATATATATATATATATATGTGTGTGTGTGTGTGTGTGTGTGTGTGTGCGCATTATATATACAAAAAAAAAGAGAAACCTGTGGGTCCTCTTCGGTTCATCGTGGGTCCTCTTGGGTTGCTGTGGGTCCTCCTGGATTCACCATGGGTTCTCCTTGGTTCGTCGTGGGTTTGTCTGGGTTCGCTGTGGGTCCGGGAAAGGTCCTTATTTTGAATTGTGGGTCCACCTAGGTTCGCGTCACCATGGGTCCTCTTGGGTTCGCGTTGGGCGAACCCAAAGTCCAAAATAAGGACCCTGCCCGGACTCGCAGCGAACTCGGGCGCAAACCCGAACCTGTGCAAACCTGTACCCGGGTCCGGGCAGCAAGGTTCGAACCCGATAACTCAGTCTATTACTCTATCTTCTTAAGTTTCTTAATACAAACTTTCCGTTTCATACATTTATAAAATTCTTTATAATGATTGTCTTGATCATTTGTTAATACATCAAACATTTTACCAAGTACTTTGCGTAATATGGCATTAGAGCAAAAGGTAGTTTTTTGATTTTAATTTTTTTTTTGGTAGGAAATTATCAGTTCAAAAAATTTCAATTTTTTTCCTGAGATTTTGCTCTTAGTTTTCAAATGTTGGTTAGGTTTGCATGTTTTATGGGCCGTTTTCGCTATAAAAACACAAGCAGCAGTGCTGGGCTTTTTTTTGGTGTTGTATATTTTCTTCGAGGGTCATTTTTTTTTGGGTGCAATTGCGAAAATGTGAGCCGATTTTGCTTACTGGTCAAAAACAAAAATCATGGCTTTATTAGACTTGTTGCTGGGATGTTTTTGCTGCAAACGAAAATCATTTTTCAGATCCTCAACCTGTTTTTCTGCAACTTGTCTCTTTATATGGCGCATTTAGGCCCGACAATGACCATAGCTGCATTGTGCAACCTCTTCATAGGTTTTTCAACCATATGTCTAGTTTTTTTTGCTGCTGGCATTTTTTTCCTGCACCAAGTTCTTTTTCGGCCATGGCTGCCTAGGGTTTTTTTAGTTTTGACTAGAGTTTTGACCTCTCAGTTCAAGTCAGATTTTTTTTTGAATGCATTTCCTTGTGGGTTTTTTTGAGATCTCAATTGGGTTGTTAGATTTTTTGGGTACCTTGGTTTTTGTGCCTCAAATACTATATCAGTCAGAATTTTATTCTAATTTCATATTCTTATTGGGTTTTTTGAGATCTCTTTTATGTCATTGTCGAATTTCTTTAGGTCATCCATAATTTTTTCTCAAAATCTGTGCTTGCCATACTTCATTTTTTTGAAGTTCGTACTTGCTCTTGCCTCTATTTTCTGCATTGAGATTTGTATTTTTTTGAATCTGTGCTATCACGTCTTTATTTTTGTTTTTCATGCATTGGGAAACGTGCAAGATGGTGTCATTGACTAACTTAATGTTGGTGGGCAATCGATCATTCAACATCAAAATTATAACACCAGGAAGTAGCACATGCTGATAATCTTCGAATATCGCTACCTTGAGACAATTGTTTTGGACACAGAAACTCGTCCTACCGAAGTCATGCTTCTCAAGCTTTGTGTCACAAACGATCAATTGCCTTAGATTCCTTTGGGCCAGTTTGCAACATACATCTGGAAGCATCTAAAGGAGTTGCATGAGACAGAATCAGTTCTCCATCATGATGGATGAACACGTCCTTACAAGTGCATCTCACCAAGATTAAGATCATTTGAGATCAACTCGAAGCTATTGGTTAGAATATGGAGGATGAAGATATGGTAGTCATCACCTTGAAGAGTCTACCAAAATCTTATTAGCATTTTATAGAGACTCTCAACATTATTTCCACTAATGTTGATTTGAAATTTTTAGAGTTATGCACCAAGCTTCTGCAGAAGGATCATTGGAAACAATAGTTTCGTAGCAGTGCCACCTCATCCTCCTCAAAGATGAAAGGCTCTAATCAGTGTCAGGTTGGTTCAAAGAAGGTGATTTAGTGTAACTATTGGCACAAATATGGCCATTTACTCAAGGATTGTCGCAATCGATTGGCTTCTAAACAATGTAAGCAAGGAGGGTCTCGGCCTCAAACCAATTTTGATGAGCACACAGAGAAAAAAGAGCTTGCCTTTTATGCCTTCATGGCCAAAAAGACCTACAAACCATGTTAAATATTTTGCTTGGTATATAGATTCTGGTGCTTCTTGACATTTCAGTCACAGACATGATTAGCTCACAGATTTTTCTCCCTTTATTGATTCAATTATATTTGGAGGTGAAGATTAGACTATTGTCGGCAAGGGTTAACATGCAAATACAATTTGGTGGAGGAATCTCATTTTCCTGAATGTATACTATGTTCCTGGCATTCTCATTGAGTCAGATCATGCGGTATTCTCCTCAAGTTGATGTAGTATTGAGTACACACAAGTGTTTGATTGTTGATCGTGCGACATGCACTACTGTTGCTGTCGGTATTGAGGGTCATGGTCTATAGAGACTTGTGGATACTAGTAATTCTCTTAAGTATGCCTTCGCAACAACATCACTTCTATCATCAGTCTTTGGCATTAGCGATATGGTCACCAAAACATTCACTATGTTGCTTAGCTTGTTCAGGATGATTTAGTACATGGCCTACTTGAAATTCAAACTCAGAGTCAACGAGCTTGTGGAGCTTGTCAGGATGGAAAGCAACACAGGATCCCATTCAAGGGTGGTGACTCATGGCAAGCCTCTAAGGTACTACGATTGGTTTATGTTGATCTATGTGGTACAATGAATACTCCTATTATTGGGTGTACAAATTTCTTACTTTTTGTTGACGATTTCAGTAGAAAAATGTGGGTGTATTTTATTAAATAGAAATCAAATGTGTTTATTGCATTTCAAATATTTAAGGCCTTAGTAGAAAAAGAATCTGGTTGTTTTATTATATCTCTTAGGTCTGATGATGAGGGGTGTTTTGTTCTATTGCCTTTTCCACTTTTTGTGATATACATGGTATAAAACATCAGTTAACTACACCATACACCTCTCAACAAAATGACGTCGTAGATTATCATAACTGCACCATTATAGAAATGACCAAGTCTATGATGGAACTTAGAAATGTTCCTAAGAAATATTGGGCAGAAGCAGTGTTTATTGCGGTCTATCTCCTTAATGAGTCTCCAATACATGTTTTTAAGGGGAAGATTCTTGAGGAAGTCTAAACTGGTTGCAAACCTTAGCCATCTAAAACTTTTTGTCTCTTTAGCATATGTTTAGATTCCAGATGGCTAATGCTCTAAGTTGGATTCCAAGAGTTAGAAGCTCATGTTTATAGCATATATTGACAACCATACCGAATGTTAAGCTAAAAGGATCAATGTTCATCATCCTAATGAGCTCATTAAGGGTAGATCTTCTAGAAATAAGGGAAAACGACCAGATATAGTTAACTTTGCTCTCATGGCCAACCTCATAGTATCTATGAGCCTAAGATATTTAAAGAGGCGAAAGGGATTGTAGAGTGGGAACATGCTATGGATGCAAAATACCAGAGTCTTTTGAAGAATCACACATGGGTTCTTTCTAATCTTCCTCTAGGGAAGAAACCCATTAGCTACAAATGGGTTTATAAGATCAAGTATAATATTGATGGCGCTTTAGATAAATACAAGGCCAAATTAGTTGCTCGAGGGTTCGCACAACGAGAGGGCATTGATTATGAGGAGAGTTTTGCTCGTACTGCCATGATGAATACAATTCATCTTTGTCTTGCCATAGAAGCTCAACTTGGATGGAAAGTCCATCAAATGGATCTTAAGAATGCCTTCCTCAATGGTATGTCGTAGGAAGAAACCTACATGACATAGCCTTCTGGTTTCAAGGTTGCCACCAAAGAGCACTAAGTTTCTAGTCTCAAGAAAGCACTCTATGGACTCAAATAGGATCCTCAAGTGTGGTCCATCAAGATTGATTAGTACCTGGATCTTCATGGTTTTCAAAGTTGCCCTTCTAACAATAATTTGTATATCTAGCGCTCTGGTGATGATTTTCTTGTTGTCTATATGGACGACTTGATCATTACTGGTAGCTCAACATATTTGATTGCATAAATCAAACAAAATCTATGCAAGCATTTTGATATGACAAATTTGGGGTTTCTTCATTATTGTTTAGGTGTTGAGGTTTGGCAGACTAATGATAGTATCCTTATTTTTCAGTCTAAGTATTCTAGGAACTTGCTTGACAAGTTTCGTATGCAGGATTGTAAACCTGTTTCCACATCTATGGAGAAAGGATTGAAGTTGTCAATAAGTATGATTCTCCTTCTGTTGATGAAACTACTTGCAAACAACCAGTGGATATTCTCATCTCTCATTGCCATTAGACCTGATCTCGGTTTTGCAATGAGCTACATTTCACGCTTAATGACAACTCCTAGGGCTAATTATTAGGTAGCAATGAAGCATATCCTCCATTATTTGAAAGGCACCTTTGATTATGGTCTTCTTTGCACTAGGAGTCAGGATTCCAGACTCAGTGGGTTCATACATTTAGATTGGGTAGGTTCGATTGATGATGAGACATCAACTTCTGGATATGTGTTCAGTTTGGGATCTAGTGCAATCACTTGGACTAGTAAGAAGCAACATGTAGTCTCACTCTCCTCCACATAAGCAAAATATTGACGGGCTGTTAAGACAATTTGTGAGGCAGTTTGGCTTCGTCAGATGCTTGCGAATATGCATTTATTTGAAGTAGGTCTGACTCCCTTGTTCTTTGATTATCAATGAGTGCTCAAACTTGCCAAGAACCTGATCTTCCATGAGAGAACCGAACATGTGGACGTTCATTGTCATTACATTTAGTAGTTGGATGAAGATGAGATTGTTCACTTGCAGTATGTTCCAAAAACGGAATAGAGTGCAAACATTCTCACCAAGCCTCTTGGTCGAGATAAGCTTGTTAAATTTTGAGCTTAACTTGGCGTTGTGGACATTTTGACCATTAAGGGAGGGTATTAGAGTATTATTATTTTATTACTTTAATGGTCATCTTTTGTATATAATGCGTTGTCCTCAATTGTGGCAACCCTACGGAAATTTTCTCATGGATTTTTAGGTGTATCCTTTATGTTTCAATGCATTGATAACATGTAATAGAGGAAGTTTGTAATCCTTGAATTGTGCTTCACATAATCTTGTTTATGTGTTCTTTTTGAAAAGATTTTGTCAATTCAATCCTCATAAACACTTGTTAGAACAAGTTTTTGTTTTCTAACTGCAAGTACTTGATTTTTGACGATCTTCAAGCATGTTCTTCAGTTTTCTCTTTCTTTTTAGTAGTTTTTAATCTTGTTTTTCCATCAGGTTAATAGCCCTTGAAATCCTACTCATTTCAAGCTATGATAGGCGTCAAATAGAGTTGTCTATGTTACAAACGTAAATGGCAAAATACTTGATTGATTAAACAGAGATCATAATGATCTATATATACAAAAAGGAGAGTCGAATAGAATAGAAACATTCTATTCTAGACTACACCTAAATATTAGAAGCATTCTAATATTTACAGAGATACAATAGTGAGCATGAAAAAGAAACATAAAAATTATTCTAATACCCCCTCTTAATGCTCAATCTATTTACTACACCAATGGATCCCTTGAATTTAAGAAACTTGTCAGGACCAAGGGGTTTTGTGAAAATATCTGCTGGTTGCTCTGAGGTAGGGACATAGAGTAACTGAATAGATCTATCTTCTATTAATTGTTGGATATAATGGCAATAAAGCTCTATGTGCTTGGTTCGTTCATGAAACATTGGGTTCTTGGCAAGTTTGAGTACTCTGTGATTGTCTGAAAACAAAGAAGTTGGACTTGCTTGAGGAATATGCATATCTGCAAGCATTTGACGTAGCCAAACTGCTTCACAAGCTACCTTGACAGCTCCTCTATATTTTGCTTCTGTAGAGGAGAGTGCATGTGCCTGTTGCTTCTTACTGGTCCAGGTAACTTCTGCAGATCCAATACTGAACACAGCCAGAAGTAGATTTCTTGTCATCAACTGAGCCGGCCCAATCGGAATCGGTGAATCCACTGAACTGAGGAGTAGTACTCCTTGTGTAAAGAAAACCATAATCTGAAGTACCATGTACATAGCGTAACACACGTTTCACTGCAATCCAATGATTAGTCTTGGGGTTCGTCATGAATCGTGAGATGTAGCTGACTGCAAAACTGAGATCAGGTCTCGTAGTAGTAAGGTAGATGAGACCACCTACTAGCTGCCTAAAGAGTGTTTCATCTATAAGAGGAGAATCAGATTGTGCAGACAATTTCAGACCAGTCTCCATAGGAGTGGAAGCAAGTTTGCAATCCTGCATTCGAAACCTATCAAGCAAATTTTTGGCATACTTGAGCTGAGACAAAAAAATATTGTTGTCAGTCTGCCAAACCTCAATACCTAAACAATAATGAAGCAATCCGAGATCGGTCATATCAAAAGTTCTGCATAGATCCTATTTGATTTCTGAAATCAAATGTTTTGAACTCCTAGTAATGATCAAATCATCCACATAGACAACAAGAAAAAGAATATCATTACCAGAGTGTTTAATATCAAGATTACTGTCGGACGGGCTGCACTGAAATCCTTGAGCAATCAAGTACTGATCAATCTTTATGTACCAAGCCCGAGGGGCCTGTTTAAGACCATAGATGGCCTTCTGGAGTCAACATACTTTTGGTTCTGAACCGACAACCTTGAAACTTGGGGGCTGTGTCATGTAGACTTCTTCCTGTAATTCACCATTGAGAAAAACACGCTTCACATCCATTTGATGAACTTTCCAACCATGCTGAGCTGCAATGGCAAGAAGAATGCAAATAGTGCTCATATTGGCTGTCGGGGCAAAGGTCTCCTCACAGTCAATGCCTTTGCACTAGGTGAATCCTCGAGCAACAAGTCTGGCTTTGTATTTGTCCAAGGTACCATCTGCATGGTACTTGACCTTATAGACCCATTTACAACTAATGGGTTTCTTCCAAGGAGGGAGATCTGAAAGAACCTAGGTGTGATTCTTTTGAAGACTCTGAAGCTCAACATCTATTGCCTGTTCCCATTCTGGAATTCCTTTGGCCTCTGCATATGTCTGGGGCTCAGGGATACTGTGGATGTTGGCCATAAGTGCAACATTAACTGTGTTGTGCTGAATGCTCTTATTTCTGGAGGTTCTACCCTCAATAAGTTCATGGGGACGAAGATCACTAATTGTTTGAGACCACCATTTTGGCCGAAGAGTTGAGGAGCCAATATCAGATGCTGTCGGAATAGCTGGACGAGGAATAGGAGTAGGAGCTGTATTCTCTGGAAGTGGCTGAGGTGGTGTATCAGTAGCATTAGATGACTCATATAAAATAGGACCCAACTCAGAGATTGCTGAAGACTGAATCTCAGAATGCGGTGGGGAGGCAGAGAGCTGAAATGGTTTGAGTTGCTCATCAAACACAACATCACGACTGAAGATTAAATGATCAGTGTTTACATCAATTAGTCTGTAGGCCTTATGTGTGTGACTGTATCCTGTAAACATGAGTTTCTGGCTTTTAGAATCCAACTTAGTGCGTTTGGCATTAGGAATCCATACATATGCTAGAGAGCCAAAAACTTTCAAATTGTTGATCCTAGGTTTGCGATCAGACCAAGCTTCCTCAGGAGTCTTATGGTTTACTGCAAGGGTGGGTGACTCGTTAAGAAGGTAGACAGCTGTGGATACTGCTTCTGCCCATTATTTTTTGGGAACATTTCTATGTTCTAGCATAGCTCTAGCCATTTCTTTGATCGTACGGTTTCAACGCTCTACAAAACTGTTTTGTTGAGGGGTGTGAGGTGTGGTGAATTGACGTCTAATGCCATGAGTAGTACAGAGGGCAGAGAAAGCAGAAGAATAGAATTCCTCTCCATTATCGGTCCTAAGGATACGGATGGGGGAACCAGACTCTTTTTCTACTAGGGCTTTAAACTGCTGAAATACAGGAAAAGCATTTGATTTTTGTTTAAGAAAATATACCCACATTTTGCGACTGAAATCATCCACAAAGAGTAAGAAGTACCTGTTCCCAGTAACAGAAGGAGTATTCATAGGACCACATACATCAGCGGGGATCAGTTGGAGTACTTTAGATGCCCGCCATGATTCACCATCCTTAAATGGTGTCCTATCTTGCTTCCCTGCTTGGCAAGCTCCGCAAACGTGATGGTTTTGGGTCTGGATATTAGGTAGACCATGGACTAAATTATCCCGAGCAAGTTGTGCTAGATATTGAATGTTCAGGTGACCGTATCGCTGATGCTAGAGGCTACTGAGAGCAGATGATTTTATGATGAAGGCACGCTGAAGGGAATCGCCTGAATCTACAAGCCTATAAATACCATGATCCTCAAGACTGACAACAAGTGTAGTGCGAGAAGTATGATCAATAATCGAACACTTATTTCCCTTGAAAATGACATCCAACTGAGGGGAGTGCTTCATAATCTGACTAACAGACAGAAGATTATGTTTCATGCCAGGAACATAACATACATTGAGGAACATGAGTCTTCTTCCTTCGGACTGAATCTGAACATTGCCCTTGCTGACAATATTGTATTCTTCGCCGCCTCCAAAGATTACTGAGTCAGAATAGGGAGTGAATTCAACAAACCAATCACGCTTGAGTGAAATGTCGTGAGGCACTGGAATCTATGTACCAGGCAGAAGATTTCACATGATCTGTAGGTATGCTGGCCATAAAGGCATGGTAGATAGATTCTTTCTATTCTGAGTGTTGGGCAGCATTAGCTTGCTTTTTAATTGAGTCCGACTTCTGATGCTCATAATATGTGAATATCTCAAATGGCACAAACTTGGAGGTGAGAAAATGAAAGATCCAGAAAAATTGGAGAAGTACCCAGAAGGGAGCTCGAAAAAACTAGAAATAATATGGTGTTAGAATTCGGGTCCATTGGCTCAAAAATCGAGGCATGGAAAACAAGGCACCCACAAAAAATTGATGAAGACCCATTTGAGATCTCGAAAAACCCACCAAGAATATGTGATCAAAATTTTTTTCCGAGGTCAAAAACTAGGGTTTCGAAGAAAACCCTAGTTGACAATTATGAAGGTCGATAGTTGCAGAAAAATGGCAGATTGCTTATAAAAAAAAAGGTCTGTTGTTGTTCCAGAATGAGACCCTCAACCAGAGACGACTGTGTGAGCCAAAAAAACTTGATTTCGCTATTGTAGGCGTGTGAAAGAACCAAATCGCGTTTGCAAAAAAAAAGCCAAAAAAAACAGACGTCTTCAAGTTGAGACGGTGGAAGGAAGTCGTGGGTTCAAAGACAACCCTCGATTTTCCAGTTTGGATACCAGTAACAAAATACCAGTAAATCATGATTTTAATGGCGCGATTTTCCAGTTTGGGTTTTTCAGATTTTGAAAAAAACCTTAGTCAAAAAAATGTGATGATCTCCAAGATTCAAATACCCCCAAGATTCGGACAGACGAAAGTCTTCACAATAAAACTGAAACCCTAGCCGGGTTTATGTGAAAAATTTGAGAAATTTGAAGTATTTGTTCAATTCTGATACCAAGCTCTGATACCATGTTACAAACGTAAATGGCAGAATACTTGATTGATTAACAGAGATCATAATGATCTATATATACAAAAAGGAGAGTCAAATAGAATGGAAACATTCTATTCTAGACTACACCTAAATATTAGAAACATTCTAATATTTACAGAGATACAATAGTGAGCATTAAAAGGAAACATAAAGTTTATTCTAATAGTCTAGCCCAAATTATGAAGGAAAAGGTGGGGCTTTGAGTCTAGCAACAAATTTAAATAAAAAATCCTCCAAAAGTGGGCTTTTTATTGACAATAGCATAAAATAAAATTATCATTAATATAAAGTGGGTTTTTGAACCCCCATTTTCAAATTTCAACTAATTATGAGTTGATTTGACCATAATTTTTAATGTTTTAATAAAAATGACATTTAAAAGTCTATTTTCATGTTATTTCATTGAAACTATAGTTATATATTAAAAATAATTAAATGAGACATTTTAAATGCATAATGGTGGGCTTTTTATTACTCATTGCATATCATCCACATACAAATCACCCTGTAAAAACTATTACCAATCAATCTAAGTCCTAAATGCATAAAAGTGGGGTTTTTAAATGCAACTACATATTTTAAATTAAAAATATGTCACTTAAAATGCGTACGTGGGGTTTTTATGTGCATTTGCATAGTAAAATCTTGTTTTTATGAACCTTTTATGACTTAAAGGCTTATAGTGGGGAATTTGAACCTAGTAACACATGCATATGCATTTTAAAACCTATTATTATGTATTTTAACTTGAGTTATGATGTAAAGCAGAAAAGTGGGAATTTTGAATTCAATAACACAAATGCTATGCACATTTGATGTTCTAAAAGTAAAAATATGTGTTATTGATGTTTAAAAACCCGTTTTTTGTTCTCCAGAAGATACGTTTTCACTAAAAAGCACAAAGGTGGGGATTCTTAACTCTTGACACACATATATATGTGCATTTGAGGTTTCAAAAGTAAAAGTATATGCTATTGATATTAAAAAAACATCATTATTTCTCCAGATGAGGCTTTTTGCTTTAAAAGTGCATATGGTGGTGACTTTTGGGTTGAAAGCACACGTTATTGATACCAAAAAGCCCGTTGTGTATTTTACCTTAAGTTTTCACTCAAAAATCCAAGGGTGGCGATTTTGACTCATATGATTTTGGCTTGGAAAAATCCGTTTTTGCCCTTTCTTCTTGAATGTTTGAAGCTGGATGGTGATTTGGGGCAGCAAATGCACGTGATTTGTGTTGATTTTCATGGATCGCTTGTAGATGTAGTAGCACTGCCTTCTTGGTATGTGTGTTCCAAATGGCAACAACCTCTAATTTATAATGAGCAAAGGCTATGAAGAGATTGAAGGGACATGTCTATTCGATAATTAGATATTAATATAATAACAAATAATAATATCTCAGATAATAATATATTAATTAATTAATAAATAGGTATATATTATATCTCTTTCTCTCTCTCACACACACACACATATCTGCACTTTAGTCTCATAGTTTTAATATGTAGATATATCTTATTTCTCTCTCTCTCTCTCACACACACACATATCTGCACTTTGGTCTCATAGGTTTAATATGTAGATATATCTTATATATCTCTCTCTCTCTCTCACACACACACATATATCTGCACTTTAGTTTCATAGTTATTCCAACTGAAGCTACCAAACATTAACACTTCCTTTTAAGCTAGGGAATATAAACACAAGACAAATATTACACCATTTGATAAGAAGATCTCCACCATTTTGATATCTTATTTAATATCATGAGTATTGACCTCTAGAATATCAACACATGATATTCACTAATTACTTTGAGTAATGGTCTGCAAAATATCAACACATGATATTCACTATGTACTCAATAAGGTTTGATATCACATTTGATATCATGAGTATTGGCCTCCAGAATATCAACATATGATATTCACCAAATACTCTTTGACCAATGGCCTCCTGAATTTTGAGTTGCAAGATATTCACCAAGTATTGAGTAATGACCTCCTGAAGATCAAGTTGCATGATATTCACCAAGTACTCTGTGTAATGGCCTCCTGAACATGAATTTGCATAACATTCACCATATAGTCAACATGTTTATAAGGTATGTGTACATGTATTCTCATAATGCATACCATATAAACATCCACCATGCAAAACATGATTTATTATGATCTGCATAGACATCGTAAGATATCCATCATTATAGAAAATAAAGTTATTGTAAGGTTGTCACCTTTCAATAACATCTGCAAATACAAGTGATGATCATTTGCAAGTCGTCACTTCCTAATGATGCACATAGGGGGTAGGCCTATCAAATCATGCAATCACACACATTATACCAAAAGTTTACATGAAGTTAAAATTTCCTCTGATTCTGATGTGATCAAGATCTTCAAAGATCAACTGCAACATATCCTCTATCTACAAAGATTAACTGGAACAAATCCTCTATCTACAAAGATCAATTGGAACATATCCTCTGTCTGCTCCTTCAGACCGATGTGTCAGTCTCCCTTTGAACATCAATCTTGTGAACTCCTTTACCTTTGAAGAAGTGTCAAACTCCCTCCAAATCTGATATCAATCTTCCTTTTCCTACAAGATCATCCCAAGAAAAGAAAGAAATCAAGGCAAATAGCTCTAATAGTATGTATAAGTGAGACTATAATGTAGTACTTAAGAATAATAATTACTTTTTTGTACATCATCATCCTTAATACAAGATGCTTCAAATCCTTTACTCAATTCTTATGGCATTTCAATACTACGCTTTATTTCTTCATTGTATCTTCTTATATATTTTAACATTCATGCTTATTCATCGAGAGGGCACTCTCTATAACCACTTGACATGTTCAACTACGTACTATTTCCCATGATAATGGTAAAATAATATTTTTATTGGCTTTGCTAAATGTCTTCTACGTTCTGTGTGGCAGGACAAAGACGACTTCCATAGGCTCCGCCCAAGTAATATCAAAGGCCCAGAAAATATTATTCTTAGAGTTGGAAATCCTATACGTTCTTTACAAGTCACAGATAATTTTTAAACTTCGATCTCTCAATAATGAATGCAATAGATTTTCATTGTAAATCTTAGTGCCATAAAGAGCCCTCAGACTGGAGTTCCATCATTACTGTCATACAGCATGCACAAGGAATGATTATTGCTTAATTCTCATGGACGTTGTTGAAGATAAGTTTGATGACTCCCCATATGTTGTTTATGTATCTACTGAGAACATGTATTAGTTACTGATGACCATTCAATCGCTTCCTCCATTTCTTTTTGTTATAGTCTGCAACCTTGGAATATTAACCATTCATTCGTTAAACATTTATTCACGGCCTATAATTTAGACTATATGCTGGAATATATTTTATGCTTTAATCAAATATGTTGTCGGCTTTGTATTTTATAACATTTCTGCTTCAGTAATATTATTGGCGTTGTAAATTACAATACTTTACATTAACTGCTGCACCAAATACAAGACATTCAAGGTATTTCATGTTTTAACTAATCTTCATCGTATGGCATTTAAGTCACATCTCGTAATGAAATCACATGCAAGTTAAGGAATTTTTTTTAACAAATTCATGTCGTTTGATTATTTGTAGATCACTGCATATAAGATGTTAGTAATAACATGTTGTGTAGAACAAATATCGTTACATACTTTTTAGGAGTTGCACCATTATAATTGTAGCCTTTGAACAATATGTTATCACTGGTTCAGAGCAAAGCAGTGCTACCAAAGAACAGAATGCTATCTGCTACCCTCCAGCACTGAGAAGACCCGTGCTACATGATCAAAGAAGACTCATGTAATCAGAGGAGAATCTGCTGCTCACCATCTGTTGCCCACTCCAGACAGGAGTTATTGACTGTGTGAGGTTACCAGATTTGGAAATGATGGTCTTATAATATTTTTTTCCTGTAAAGACAACTCTTGCTTCTCTAAGCACGAAATATTAATTTAAATACAATTTCAAAGAATTGAAATCTTCCTCCACGAATGTAGAGTGCAATAATATTTCCAAGTGTGATAGCTCAAACAATAGCCAAATGAAAGATTGGTCTCACAGGAAGTTTTACACAGACTTGGGGTTGTCTAAATTCAGCTTCATAAATTCAATAATATTCAGGCTCAAATAATATCATAATATAAAGATATTATTATTCGAGGTGGATTTCTCATGAAATGTGGACTGGTATATAAATTTCACAGCCTGGGAGGGAACCTGGCTTTCATACCATGTTGATTTTCATGGATTGCTTGCAGATGTAGTAGCACTGCCTTCTTGGTATGTGTGTTCCAAATGGCAGCAACCTCTAATTTATAATGAGCAAAGGCTATGAAGAGACATGTCCCTTCTATTCGATAATTAGATATTAATATAGTAACAAATAATAATATGTCATATAATATATTATTTAATTAATATGTAGATATATATTATATCTCACACACAACACAAGCACATATATATATCTGCACTTTAGTCTCATAGTTTATCCAACTGAAGCTACCAAACATCAACACTTTGGAGTCTAAAAACCTTGTTTTTCTCCCAACAATTGGGCTGTTTGGCTGCGTATTCAACAGTGGTGATTTTGGTTGCAAAAACACGTTTTTCTTTCTTCCAAACAGCCTGTTTAGGGCTTTTTTGCTAAAAAATGACCCATATTTGACCATTTTTCTTCCTCAAAACCATATGTTTTGCTTCTAAGGTGAGTTCTTGGGCATTATATTTCATTTACAGCTTGTTTATCCAAGTTGTTTTTAATGCCCTAGGTGCCGTTTTTGGTTGCACTTACAAATTGCATTTGATTTGGTCAATATGGTTGCTATTTTCGTGCATTTTAATACAACTTCTCCACACTTGGTAAACAATGCATCTTGACTTTGCAATGCATTTATTTTGAGAGAAGTGAGTCAAGATTCAAAATTTCTACATTTCGTTGCTTCAATCTTTACTAAATCTGAAAATCTTCTTGGATTTATTTCAGATTTTGCATAGAGATTTAAAGAGATTACTTCCTTTGCTTTTAATGGAAAAGAGGTAAGATTTATTGTGATTTTCATAGGGCTAAGTTGTATATGTGTTCGTTCTTTTTGTTGTTGCAAATTTCTTCATTTCATTTTCAGATTTGCATTTATTTTGATGCATAATATGTGCTCCTATCTTCTGCCTCATTTCTCCAATTGCATTTGCAAGTGCTTCATCTTGCTTGCATATGCAATCGAGATTAGAAACCTTGTTCTTGAGTGAAATTACCAAGGAAAGCAATCTCAGTTTGCAACATGTTTTTGCATCCAAAAATCCCACTTTCATTCTTACACACACTTCACCCGCACTTGTTATATCGCTGCTACATGACTTAAAACTCATGATGGTGGTTGCTTGCACGCTTGCTTATGATGAAAACATTACAATTCATTGTAAGTTAATGTTATGCCGCCCATTTTCGATGCATTCTTCACACATAAAGCTTGCTGCCTACTCATCTTATTACCCCCCAAAAACCCGTTTTTGGGTTTTTCCATTATATAAGAACACGTTTTGAGCTCAAATGCACGTGTCCAGTAGCTGTCCCAAAAATTTCCAGCCATCCTCCATATGCAATGCTCCTAGAAAATCTCATTTCTGGTTTTTCCCTCATTTGAAGAGTTGATTTTGACTAAAATCCTTCTCCCTTTGTTACTTAAACGCCTTCCACTTATATCCTATACCCATATTCTTCCAGATTTGCAAAGTTCGAGCTTGAAAGACCAGGTTATGGCTTTTTTTGGTGACTAAAGAATGACAACATACAAAAAAAAGATGGAATGATTGTAGGCATAGAATGCTTTCAAGATGGAGATGGAAAGAAACAAATGTGCTTTTTAAGAAACAACCACCATTATACTACAAAACATTGAAGGATGCAAGTTCTTGTTCTAGATCTAGATGCTTCCACCAAACTTGAGCACATCAATTGTAAAGCATCCTTGTAGCAGCATGAAGACCAACAATGGATGATGTAATAGGGGACATGTCTTGTCAGACACTTTGAATATTTTCATCATGTATTTGTAATTTGTAATTGACATGTTACGTGTAATGGAAAAACAAGATGTAATCACATGTGATAGTATCACGTGCAAAACTGTAACATGTAACCATGTTGCAAGAGCTTTAAGCCTTGTAGCCTTGAATAAGTCAAAGTTAGTTAGTTAGAGAATAAGTCAAGGTGTTTAAGGGTTTTCCCCTTCTTTCTCCACTTTTCTGTCCACTCTTTTTCTATATAAAGGAGGGAGATCATTGTAAATAAGCATTTGTTGACAAGGCAAGAAAATTCTGCCAATTTGTAAAAGAACTCTTAAGACTTTGAGCTTAGGTGTAAATATGAATTGCTCTCAATAAAAGAAGCAGGTTGTTTTGAGATTTTGTGCCAATCCAACCTGTTATGTGATGACATTTTCTTAAATTGATTGTGCGTTTTGACTACTTTTTTCAAGAGGGGTTTGAATTCAATTGTCCAGACTTTGAGCTGCCTATTATATTCAGAGTCAATTTGAACTTTTGAGTACTTTGTGTTGCGAGAGAACAAATTGTTCAAGATAGTAGTGGCTGCAATTACTTAGAGCTTCAGTTGTAGGAATTTTTTTATTAAATTTGAGAGTATCTAGTAATAGACTTTGTGCCTTACTGGTTATTCTACTTGAATCCTCATTCGAGGCAAGCAGAGGAGACTTTGGGTTTTCGTTTTTGCTCCACAAAATACAAAAAGTAAACTGCTGTGCCTGGTATTGTTCTTATGTCAATTTCAAGGTCACTGGTATTAGCAATAATGTACTTTTTGTTAAGTTGGAAAATTGTAGTCATATGCAAATCATTCCTGGAAAAAGAGGAATTGATTAAGAGAACCACCTTTTTTGTAATTTGAGTTATGTTTCTATCGAAGCCACCTACGGTAAGAAGGGAGCTTCCCCTATTGCTGAGGGGAGAGAGAAATCTCATGAGACATTCGTAACAAGCTATTTTCCTCCTCTTGAATTAAACAATTAAATATAAATAAAACACACATCTATTCATATTCGCATGAATGAAAGACAATTATAATAACTACTTGACATATTCACATGAATGAAAGACAATTATAATAACTACTTGACATATTCACTTGAAAGAGTTTAACGAATTAACTGAATTTTGGTTAAGCAAAATAAATAACTTAGTTAATTGCTTGCAAAATTAACATCTATCTAAACATAACTTAGCTGAAATTCAAAATACATAAAGGTAAAATACTTGAGGAAATAAGATAACATGAATGCAGATCCTTTTGTATTGGGCAAGTCTTGGCTTCTGGTAGAGAGGAGAAGCATTGTTAGGGGCTTAACCTCCCAATTGTGGACCCTTAAGTATCCCCACACAAACTCAACCGAGAAAGACCCTCCCTACCTAGGATTAAGCATGGGACACCCTTGTCCTACCATTAAGCATCTTGGTGTTAGAGTGTCCGCTATGCAGCCAGCCAGGCTATGGAGCCCTTCCCATCAACCCATCTATCCCATTGCTAGCAACCTGACCTCTAGTGATCACAGCAGCAAACATGCCACTAAACCTACACTGGCTAGGGATTTACATGGACAGTAGGTACCTGATCACCCATCGCTCAATTTGACAACAAGAATAGTACCATTTGATCACCATGAGTTGATTTGTCCATTAGGTAGCTTATGTTCATTAGTTTAATTATTATTGATTTCTTTCTCTTCTCATGCAGGGATAACCCACTGTTCATGTGTTATTAGCCCACACTCGTCATCTCGACCTTTCTGGTCATCCTTAATGAATCTCAGTGTGGCTGTCTATTTCAATGAATATTCTCATTTTATCACATCCAATTACTTTCAACCCAGCCTGGGCTTATAATCATACAATATACATGGAGCTCATGGTATTTCCCTATGGTTTGGTTAACTCTCCGTGAGTGCTTTCTCTTATCTCAAGGGCATATAGATGATGCGTAGAGTTGAAATCTTTTCAATTTATTTAAAGTTCTGGAAGAGTAATCATAAAAGTACACAACAAATAATTCAATCCCTTCTTGCATACATTTTATCATTCAAGTTGTTTAGTTTGGACCTAGTCCATCAAGCTCCATCTTAATTTATCATCTTTCCTTCAGATTATCGAACTAGAATTCAAAGCCTTTAAATGTAACAAGTTGGAAAGAGAAATGCATAAAGGAGTGCATGACCTGGTTAGAAAAACAAGGGTTATATCACCCTCACTACATACGAAAACTAGAATGCTTGGTATGACCCTTTGTAGATTCTAGCAATCACTAGTATGAATATATCGCAGGTTGCTGAACAATGGCTTCTTTGTATGCAATCACAATTATGCATCATGAGGTTGTAGGTACACTGTAGAAGAGAGATAAAGGGCGGTATTGAAAGCGATCTTAATATGAAGCACGACAACTATAAAAAGAAAGCTGTAAATGGCAATGTAATTACTTATGGAAATAGCGAGTGTAAACACTATTATGGAAATGGAAGAATTTGAATGCAACTTGCAGCTAATAATTACTGGTATTATCAATGCAATGTGCAGATAGCAATAGAAATCACAAAGCATTGATGAATGAAATCGCCAATGTATAGCATGGTTGCTAATATGAAATGCAATTGCCTATCTTGTCTTCTTATTTCAAGCATGCTTAGTTATGAGCAAGATGAGGGAAGGTGAGAACAAAAGGAGTTACGCCCAAGAGCCATCAAAAGGTCGATAAAACATATGGCAACACAATAGTAATAAAGGCCTGATGAAAAGTATACAAATTATGGCCCTTGGAAATTATAAAGGCTGATGACGTGAATTAATAATTTTAAAACATTGCCAAAGGTGGACGTATTAATTGCTCTCAATGTATTAATATAAGGACATCATTTTGTATCTACCCATACCAGTATATGCATGTACACATATACATACATATACGCAAAATTCTAATTATATGTACCTTGTGTATATGTCATATTTTAAGTTAGCATATATGTTCATATACGTCATTATTGAATTACGCATATGTATGTTTATATATGTATATACATGTACGTGGACATGTAGGTATCATGGCCTCCTTGTATTAAGACATGTCTCTTATAACAGGAAGGTCTGAGGTTATCCCAATAAATATAAAGCTAATCATTTGTTCTAGATCAATTATTTTATTAACTTATTAAATGCGTAGACCAATTTAGTTAATGGCGATCACTTGGTATACCCTTGCTTGCCTAGTCCAGTTTTCCCTTGACCAAGGTGGTTTAGGTTCCATACCTATTAGGTCAATGGTAGGAGGTTCCCACATGCCCTTTACTTTTATGGCAATGCTTCCCCCCGTCATTGCGTTTCTGCAAAAGAAGTTAATCAAGGTAATAACAAATATCCAAGTTGTTAAATCAAAATTAGATAATCATATTAGCTAAACCACTTGCCATTCATATAACATCATAACGAAAACCATTATTTCAATTTCTCATTAAACATAACAATTAATCAACTCTTCAAATCACATGAAACCATAACGAACAACTAACACTTCATTTTCACGTGTAGTCAAAATAAATAACAATTTAACCAACCAACTCATTTTCATTTGAAGTCCCAACAACATTTTAATTAATAAAATTTTTGGGATGTAACAAGATTGCCTAAAGTCACCATTTTGTAAGTTTTAGTCTTTGGTGACTTACAATTTTTTTAGCCAACTCCATCAAAGTTCATTTTTATCGAGCCCGACTTCTTGCAATCTTAATTCGATCTTTGACTTCCTTATCCCAACAACATTGCTTCTACAATTTTTTTTAATTCTTGAGCATTCTTCTTGAATCTTCATATCCTCCCTAGAAAAGGCCACTTTTTGTTTACAATGGCTAATAGCAACATTCAAAACTTCCTCTATAGCCCTATTTATCTTGTGTTTAATTCTTTCCAAGGATTCCTCTTTTGCTTGAAAAATGCATCTGCTTCGAGCTCTTTCCATAACTCCCAAATAACTAAAGAAGGACAAATAAGCCAAATTTTGGAAAAGGAAGGTCTATTATGTTTATGAGGCCAACTCATAAAAAGCTCCTTTAGACTATTCATAACAGGCCCAACAAAATTTAGTTTTGCTCTAGCCATATCCCGACATTCCTAGGCAAAGGGGGATTGCAGAAGGAAATGGTCAACATCCTCAGAAGCAACATTACGCAAGACACACATTGTAGGCCCTACAAAACCAAACTTCTTCCTTCTTTCACCTGTCAAGATTCTACCTCTATCTGCTAACCAAGCAAAGGATCTTGTCTTTGGAAGACATTCCTTGCTCCAACATAAACTTGTTGGTCATTTTGAGAACTCATCCTCAAGATCCAACATATGATAGCCTGTTTTCACGGGATAGTTCTCATTTTTTGCTGCACACCAGATGATGCTCTCCTCCTTATCAGTTCTTAAGAATTCCCTACTTTGCATCAAAGCTTTCATCAACCCCATTTGTCGGTCTTTTAATTCCAACTGAGAAATATCTTTCTGTCTCCATTGCACACCGAATTCTGTTTGTGTTCTTTCCATAAAATCTGAAACCTTGTCCCTCCATTTATTCACACAAAGTTCCACTACGTCCCTTAAGCCTTCATTATTCATCAGTGCTGGATGCCCATTCCATGATCCCTTCCAAAAGGACACCTTACTACCATCACCAACCTGCCATGACAAATGATTGGTAATGACCTTCCTGCATTTAAAAACAATGTTCCATATTACAAAGCCTTTGGGAGGATTCAGGATACTCAAAATTCTATTATCTACATTAGAATCTAAATACTTAGCCTTAAATATTCGAACCCGCAACTTACTAGGATTAGTATAAATACACCACACCAATTTTGCACCTAAGGCCAAATTCATTTTCTGCCACTTTTTTAGACCGGCACCACCTCAAATCTTAGATTAAGCTCCATTCCCAGAAGGTCTCCTCTTTCTTTGTTCAATGCAGTTCAAGGTTGTCAAGGGGACCTTAAGGCAGCTCACTGAATAAATTAGAATTGTGGATATGACTGATTGCAACATTCAGATTCAGCCTGCAGAGGTTCACCATGTACTCTTCCGTCCATCTATCCTCTCGACACATTTATCAGTCAAATCCTTCCATAATCCTGGCTTACTTGGCCCTTTAAACAATGGGACATCCAAATATTTTCGAGGTGATTTCCCTGTCCCCATGCCAAGAATATCACAAATTTGTCTCCACTCTTCCCTGCTCGTGTTAAATAAGTAAATCTCAGATTTATTCCAGTTTATACATTACCTTGAGGTTTCCCCATATCCGTCCACAATAGATTTGATTATTCTTGCTTCCTTTGCTGACGCCTCTCCCATTAAGTAAGTGTCATCCACAAATTTTAAATGTGATAAATAGTCAATTCCATCAGCTGCTTCAATCCCTTGTCATTGACCTGAGGCTCTCTTGCTAGTTATGAGTCTGCCCAACACTTCAGCTAAAATGATATAAATAAGAAAGGTGAAGTAAGGTCCCCTTGGCGAATGCCCATTGTAGTCTCAAAGAAACCTTGAGGACTGTCATTGACCTAAACAAATATCCTGGGGGTCCTCCAAATGCAACTTTTAATCCACTTGATCCAACTGTTACAAAAACCAAACCTCTCCAACACCTTAAGTAGAAAGTCTCTGTTTACATTATCATATGCTTTTCTAACATCGAGTTTAATCATCATTTTTTTTCCATTTTTGCGGACCTCACCAATTGTACAACTTCATGGGCTATAATTATCCCTTCAAAAATAGGCTTATTAGGGGCAAAGCCACTTCATTCCAGAGAGATGACTGATTAGAGAATAGGCTTCAATCTATTGGATATAACATTAGCAGTAACCTTATATGATGTGTTGCAAAGAACAATAGGTTTTAAATCATCAAAGGAGGTCCTGTCAGATATCTTTGGAATTAAGGCAATAAAGGTCTTGTTGAAATACTTCAGAACAAAACCACCCCTTTTGGATTCCTCCACAACTTCCCATAAATCTCTCCCAAACTCTCACATGTTTTTTTGAAAAAACAAAGCTGGGAAGCCATCAGGCCCTGGAGCCTTATCCTCTCCTAAATTAAAAAGAGCTCTTTTTACTTCCATATGAGAAACGAGTTTAGTTAGAGAATTATTTTGTGCCTCCGTGATGCATTAGGGTATAATATCCAATAGTCCAGCATCCAGGTCTTCTCGATTACATTCCCCAACAAAAATACTAGTAAAATAACTCACAACTTCCTTATTTATAGCATCACTATCTTGCAGGATATTACAATTGTTGCCCTTGATGAAATTTTTTGTTACATGACCTCTTTACCTTGACTGCTTTATGAAAGAACTTTGTATTCCGATCACCCTCCTGTAACCAAGTCTCACTTGATTTTTGCCTCCAAAAAACTCCTTCCCTAGAACGAATCTCCGCATGACATTTTGTTAAAATGATTTTTTGCTCAAAGTCCTGCTCACTCATCCCATCAACTGACTCTAGAATTCAAATATGCTAGCTCAGTCTCCAGATTAAGCTTATCCAAAAAATATTTCTGAAAACCTCTCTATTCCACACTTTCAATTGATCTTTTAAGAATTGCATTTTTTTGATAAAAGTAAAGGCTTTATTACTTTCCTAGCAGGGGCTGTATTCCACCAGTGAGCTATCTCAACTCTAAGAAGTGATCATCTCTAAACCACATTGCCTCGAACTTGAAGGGTGACCTTTCAGGTGTAGCATCCTCCTGGACTTTGAAACATACTGGAAAGTGATCTGAACCTATGATGGGTACGATCTCAACACTATAAACCCAATCCTTTGTATCCCATTTCCCAGCCAATAAAAACCTATCTAACTTCTCTTCAATATTGAGAAAACCACTCCTATTAGTCCAGGTAAAGTCATCATTCCTCAACTCCAGATCCACTAAACCATTCTTTAACACGAAATCACTAAAGTCCGGTTAGCTCTGTCCAGCCCAACATAGCCCAAGAGAAAAAGGTTGTCTTTCCTACTCTCCAGAATATCCGAGATCTCCTGCCACAATATTCTTTTCTTTGTTCAGCATTCGGACCATAGATATTGATAACAAATAAAGTTGGAACAAACCTCAAGCAATTGCTACTTTCCAGATTGCCTAATCAGATTTACCTCCAAAGTATTCTCATCCCACATTACCCCCAAACCTCCAAAGGCGCCGTCAGCTCCCACATAACATTTTCCATGTTAAACAATGCTTTTTAAAAGAATCTATGTCTTCTACTTCTATTTTAGTTTCTTGAAGAATTACCATCTAGGGTCACACCTGATCAAGACATCTCTTGATCAAGCAAAGCTTATCAGGGGCATTGCAGCCTCTGACATTCCACAGTAGTTACCTCATTGTTGCCGAGAAAAGGCTACCTTTTCCCAATCTCAACAATTTTGACTAGTCTGCTGCATTACCATCTTGTTCCAACTTCATCTTTATTGCTTTGGGACCTCTCTTTTTTCTCTTCCCTTTCTTAAGCTTGCTTACATTTGAAGGAGTCTGGGTTATCTCCCTCAGTTCTAATATCCCTGGAACATCCAACAAACCAAGATCCACTTTATCATCTGTTTCATTATAAGTATCATAAGAGTTATCCCCACTATCCTGAGCTTCCTCCAAGGCATTTTCCAGGTTCCTTATAGGAGAGATCTTAATATCTAAAAAAATTGGCATGTTCTCTTCGAAGACTACTCTGTTTGGTGCTGGAACATTACAGGCCTCTCCAATCTGAGTTCACTGACATATTATTTCACTCTCCAAATCTGTTCCTTAATTTCATCGATCACCCACATAGTTAACCAGCTGTTCGGCTTCTGGAATTGAGTCCAAGACAAATCCTCTTGACAAGACCACATTTTGTGGAGACGTTTCCCTGGGCTGCACCTCCACCATTCCAAGATCACTCATCTAAGCATTATCATCTCCACCATGATCAACATTAGGGGCACCAGCATTATGTCTCCCATCACTAGCAGGTCCTACCATTGCTTCATATGCTTCATTTTGCGTTGAGAAAGGAGTCTCTTTGACACATTGAACGAAACTACTCATCACATCCTGGTTCAATCGTCCATCCTATTAAGAGCAAAGATTTGATCCATCAAATCCTTTCTATCTCTCAGCACCCCCCAAGGTGTTTCAGTCTTATTCTCATAACTCAGAAGCATCCTTTCTTCCCATTCCAACAAATTCTACAGACTTGCACTCTCCTTCCTGTTTGTAATTGTGAACCATGTAATCTTAGCATTTAATCTATCCTCTTCTAGACCCTTGTGTTTGAGCCCTATTTCTATTCCTTTACCCTCAGCCTTCATAGTCTTTTGAATTTTCTTCTCCCTTTTGAACCACAAGGGGTCGTGTCCACTCTCCTTTTCTGAGCTTAAAACAACATAGTTTGGCAGCTCATAACAATCTTGCCACTAAACCTTGATTCCAGGGCACAGAAAAATCTTCAGGATCCACAGCTTCCTCAACTTTGATCAAGGTTCCCAGAGCCTCACCAATCAGTTTAAGAGTTTCCTCAGCCCAATATTCCTGTGTTAGTTTTGCAAATGAAACCAAATAGGAATTACCTCCACTTCTTCCTTTTTTGGGTCAAAGTTTGGCTTCCAGTCTTTCACATATAACCCTCTTCCATCAAGCATGTAAGGGCCATTTTGAAGGGTCCAGTCCTTATCTTCTTTGGTGTCAAATATCACCAGAAGAAACCCATTCACTAATGTTTTCAAGGAGTAAAACCCACTTAAGTTATCCTTGCACCATTTATTTATTTCACTCAAAGAGGGCCAAGGACCCAACCATTTCATGATTAGAGCTTTTGCTTTGAGAAAAGCCATAGATTCTAGCCATTGCCTATTACTTACCTGTGTTGAGGCAGTCCTTGTATGGATGATCTTTTCATTCCCACTAGCCGGCTGATCTGCCACTTGATCAACCTGTTGCGTTTTTGGCCTTCAGAACTTCTGCTCAATCTGCTGAAACTTGACACACTTTTGGCCACGAAGAAACCCTGGCATTGGTCTTCTGCAATTATTCTCTCATTGCCTTCCATTCCCACCTCTGTAATCATTGAGCCTCCCTGTCTGAGGCCATTTTCCATCCCTGCTGTTGTGGGTCTAGAAACCACAAGATTGAATCTTGTTTCTCCATCCATAGTGGTGTCTGCTACTGAATCAATCACTGTAAATCAGCCTTGGGTGCTTTCGAAAACCCTCCCTGCCTGTTTCTGCCAATTGACATCGTTATAGCTAATGCACTCAAAAGATATATTTTCATATAGAATTTAATTTCAAACAACTCATTAGCTACAAGTTGAACCATATGGGATATGAATTTCTAATGCTCATATTAAATTTTATCTCTACTTTTAAAATAAGATGTGAATGATTTTATTGCATTTTTGTTGAGGAGTTATCTGGTTTTTGCTCTTTTGTTTGGAACACAGTATCATATTTATCAAATACATATTGTATTTTATTATTCTTTGAGTTGTAATTATGTGATAATGGTGCAGGTCCACTGTCTTCAGTTTGGAGAGAATGGGTTAAGTGGTGTGTTGAATTTGGAATTGATGCAAATGCTATTTTGGCTGTTCCATATGATTGGAGGCTATCAGCTTCAATGCTTGAAGAACGAGATTTGTATTTTCACAAACTGAAGTATGTAATCTTTATCATTTATACTTAAAATTATTGTGTTTGTGAACAAATCCTAGAAATGGGTTAAATCATGTTGATGCATTCACATCACCCCTCTCCCTCCCCTTCTCTTTCTCTCATACACACATATACAAACATGTGCTCATGCATTAATACACAAGTAGAACACAGATAAATGTAATTTCCTTGATTGTATTCTCATTCCCCATAATACTTTCACTAGGGATTGTACTTTAAGTAAACCTCTCTTTAAATAAGCAAGCAAAGTTTTGGTGTGTTCAATTAATTGAGACTAAGTGCAGCTTTCTTTAACCTTTTTTCTCTTTATGATGTGGATATATGAGAGACATTTAGAAAGTTACTGTCAAAAGATGCTTTGTTTCCTGGTGGTTAACAACGAAGTAAGGAAGTATTGCAAAGTTATCACAACAGTTGGAAAGTCAATGCAGTCTATATAGATGTAGACATTTTTGGGTAACGTGTTATTGTGCTTATTTACAGCTGTTAATGACTAAAATTACATATTATAATGATGTGTCAATCACTTATGCTTACTAAATTATTAATCTTTTGATCACGTTTAGCCTTGTAAAGATCCAACATATCCATTTGTTACTATTATTTTCTGAATACTTATCTTGATAACTGTTGACAGAGTTTTTAAAATTAAAAGACAAGACCTATATTGTATGGAGACAAGACACATTGCATATTAGCATAATGAAAGCATTCATGTTTTCTACATCTAGTGTATTGTGCTATGTGTATAAGATTATTTGTATGCGACATATATAGATTCACTTATATTTTCTGTAGGTATGTTGTAGATCTTGTTGCTCAATTACTTATCCTCATTTGTATTACTATCATTTTATGCATTGTCAGCTGTACGTAGTATGTACTCATAGACTTGCAATCACAAGTGATGAAAAACATAGTCATATTAAGAAATTACAAACTAACGAGCCGTGATATTAAAGAGTCACTAACAAGATTCAACCAACTCACGAAACATGAGATTTGTCCTACAGATGTCAACAATTTTATCTAGCAAGAAAGTAAAACTGTAAAACATATCTAACCTATATCTCTAGATCTATGATTCTTCTCTCACACTCTTCTTCCTAAAGGTTATTCTGACTAGAAGAGGGAGCCCATCACTAGAAGTAAGGTGGAGGCAAGTATAGAGGCAACACATGGAATAGCTTTTGCAAAGAAAGAGAACATTAGATAATTATTTGTGTTCCTAACTTGATGAGAGAATTGTCTATCCAGTCTAAAGAAAATAAGAGTAAAATTAGTATAAAAGATATATGGCTCCAACTTTTTTAAATATTTAATATAACTATTTGATAAGCTACTAGAGAAGAACAGACTTGGGAAGATAATTGTTTGAGGTTGAGTATGCATGAGTGGATATCCAGTGGAGAGAGCTGACTCCTTCAGTGAGGCACAAGAAAGAGTTTTGATGATCTTAGCATTACCCTGATGGTCTGAGCTCTCACCTATGTTGTACATATAGAGACACAAATTGGTGTGATGTAGAAAAACAACATGCATCAATGCCATACATTTTTCCAAATATGGACATGCCTTATGGAACAACACCATTGTATGGTGCGCCACCCTATTGGTGCTCTCTAGATCAATGTAATGTCACAGTTTAACTAATTATGTGTAATTGAACTTAAGTTTAATATACTTAAATTAAATTATGTTAACTCATGCTATATAGATAACAATTGTGGGTAAATTAGTAATAAGCTATATATGTGAAATGAGAAGACCATGCTATCTTGGTTATTATTCCTGTTTATGAGAATTCTGAAATACAATAGGTTGCTTAGACACCAAACTCAACGGTTTCCCTCAAGGTTTTTATAGATCCAAGCTCTTAAGCTTTTCTTGGACATGTCCGCAAGGCACTTGGGGTCATCAATCTTTATCCTGTCTTGGGACTGACTGATTCACTGGATTTACACACGCATCTCCCTTATAGCATTTATGCTCTTCTTCTCAGTCTTGGAAATAATAACTAGACTTGAGCATGTATGTTTAAAATAGTGCTATAATATTTCTTAAATTTATTATTTAAATAGGAAAATTGTTCAACAGTTTCATAGATGCATAAATCCCTGACTTATGATTTGAAAGTTTTCCTTACTTGCCTGATGCTATTGGTGGTATAGGGATCTAACTGTATTTAATATACAGTTGCAGACAATGCGTAATTAGTTTCCCTTTCTTATAGTTGTGTGGAATGTTTTGTAGATATCCTGTGGTGAATTCTCAGATGTTATTCCGCTGTTCTTACCAAAATTCCTCCATTATATTCTATATTTCCCCACTGACTAAGTATGAAGTTATCTTTTGTATCTTCCAAACCAAGAGGTGGCAACTTTTGGAGTTGAAAAGTCATTTCCTTTCATTATATTTGGTTCTTTCTTTAATTATATTATATTATAATTGGTTACTATTCATTTTTTAATATGCTAATTTTATTATTATTATTCAATCCTATTTTCAAATAGGGGACGTCACAGCCCTACTCTCCCCAAAATTGCTTGTCTTGAAGCAATATGATTTTTAATATAGGTCTTTTGTGAGTAATTACACATTCATACTTGAGTTTGACTATTCTAGATTAGTTTAATATAGAATCACATCCATTTGTAAGTATGAAATATATGAATATATGAAGATGCAAAGCATAATGAAGAATACACTTTAATGCATGAAGCATACACTTTATACGCACCTTGTTAGATTTCTTCTGATTGAAATAAATGTTTCTTTCGATACATAACATTTATAATTTGTTTCTTTACTTCAATATTTTCTCAAGTACACATGTATGTATTTCTAGATTCCTTTTTATCTACTAGAATGATTCCTTGATTTGTCCTTTTACCCTAGAGAATGGCAGAATCATGCTTTGATACCATTTGTAATGTCCCGATGTAAGTTTAACTAATTATGTGTAATTGAACTTATGTTTAATATACTTAAATCAAATTATATTAACATAACTCATGCTATAAAGATAGCTACTGTAGTTAAAATAGTAATAAGCTATATATGTGAAATGAGAAGACCATGCTATTGTGCTTATTATTCCCGTTTATGAGAATGCTGAAATGCAATTGGTTGCTTAGACACCAAACTCAATGGTTTCCCTCAAGATTTATATAGATCCAAGCCCTTAAGCCTTTCTTGGACATGTCTGCAAAAGGCACTTGGGTTCGTTGATCTTTATCCTATCTTGGGACTGACCAATTGGCTGAATTTACACAGGCCTCTCCCTTGTTGCCTCTTCTTCTAAATGTTAGAAATAATAACTAGACTGGAGCATGTATGTTTAAAATAGTGCTCTGATATTTCTTAAGTTTATTATTTAAATAGGCAAACTGTTCATACCAGTCACGTAGATGCATAGATCCCTTATGATCTATTTTCCTTACTTGCCCGATGCTATTGGTTATATAGGGATCTAACTGTATTTAATATATAGTTTCAAACAATGTGTAATTAATTTCCCTTTCTTTATTTCTTCCACAATTCCAGTATTGTGTGGAATGTTCTGTAGATATTCTGTGGTGATTTCTCAGATTTGATTCTGTTGTTCTTACCAAAATTCCTCTATTATATTCTATATTCCCCCATTGACTGAGTATGAACTTCTTTTATATCTTCCAAACCAAGAGGTGGCAGCTTTTGGAATAGAAAGTCATTTCGTTTCATTATATTTGGTTTTTTCATTAAGAATAATATAATATAATTGGTTACTATTCATTTATTTTTATATTTATTATTATTATTATTCAATCCTATTTCAAATAGGGGACGTTACAATCAATGCATTGTCAACGATCTTTAGGTACAAGGTAGGCACAATAACAGCTGTAGTGCTGGTTGGAACCATTCATGTTTGTAACCAACTCTTTTATTTGCATGTGTGTGTACACCTGCATACACTCAAATTAGTTAGGATGCTTTTCCAAGTTTGTGATCACAAGGACCCTGATTCTTGGTCATCTAGACCTTCATATGCAGATTTATTTTCCTTGTTCATATTGAATAGAAGAGAGTTGTTTTCCTACATTGTTTACATGAATGTGTAGTAGGCTTTGTGATTTTATTCTACTACATGTTCATTATAATATAGTACAAAGTTTTGGAAAACTTGGACTCCACAATATCTCAGCCCACTCAAATTTTTTAAAAATCTCAGAATTTGCCAAAAACTTGGCAATTTGACACTTTTATTGTACATTTGAAAATATACAATTTCTTAGAACTAGAAGCATAAGCTAAAATTAGATTGTCACATAGTATCATAAAATCATATGATTTAATCATTTAAACAACATAAACACCGTAAACTTTAAACTTGTAGTTGTAATCTTAGCATCATTACAAATCATTGTCCAATTGATTGGCATAACTTAGACCTTGCTAGACAAGTTGAATACAAACAAGTGAGCTCCTTTGTCAAAAGCCTCGTTTATTACAATAGGCATAGAAGAAGCGCTTGGAAAGAAGTGTATCATGCTATAAAAGAAGCAGACTTATACCTGCAATATTGTTCTATCCATCAATGATGGATTTATTCTATTCATGTGTACCACTAGAGAAGCTCATTGTCTCCACATTCACGATCTAGTCTAGTTCATTTTGTGCAATTAAACATACTCTATGTCAAAGATGCAACTTGGGATGCCTACATATACATCTTGCAGGAAAATCAATGAGTTGTTGATGCTCCAAATATTTTTGAACCCTAGGCGAATTTTGGATGAATTGGACCCGAATTCGGTAGTGGTTCGAACCAATACATGGTTCAAAGGGCAAAGTGACGAACCTTGGTAACTAAACACACACACCCCAAATTTGTAGAACATATACTAATTTGAGATATCCACCATATATTAATCAAAGTTTTGAGTTAAATACATAACAATTAAAACCTAGTAGATTATCATAGAATCATATACCAAAAAACAAGTATGACATTTGAATAAAAATAAGTTCAATACATATAGAAATCAAACTATATGAAGCTACAACTTCTGAATGCATATTAAATTCAAGCAATAGTATTAGTGAAAACTAGAAGTAGAAATCATTAATTGTGTCTACGACTAAAGCTCAAAAGAGATCGTTGCTGCTGAGTGGGTTAGGCTGAAGTAGTTGCAGGCGCAACATCCTTAAAAAGTGCATGAATAGGTGTCTCAGTCTCAACAAAAGACTCAGATGGATGACCAAGCCCATGTTCCTCCTCACGTGCTGCCACTTTTACATCCTAGTCATCTGCCTCCATCTCAAACTCAACTAGCTGCTCATCAGTCAGTAAAGAATCCACATGCGCATCTACATCATCACCTTCAAGAGGGGCAATCCAATATGCTGAACATGGATCAATCTCATCAAATTCAAGTGCTTCATTTCAAGCTTGCCCTTGCACATTCTTTCATGCAACCAAAGGTTGTATCACGCATAAACCAAGTTATTCTAGTGCTTCTAAATAAACCTATTGCACTTCTTTATGTGTATGTTCTGAAAAGTAATTCAATTTCTCTCGCAACCAGAAGCACTACAGAGCTATGATAATATTTAGAGGACAAGCTTTTGAAGATTATGTGTTTTGGTACCATAAAAAAAGTTCTTTATGATGTGGTGAAGATTCTAATAAATTTAATGAGCAAAATAAATGGTATAATAAAACTAAACACGTTCTTTTTTACCTGATTTCACTGTGTATCTCCTACATTTGCAATCAGAGAAGAAAACAATGGTTCCTCTTACATTTTATAGCTTTGTAACTCATGAAGTACGAGGTCTTTGTTTAGTGGTGAAAAATGGATAGATGTTAATGATGTAAACTATGTTAGGTGAATTCACTAACAAACCATTTCCACACATCAAACATTGAACACAAGAGAAAGAGGGGCCTCCAAACATAACTCTTATTATAACCCAAGTTAGATTAGCATAATCCAAATGGATGAAGGGATGCTAATGCTAAACCCAAATTATATCAAAGAAGTATGCAAGCAAGTCCTCTTTCACACAATGCTAATTGATTTAAGATATGTAATGTGAATGTGAGTTGAACCAATTGATTTAATGACAAGTGTAAGATAGGTGTAGGTGCTAAATAACGCAATAAGCCAAATTAAAATATAGAAATAGGTCTATGTGAAAAGGTGAAATAAATGATGAAGGACTTACCTTGAGATGTGTGACAAAAGATGTCTTTTTGCTCTGAAAATCACGGTTCCGAAACAATAATAGAATTTCCGATTGCAAATTTCTGATCATGACAGAAAACCCGGAAAACCCAATTTTTCGCAGACCCCACGAACAAGTTGACTTGGTGGGAAAGTGTCCGGACACTTTACAAGAAGATGGACATGTTCCCAAGGCATTGTAACAAATCGTCCAACTTCTCCAGAAAAGTCTCAACGAGTAGTTTTGGATCTATAACCAGAATGTGGATATTCTCCTCCTGCACAGAAGAAAAATTGGTTTTGTTTGTTGGAGGAGGGCTTCCCTTGGTTAAGGCTTGGATCAAGGAATCGACCTTGAAATGAATTGTAATGTAAAGCATGAAAGGAAGCAAGACAAATGTAAATATTCACCTTGCTTGATGAAAGGATTTTGCAATGCATGTGTGTTGTCAATGTTGAATGTGCAATGAAGGATGTAGGAACTCTCCACAAGTACAATGGATCTACCAAAACCACATCATGGAGCCATTGATGTAAATGTGCATCAATGAAGAAGATGATGAATGCCACAATGTAGATCTCCTCCCTTGATGACGAACAAAATGCTAAATCTTGAAGAAGAAATGTTTACAAATGATCCTTGAATCTTCAATGCTTTGAATGCTTGATGGATGCTTGAAATGCCTTAGGAAATTTTGCAATGAACCCTGCTGGCTCACTTCGAATCTTTGTTGAAGAAATCTTCCTTTTTTAATGAAGTTTTACAATTTTTTTGAGTTTTTGCAATATATGATTTTTGTTTTTTTTCAAATGTAAATGATATATTGAAATGAATACCGAATTAACAATTGATAACAATGCCAGTATGAAGCTAATGATTTGCGATTATAAACTTGCAATTTATTACAATCTGTTATCATGTAAATGCAATTAAAATTTAGAAACCTGATTATGATTGATGTCCAAATTAGTTGCAACAGACTTAGTGAAATTCAACGCCCATCCAATGAGCAGCAGGTCTAGATAATAACGTTGCCTGACAGATTGCAACGTCACCTCAAAACAGGTCCAAACATAGGCTGTGTACATGCAAATGCTACTTCCTAATGACCACAACCTCTGCAAGGAAATTGGCCCCCAAGTTGTATGTGCATTTACAGGCTGTAAATGCTAAATTTGCAACAGGAAAAGACGGCCTTCAAGCAACAGTAATTACAGTAGAAGGCAAGCAAAACCACATCCAAATAGGGTATGAGTCACAACTCCAGTCATTCTCCAAAAATGGCTAGCAATGGCCTTCCCAAACAACTACAAACTCACAGGAAAAGACGGCCTTCAAGCAACAGTAATTACAGTAGAAGGCAAGCAAAACCACATCCAAACAGGGTATGAGTCACAACTCCAGTCATTCTCCAAAAACGGCTAGCAATGGCCTTCCCAAACAACTACAAACTCACACCAAAATGAAGGAAATGATTGGCATCCAAACCCTGTTCAAATTGCAGCAAGATAATGGATAATTTTGGTATACAACAAAACCAAAATTCCAATCAATATAATCAGAATTTATCTCAGTATTTTTGAACACAATTCACCATTGTCTTTCAATGATTTAAAGTGCAGATCAGAAGAGGAACCAATCCTCACAAATCCTTGAAGAAACCTTCAGCCAAAATTCACAAGTAATAAAAGTCAATAGACAAGAATGAATCCCTTTCTTTCATGAAGTCTCTTTTATAATACAAAGTGCAACTTGTCTTCTTTAATACACTTTTTATTAAAGATACTTCTTCAATACACCTTTTACTTAGAAGCTTTCATTTAACAATTTTGAATAAATAACTCCGAAGCTAAAAGCTTCATGAAGACACTTTTTGGTGCAGGAGCACCCTCATAAAACTATGTGTTTCTATACACTTGAAGGACTTCTTGAAGGTCCTATGAACTATTAGAATAGTTTAGGAATGAAGATTAATTTATTTGGACCCAATTGTAAGACCTAGTTCCAAGATTGACACATTATAAGCCCTTGGTCAACTATTGTTCAAAGGTGTCAAATAACCTTAGATCTTAGCATATTTCCTTATTTCCGTGTTTTTGACATTTTTGGATCCACGTTGGATCATTTAGTTAAATCTTGACCATGATTTGGTAAAAAATTTGCAAAAGTTGCTAATTATTTCAAAATTGCTAAAAAGTTGTCAAGCAACTTTTTAGCAAGAAGTTGCAAAATTTGTATTTTCACTCCCCAACTGCCAAATTTGGTTTTAAAGGTTGTTGTGACCATTGGGGATGCCTACATAGCCATTTTAGGTGGGTGGTAGGATTATTATGTTGTAACTTTTGCTTTGAATCAATAAAATATAACTATTTTCCTGTAAATCTGATGCTGTAACTGGTTGTACGGACTTGTACGGACACATCAGACTGATTGGGCCACATTTTTGGATTCCTTGATGAACTAGCTTTCCAATGCATTTGATTTGAAATTCTGAATCGATTTCTAACTCTAGATATCTGAGCTCCTTTAAATACTGTCACAAATTCTTGCCTAGACCTAGGGTTTCAGACTAAATTGGTTATAACTTGGGATTTCACCTTGGGAATCTGATAATCTTTGGTCAAATCCAAGTATTGACCTTGTACATTAAGATGAATTTGGTCTTAAGTGCTAACTTGTAAGAGGCAGGAAGGAAACTGATGCCCTAGGCATGCAAGACCTATGCGCATATCTACACCATGTAGCAACAACTCCCATAACTCGCTACAGAGAAGTCATCAGGACTTGAAATCTCGTTTCTAGGCTTCATTTGTGTGCCCCTTCATGTTCCAACTGCTAAGTTGGGGTCTTGTTAAGGAGAAATTGCACTTCCTTTGAAAATGGAGGTTTAATAAGGCTAATTGCCTAGGAGAAAAGGTGTATAATACTTGATCGATCAATACCTTCAAGTCTTGGTGCTCTAGTATGTTTTGTGAACCCCAAAAGGTATCCAAATCCATGACTCATTTCAGTGGTTGTGTGGAGTTTGTTCATTTTAGGCTTCTTTTGCAATATTAAAGGGCTGCAAGCGTAGGATTGGAATTGTGAAGTGACCTTTGGAAGAAAGTTGCACAGTATGGGTTTATCCATCACCACATCTTGTTTAGGACCTAAATAGACCAGGTGTTCATCCTAGAGTCACCCCTGGTCCTAGTTTGCGTTTTAGGAGATTTGTGTCAAAAGTTGTCACTGTGCATATTAAGCAACTAGTGATTAGGTGTCTTGGAAACTTGGGTTGTCCTAGTGATTAGGATTGCCTAGTTTGGGTTGGGTTGTGAGAACCTTGAACCACCCATTTAACACTTGTGATGAGTGTTTGAGCACTTTGGCTTGAAATAGACACCTTTTTTATTCAATACTTTAGTGGAGAGGATCTTGAGGACTTATTTCAGTCTTTGAAGACTTTTATGGTTGGCTCCGTTGCATCACTTTTCACTTAAAAGACTTCTTCAATACACCATCAAATTATAACACTAAAATGATAGTCATTTATTAAGATAGTCTTAATTAACAACTTATAATGTAAAGCTCCATCAATTGATCCAATCCAATACTGATGATACCAAACATAGGTGCCTCCACTACACTGCTAAAAGTAGTAATTGCCCACAGTTACTAAAAATAGAAAGTGAATTAACAGAGACCCTCAAAACTATCTGTCAACTCATGAGGGTCGCAATGATGAACTGAACTCTCCTAGCTATAGGAACCTGCTAAAATTGGGGACATTACAAATTTGCTTGCTTGAGTGCTAGTATTGGTGCCTTCTAATTGCTCTAATGGATGATAGATGTCCTTGGATGTGAAAATGAAGTGCCTAGGCTTCCTTTTACACTAGTTTTCAGGCACGAAAATGAAGCAAGCTGACAGGGTCACCCGATTTTCGAATTTGCAATCCCGAGAGAAAACTAGTCCTAGGACCTAAAGTCCCAAGGGAAAAGGTCGACCTATTCAGGGTCTCGGGAACTACGAGATGAAAATGCAAGTAGGAGAGAATAGGAGAAAGAGCCGATTGAGCACAAGTTGATCCATGGTCTATAAGGTCACCAGAGGGTGGGAGCTAAAAGGTCTTGAATAATGGGTACTTCCATTTTAAGATGGTACAGTCTCGAAGGTCCAAATCAACAACCAATCCTTGAATACTTGTGTCCAGGCCAACTTGAACCTCGACATTTTCTCTAAAAGTGTTGAAGAAATAGGACTTGGGGTTCAAGTAGTAGACAACTGCATGAATATGGTAGTGTAGTTGTCACCTATGATCGATTATGTTCCATATGGGTTTATATTTGGTCTCATTTGACTTATACAAGTGCTGAATGGCTTCTTTGCCCTTATCCATTGCCTCATATAGACACCCCATACAGTTTTTATCCCCATCCACCATTCGTAGAAGCCTCACCAATATTTCTGACACCTAGAGAGAAAATTATACAATAATCAGCAAATTGCAATATTTGAAAATTATACAATAAATCATCAATCAAATTTGAAAACTTGCATTGATGATCTCCATTAGCTTCCCGAATCTAACATCAAACACAACTTTCACAACCTTCTCTGCTTCAGCCTTCTCGGCATAAGAATTCTCCAATCATTTCTCACTCACAAATGCACCCACCTCAAGTTTGGCAATGTGGCTAATATGCTCTTCAAGGTGAGAAAATTGGTAGCAAAGCATGTGGCCCTCAATTGCACAAGATTCTTACCATCAATGTGCTCTCTTATAAGACTTAGGATATTCCTTTCATCTTCAACCACCATCTCCACCCAACCCAATTTGTCTTGGTCTTCAAGGAGCAAGTCATGATGATGGGCAACACAAGGGCTCCAAAATAATGTGGGATGCCTATCAATCAAAAGTCTATTGACTGTAACAAATGCAGTTGCATTATCAGTCACAATTTGGATGACATTACTGACTCCCTCTTCCACCACCACCTCATCCAACATGTTGCACAAGTCTCCGCATTTTTCACTTGATCAGAGACATCAATTGAGTTTAGAAATACCAATTGTCCTCTTGAATCAACTAGAAAGGTTGATGAGCGTCTTATTCCTGCCACCTCTGCACCCATTAGATATAATAGTGCAGGCTCTTTGTTACCAAGTTCTTTGCTCTTCCACAAGTTGATGAATGCTTTGGACCTCATGCTATAACAACAGTCCACTCATCTCATAACGAGTTGGGGGCTTGAACCCCTTACTAGACACAAAAATCACTGTGACTAATTGATTTCAATATGGACTACATAAAGCATTGAAGGGAACATCGTTATAGTACAAAAATCTTGCAACTGACACCCTTGTTTTCACATGAATCTTTTTGTTTCATACAATGCCTAGCAATTCGGGTTGAGCACTAGGAGTGTGAGGTGGAACCCAAAAGTCTACTATATACCTGCCCACATTTCTCGATCTTCGTATCTGTGGCCCAATGGAAGAAGCCCCTACACCTATTTGTGACCCTTTAGAACTAAAAACCCCCTGTTGGGCTGCCATGGCCTATGATGTCCTCTTTTTTACTGCCTTCTTTTGTGACTGTGCTTCAAGGCTTGCCAAAGCCTCTCTTGTAGCCTCTCCCAAACATTTATCACAATATAATATCATTGCATGAAATCTTTGCAAGATTATGTTTCAACTGGCTTATGCCTGAAGTAATCTGCTTAACGCAGTGGATACAAGTGACATCCCCTTAATTTGGTCTTGGGATTCCATGTTTCCATAAAGGGTCCCTCTTTCTGCCACCAACCATTTTCTACATTGGAAGCCTGCAAGTCCAAGGATAAAGATTCAAATATTAGATAACTTATAACTTCTAGGTGGACTTTTAACTAAAACTTTGAATTCTACATGTTTAAGTACAGTTAATGCGGTAACAATATTAGTGATAACAATAAACATACTGTGAATTTAATTAATATTGAACATATTATAAATCTTAAAATAAATTCATAATGAACATACTGTAAATTTAATTTATAATAAACGTACTGTAAATTTAATTTCAATATTCATAGTGTAACTGTATATACTATTTTACACTTGTAGTATGTTACTAGTAAACTTTAACGATATTACAGTTTACTGGTAACATACTGTAACCGTAATTACTAGCAGTAACATAATATTAAAATTAAAATTATAAATTTATGTTAAATATTCAATATACTATATTGTGGTAACAATATACTGCCAGCGATGAAGTACAGTTCCATGCTACTGGCGATGAAATTGAATTTACAGTGTATTTGTTGCTTGTTATTTGTGATGAAATTAAATTATTTAGAAAACCCTTATATGAAAAAATCTGCAAATAGCAAATAAATGTTTGTATTGTAAACTGTAACATTAACCTGCCAATGTCGTTGATCCCAGGCTCCAGCAAATGGAAATGTCATTGATCTGAGAATGTCGCGTCTTAAAAAAATGTTGTTGATCGCAGAGGGAATATTGCATGACTTGCGTCTTCAGAAAATGTGTTGCAGTTGCATCTTTAGAAAATGTTGTTGCTTAATCAAAAAATGTCCTTGCATCTGTCCTTTTTTACTTAAAACCTAAATTGTCAAGTTCACTTTTTACCTAATTTTTGGGTGTTGACTGAGCCACTGGTTTTTTGCAAAAGACCACCTTCGTTTGTGGCAATAATTTCAGTAAAACACGCTGCATGATATTCATTAAATCACTGCCAATATAAACAGTGATAATGTCATCCGACACAGAATTGCACAAAATATCGTGAGTTATAAAAAAATACTGGTAATAGTTTCAACTATGATATAATAGATTATCAACTAGTTTATTTGTTGTCCTCTACACTTTCTGTTCTCTATAGTGTGGATTTTTCTAACAGAGGTAATTGTTACCATTCCGCACCAATTCAAAAAATTGGCACCAAGGCATAGAATCTTGTATTCGTTCACTAATATCTTTAGAAAGTTCGTTTAAGCTTGTCAAGATATGTGCACAACTTGAGAAATGAGTACAACTTGTTTTTGAATCATTCTATCCAAGCAACCATTCTACATAGGTAAGATGGTTGTGATTTCCAGATAACAGCTTTTGATGCCTATTTAGATGTTCAACAACTCACAAGGACATGTTTGAAGAATAGCACAATATTTGTTTTGACGGATGCTATCACCTCAAAATGCAACTTGGTCCTTTTGACCTTAAGTTCCTATTTCTATATGCACATTGACAAACCATTTCAACATCAAAGGCCTGTCAAGGTTTAATTCAGTGTTGACATACCATTTTTCCAAGGTAAGATTGAGACTGAAACATGGGCTACTTGGATCCAACAATTTGAGCCTTGAGACATAATGTTGTGTTAAGCATCTCATAATATTGAGAAGATAACCTTCTCATGCTAAATATGTTTGCATGAGTTACACATTGATGGGCCATTGAGCATAAGAAATAATTTGAGCCTATTGAACTTAGGAAAAGTTTGTAAACTATGTCTCTGAAGAATTCTCTCCTTTTAAAAACTACAAGGATGAATACATAAATTTGAAGCATTTATGCCAAAGGATAGAATTCAATGGATTGCCCTATGTATTCAATGGATAACTTGCCCAATAAACCCCCAAACATCACTGATATATGCTTTCGAAATGATGATCAATCTTGCATAATATGGGCGTGTGCTAGCTAACGGAAGAAGGATATCGAATCTGGAAACAACTGCTCACAGAACTCTTTCAATCTGCAATTAAATATCTTCAAACTGACCCGAATGATCAGATAAGACCCTTGTAAATTTATAAACCTCTCAAAGGCTGATTTAGAACAATGACAAGTGTTAAATCCTCAGACTTTATTTATTAGTGAAGAAAACCTTATTTCTTCTGATCTTATATGCTTATTATAATGTGTGTGTGTGTGTGTGTATATATATATATACATCTCTTTGTAACATAAATTGAAGATAGGAAATGTGTCTGTGTCAGAATGCTGCTGGTATTTAGTTTGAAGGCAGACTGCTTAATATATCTACAGAAATCTGTGAGAGATGAAGTGGACCAAACTCCGACTGGTCAAGGCTGAAGATAGTACACTGCAATACCAATGCCGAAGATTATATCTGAATGTAATTTTATCAACACCTGATCGAATGTATCTGTAGGCGGACAGAACTCGAAGACAGATAATATGATGTTATATATTTTCTGCACCCTCCAAACTGCATATTAATATGATGTATGAAGTGGTGAATCATGTCCATGAAGAAACACGACTCCACGATATGTTTAGTCATGTTCCTTTGTGGTTATGATTCCACGTAATGACTTTATTAAACACCGCCAATAATAATAATCCATTCGAATAATATATTGAAAGATCATAGTGATATATGACACTAATATATCTATATTTTATCTGACTGAACTAACACATAAACACTCCGTCTTAGTTTAGAAGGATAAACACATGTATTGATATTACACTATTGGTAACATTTAATAATGGCACAAGGAAGAAGGGAAGGAAGGGAAGGGGGTTTTATAGTCCACGACACTATGCCATAGTTTTTGGGTTTATGTATGGTGACAGTGATATGGGACTACCTTGTACTCTTTTTCTAGAGGCGCTTGGCTCTACAAACAAGCCATACATACCCTACACCCCAGTGGGATTTGACCTTGTGACCTCTCTTTCAAGAGTACAAATTCTCCACCACTAGGCCAACTCAGGATATCTTTGATCAAAAAATATCCACCATTTGATATCATGAGTATTGGTCTTTTAAAATAACAACACATGATATTCACCAGGTACTCAAACAAGGTTCGATATCACATTTGATATAATGAGTATTGGTCATCTAGAATATCAACACATGATATTCAACAAGTACTCTTTGAGTAATGGTCTTCGAGAATGTCGAGATGTAAGATATTTACCAAGTACTGTGAGTAATGGCCTCTATAACATCAAGTTGCATGACATTCACCATGTACTCAAAAAAAATGTTTATAAGATATGTGCACACACATTCTCATAATGCTTACCATATAAACATCCACCATGCAAAGTATAATCTATCATGATCTGCATAGACATCATAGATATCCATCATAATAGAAAATTTAGTTATTGTAAGATCGTCACCTTTCAATAACTTCTGCAAATAGAAGTGATGATCATTTGGAATTCGTCACTTCCTCATGATTTACATAGGGGATAGGCCCATTAAATCATGCAATCACACACATGATACCAAAAGTTTACATGCAATAAAAAACTCCCTCTACTTCTGATATGATCAAGATCTTCAAAGATCGATTGAAATGTATCCTCTATCCGCTCCTTCAGACGGATGTGTCAGTCTACCTCTTCTTGCAATTAAATTCTTGGACGAAAAGATCAAGGCACATAACTATTATAGTATGTATTGAAAATATAACCTAATTATTGTGATTTTCAAGTTAGATTTATATAAAAGATATATTACTGTAATTTGGTATTTTGAGACTCCATCTCAGAATTGTAACCAGGCCGAGTTCACTTTGAAAGTGATTCACATTTATTTTGTAGTTTGATAAGAATGATAAGGAAATAGAGAACTCCCTCTTAATCCGATACTTCACACATGTTAAAGGATATTTTAAATTTCTTTATAATAGACATCTCCCTAAATCTATATCTGAATTGCTGACTATGGCAAATGATGCTTGATGTCTTAGTTGTCAGATCTAAAGCACTGCATTTTAGAATAATCTATTTGTTTCCTTTTCTTTTGAATTTAGGTTTCTCCTTTTTATCAACTTGAGTTGTGAGAGTCTAAATATCATCTCCAATAAAAATATCATCTTGAGACATTAACATGCACTCCTCTTGTATGCAGTCAACTTTTAGTCGAGTAAGTTTAAGAAGCTTGGATCGTGAGCATACTTCTTGTCTAAAAGTTTTCTATGACGGTGACAGTATTTTTAGTGCTATCATGGTTAATTCTTTGTCATCATAGATGTGACCAATTGTAGAGAGTTGGTTCCTTGGTTTTGTTATCCTCATAAAATATGAAGCGATGGATTCTCCTTTATTCATCTTAATGTTGGAGAGTTTGTCTTTCAATGTGAGAATTCTGGCTGTAGTTTTGTAATGACGGGAAGTAGATGATCCTTCACCTTGTCCACTAGTGACTTCATAACTTAGTATTTTCTTTTTCCCATTTACTCAATTCATCACTCCCTTTGGGTGGTGGGTCTGATTTTTCAATAAACCGTTTTATAGTTTTAGATCATGCTCTTTAAAGATCAAGATTACTCACAATTTCCAAGCTGCAAAATTTGAGTCACTTCCGAGTCTGTCTTCTAATCTCATACCATTCACCATTTTGAAAGATGTGGAATTTTAAGAATTTCTGAGTGCATTAGATAGATAAGGTCTGATCAGGATTGTCACTTAGACCTGCTCTGATACCATGTGAAATTATCATACTTTATCTATTAGTGAAGAAAACCTTCTTCTGATTTATATGCTTATTATAATGTATATATATGTATGTCAATACACACACACATATCTTTGTAATATAAATTGAAGATAGGAAATGTCTATGTGTCAGAATGCTGACAGTATTTAGTTTGAAGGCAGACTGCTTAATATATCTAGAAAAATCTGTGAGTGATGAAGTGGACCAAACTCCGATTAGTCAAGGCTGAAGATGGTACGCTGCAATACCAATGCCGAAGACTATAAGTGAGTGTAATTTTATCAACACCTGATCAAATGTATCTACAGGCAGACATAACTTGAAGATAGATAATATGATATGTTATATATTTTCTGCACCCTTCGAACTGCATATTAATATGGTGTACGAAGTGGTGAATCACGTCCATGAAGGAACATGACTCCACGATATGTGGAGTCATCTTCCTTTGTGGACATGATTCCAGGTAATGACTTTATTAAACACCACTAGTAATAATAATACATTCGAATAAGGTTTAAAACACAAACATTCTATGCACCTTAAGACAGTTGATGCAGTTAGACAGTCAGGGCTTTGGTCAGTCGGCATTTTATAATACGATATTATTATTGTATAATGAACCTTTAGAAATATCAACTTTAGTAAGTATATATATATATATATATATATATGTCTATGTTTGTTATATTTTAAATTATTATACAATCATAACAACATAATATATTGAAAGAGCATAGTGATATATGACACAAATATATCTATATTAAATCTGACTGAACTAACACATTAACAAGAAGCACAACCAACAATCTAAGTGCAATCTTTGAGCACCTCAAAGCTGAGTAATAATGGCTTCCAAACTTGCAATGGCTCCTTGAAACCCTTGCTGGAGAAACTCATAAAATTCACCTAGTATTGAAGCACAAAAATGATCGATTCAATATATGAGAATGAGCTCTTAAGTCACTTTTTATTCTTACACATTCCTTACCAATGTGGGATAAAAAAAAAAATATTCCTATATATTTTCTTTTGTTTCATTTAAAGTAATATAACTTTTGTGTGCTTTTCCATAGTTTTGACTTACGCCCATTTAAAATAAAATTAAGTCACATAAGAACTAATTAATGGGTGTTGGCCCCATTGTCCTTTTAAATGATCGTTGAAGTGACTCCATTGTGGCAACTGATGACACTCTGCACTATACCATGATTGCATCTGTTGTCGGTAAAAACTATATTGTAGCCGACGGGTTGAGCTAGTATCCGAAAGGTTGCATGACGGTTGAGTCACCCCTTCAGGAAGTACATGTACATTGTCCAAATGGATTTATGGATCATCATAGTATTTGAAATTGCATATGTGCTTATATGAATAAAGTATCTATTCTGCATTACATTCTAATCTATTAATGCAATAAGTATTTGTTTATCCTATAGGGTAAACATTTGGTGTCGTTGCTAGTCAAACCTAGTACAAAAGAGGTGTTATGAAGATTGATGCTGACTTCGCTCAATAAGGATAGGAATAAAGTAAAAGACGAGGATGAGATGCTCACAACGTGGGAAGCATTAATATTCACACAATAGGCAGAGCGCAGACAAAACTTTCAGCAGCTGACCGACGGGCACCAAAGTGGTGAACGAGCACAGAGATAGGGAGTGCATTCACCTAGCAGACCGAGGAGTGTTGAGGACTTGATTTTAGAAACGTGCTAGAGATTGAATTTGGTAGAAGAGACAAGGGAGGAGTTCTTAAACTTGTATACGCCAAGGGTAGAGAATCCAAACACAAGGGAAGGAACTCACATGGCTCGAGGTGCCGAAGGAGCACGAGCATGGGGTGAACTCTTCGTTCCCGATACACCTGATAAGTAGATACAAGTAGAGAATCAAACAATTTCTCTTGAAGATCTCTTCGCACTGAATAACGCGGTTGTCCATATGAAGGAGGTTGTCCGAAGTAGTGCAGTTGTATAGAGCAATGCGAGTACTTAGAACAATGCGGGTACTTAGAACAACGCGGGTATTCAGAGCAGCAACGTAATTACTCAGAACAATGTAGGTGCGCAACAAGTACCACCGATTCAAAAGAAATTAATAATCGCAGGACCGAAGGAATGATTGCCAAAATTTAATTGGGATGGGACGACTGATCCTGTCAAGCATTGTAAAACAATCTGGATTGCGAACAATAAAATGGATCAAGATGACTGGGTCCAACAATTTCCAGCTACCTTATGGGGTGTAGTGATCAATTGGTTTTTAGACACCGATCCGAAGAAGTTGGCTACATGGCCAGACATCAAGAAAGAATTCATAGCAGAGTTCTGACTACTAAGAGATGATAATGAGATAGCAATGGAAATCTATAGTACCAAATAGGGCAAGAATGAAATAGTTTGCGTGTATGCTAGGAAGCTGAAGGAGCTTGTAGGAAAAATGGAAAGCCAACTAGTAGACGAGTTGAAGAAAAGTTGGTTTGTTAAAGGGTTATGACCATCACTGTGGAAAAAGATGAAAGTTTTACCTCCAACATCATACATGGATGCATAGAACCGTACGATGGACTTGGAAAGTGAACAGAAAACGGGTAAGAAGAAGAAAATTAGATCATCGAACTCAGAAGATTCATCCTCTGAAAGCAACAACGATGAGGAGTCAAGTAAGAAGGTTTGGGCACTACATAAGGACATGTTACGTATGATGAAGCAATTCAAAAACATGCAAAAGAATCCTGGCCAAGCAAGAGAAGGGGAACTGTGTTGTACAGATTATAAGGAGGGCCACATAAAAGGCTACTGCCCAAAGAATCAATTCTGTGATATCTGCCAAATTGCGGGACATTCCACTAAGGAATGCCCGTTCAATATGAAAACAAAGGGACATCAACAAGTATTACTAACGTAGGAAGTGTCCACCTCGGGAGCAGGAACGAATATGAGTAATGATGCGGCAAGCTTTGGAGGGTACCATAACAACAATCAATGCGGACGAGGAAGTAACAACAACAATAATAATAACAATAATGAGGGCTGAAGCTGGATATAGTACGATCTAAGTGGATGACAAATGATACAATGTCATGCATGCAACTTATGGGGACACTTCGCTAGAGACTATACCACTAAGGGAACACCACAGCTGTTGTGCAGATGGTGTAGCCCTGGAGACCATGAGGATTCAAAATGCCCTAAGCCTGGGTTGAACTTGTTAAGTATAGAAACATGTGATGATGAGGAGACATTAGCCATCACTCGAGCGCAAACGAAAATGTATCCAGATCTGGAAGAGGAAAAGAAAAGGTTGCAGAAAGCGTGAGTAGCAATAGAAAAAGAAATGGAGGCTGAAAAATCATAGCCGAAGGAAATTGCTGACACCTCAAGGAGGAACCTGGTAGAACAAAATATCATACGGTAGGTAATGCAAGCTGAGGTTCCCATGAAGTTGAATGACCACCTTACAATGCCGTAGTTACGGACTGCAATCTTGAACATGACACAATCACCGAAGGCGATGGAAGAGCCAGGAAGAGACGCACGAGGTGGAAGCAGAATGACCACAACGGACCCAATGCTACTTGCGCTCACCACATGAAGACACCCTTGCAGTGGTGGAGATGGGTATTCTTGAAACTATTCTCACGGACATCATTGTAGATGGAGGGTCAGGAGTGAATGTACTACCGAAAGAAACATGGAAGAAGTTGGGGCAACCTACGCTATGGCCATCTACATTTCGACTGCTCATTGTAGATCAACATGGGATCAAACCCCTAGGGACCCTGACGACACAACTTGTAATGATTGGGAAATTCTTACTGGACTTCGTGGTCATACCGCTGAAAAGAAAGGGGTACGATGCTATCCTCAGACAGGGTTGGTTAGTACAAGTGAAAGTAAAATACGACTGGAAAAAGAACACTTTGTCCATGGAAGGATGTCATAGATTTATAATTGACCTTCATACATAGATGGCAAAAAAAGAAGCAACATCGTCAGATTCCGAAGGCGAAGGAGACGACGAAGTGAAGAAATGGATGGAACTCAACGAAGAAGGAATCCTGAGATTGGAAGGGGGGGTCCAACGATGACAATCTGGATTCGGTGAACGACTTCATTGGCAAATGGAGGACTATGAGCACTTCTCGAGATGTCACATGTTAGGGGTCGAGGAAGGAAATAAAGGAGAAGAAAATGAATTCCCGAAGGAATATAGAGAAGTGAAGGAGGGAGAGGTGCAAATAGACAAAATATTGGCACATACATTTAGTGAAGATAAGCCTATCAAATACGAAGAACCCATAGTAAAGACGATGAACTTAGGGGATGAGGCTAACCCATTAAATATATTTGTGGGAGATGATTGGAATCTAGTTTTGAAAGTGACAGTGTTTAAAATATTTATGGAATATAAGTATGTTTTTGTGTGAACGTATGAGGACCTTAAAGCGGTACCACCAGAATTATGCGTCCACCGCATCTCACTGATAGGAGCAGTACCCGTACAAAAGCGGTCATACTGGATGAAGAAAAACTATGTCGCACAGGTCACAGATGAGATTAACCGAATGCTTGAAGCAGGCATTATTTTTAGGGTATAAACGAGTGAGTGGGTATCACTGATTGTGCTATCTCTAAAGAAAGACACCACTCAGATAAGGATATGTGTGGACTTTCAATGCTTGAGTGCAGTAACGATTAAGGATCCATTCCTGAAACCGTTCACCGAGAATGTTTTGAAAGAAGTTGCAGGGCATGAAATCTATTCATTCATAGATGGATCTTCTGGATACAACCAGATATCCATTGCATGAGAAGATAGGCTCAAAACAACTTTCATAGTACAAGATGGAGTATATGCCTACAATAGAATGTCGTTCGGTCTATGCAATGCCCCGACAACATTTCAAAGAATTATCCTACACATCTTTGAGAAGATGTCAGTCGGGAATTTCAAGGCATTTTTGAACGATTGGTCAATTTTCAGTGCGGAGGACAATCATCTAATTGCACTTAGAGAATGCATGGAAAGATGTAGACGAGCAAGATTGGCACTAAACCCAAAGAAGTGTAGATTTATGGTATCGCAGAGGAAACTATTGGGACACATGGTTTACAAAGTAGGATTAAAGATGGATCTTGACAAAGTTCGGGTAATCTTGGAAATGCCACCTTCGACGGATGTGACTGAGGTAAAATAATTGTTGGGACACATTGGATACTACCAAAAGTTCATTAAAAACTTTGCGAAAATACCTTACCCGCTCGACAAATTAACATGCAAAGGAGAACCCTACAAATGGGAAATTGATCAGAACGAAGGCTTCGAGGGATTGAAAACACGCTTAGTTACAACATTGATTTTGGCTTATCGAAACTGGGACAAGTAGTTCCATGTCCATGTCGATACATCGAACTATGCAATTAGAGCAACATTGGCATAGACAGGCGATCACGGATTGTATCATCTGGTATACTTTGCAAGTAGACTATTGTCTAAAGCAGAGAAGAATTATAGTACAACAAAGCGGGAGGCTCTCGTGCAGAAGTTTAGACATTATCTACTAGTGACTCCATTCGTATTTTATGTAGATCGTCAAGCATTGTTATATCTCGTGAACAAACTGATCATCCAAGGATGGATAAGCAGGTGGTTACTATTGTTGCAGGAGTTTACATTTAAAATTGTGGTACGGCTAGGAAAAACCCATGTAAGTGCGGATCATTTATTGAGGATTAAGTCAGGAGAGCCTCCGAAGGGAGTCAACGATGATTTTCTCGACGCTCAACTATTCCAGATTGTCGTACTACCATCCTAGTATGCGAGTATCGGGGAATATCTTTTAACATGTTTCAACGGGGCAATTTCTTGGGGAAATGCCGCCAAGTGAAAGACGGGAATTGATGTTGAGAAGTTGAACGTTCCAATTGATTAACGAATTGCTGTATAAGATGGGACCCGTCTAGATTTTATGACGATGTGTTCTAGAAGAAGAAATCCTGAAGGTATTGAAGGAAGCACACGAAGGACCTGCAGGAGGACATATGGGGCCAGATACAATTGCATGGAAGATACTTTTGGCAGGGTTATGGTGGCCAACTATACAGAACGCTAGGGAGTGGGTCGTCGCAAGCGATCAAACCAGGCAAATTTAAGGTGAAGTGGGTCGGGCCATTTAAAATTCGTGAAGTAGGTGATAACGGAGCAATAAAGCTATGGACGTTGGACGAAAAGGAGGTGATGGATGCAGTAAATGGGTCGAAATAAAAAATACATCATGAAAGGAATAAGGTCTTGGGAGAGAATGAGACCCAAACGAACATCTTAGAAGCAGTATAAAAAATACATAAATATAATAAATAGTAGATAATAGTAATATTTGTATTTATATAATAATATTAAGGGAAAAGGTATGCCAGAAACAAAGTGAGAGCAAAGAAGGCCCACATTAAAGTTACTCTAGATTAAAGAGAGCACCTTAGTAGATATTGACCTATAAGCAAAGTACAAATAAAGGTAAGTACCATACGACCAATGGAGAAGGAGAAAGTAGAGCCGTATAGACGTGGAAGACAATAGAGTCATATAGATGTAGAAGACAAAGTATAAGAAGCATAGCAAGTTGTAAGACCTTGACAAACAGGTTATAAGAGGAAAAAAGCAAATCTGCAGAGTGAAATACACATACCGTACGGTGTACGAACTGACCGATTTCTAGGATCCCTCAAGAAAAGAGTTATACGGTATTGCATACGGACTTTGTAGAGAAGAGGTGTGTAGCACACTATACAAACATTGCAAGAAGAACAACCTATACCGTACGAACATAGTATAGAGCATTACTAAGCGAGCCATCGTACAACCGAAGAGAACTAGAAGAAAATATAGATCAGAGCACGAGTAAATATGAATACCGTACGGTATTGAAGACTTGATTAGAGGCAGAATACAAGCCATACGGTTAAGCTGATGCAATGCAGGGGATACCATATGGCCTAAGCCGATGTAGTTTAGAGGATATCGTATGATCTAAGTTGATGCAGTGTAGAGGATATCGTACGACCATGGAGCAAGGGAACATTAAGGGTGTCATACGACCAAAACAAGCAATAGGAAAGCATGTGTGAATAGATGACAAGGTCTATCGTATGCATTAGAGTGGAAAACTTTGAAGTTGGAAGAAGTCACCATACGACCTGGTAGGTTTCAGAAAAGGGAAAAGTATTATAAATAGGCACAAACACAACAGTTAATAATCATCATTAGAAGACACCGTGCGGATGCAAGTGTGGATACATAATGATTTGAGGAATAAATTGATTAACGATACAACAGGATCAATGTATGGATTAAGGAGAGGAGAGCAAGGAGTCAGTCCCATCAGGATACAAGATATCCCTTACGACAACAAGGAAAACGACTTGCAGTCAACCTAGAGAGGCTGTATAGCCGTACCTAGCACGTGAGTAACAAAATTCAAAGGGCTATCTCTTAGGAGCCGTATAGAAGCAAAAGACCCTCGGGATAAGTTATACAGAGGAGTCTGAGCAACTGACCTAACCATGCCTGTCCTTTTCACACAAAAAGACAAAAGAGGCGACAGTTATGCATTCAGCCAAGAAGAGAGTGTGAAAGAAGAAATTAGAAGACTCAGCAAGCAACACAATGAATAGGCTTTACCATTGGGAGTGCTTATTGTAGGAAGTATAGGCAAAAAGAAGGCAAGGGCACAACTGGCTGCAACTGTACAGCTCACACCCTAGAATGTGACATTTGATGGCTTGAATGAACTGGAGTGTAGGAAGTGGTGGCAGGAGACTTCAAATGACCATTTTGAGAAGGAAAGCATACGGAGGGCATAGGAAGAATGGGCACTGCGGATGCGAGTATTCTGCATTTGTGACTTTGAGGGTTTTCTCTGCACCATGTTAGAAGCCTACGATCGATTTTCGTGAACGAGTTCATTTCTGTACCTGGGACAGAATCTCGTGATATCTTGTAGAGCCGTAGACTTCACTAGGGTGTTTGGCATACTTGGTCATGCGCAGGGAGAGAGAAAAATTAACAAGCCAAAGAAATTGAGTCGGGAAGTCAAGGCGCAATTGGTAGAACTAGTATGTGGGAAATGACCTCAGGTAGAAAATGAAGCCTTAGTGGATACTTCGAAGGGAAGAGGATTGAAGAAATCCGGTATACAGGAAGAATATTGGTGTTGTCTGATGAACCTAGTAAAAAGGAAACTCACTGGATCAATTAGGGCATCAAATATTTCATTCCCACAGGTGAGCATGATGAAAGACATCATGATTGGTAGAGTATATAAGTGGGCATCTTTATTGGCTGAGCGCATGCATGAGTTCATGACGTTGCAACATAAAACATTGTATATGTCACATTACGCCATCGGCCTATTTCTTGACGCCACAACATGGATGATACTTATTGATAGACTAGAGATTAAGCCAGATCTAATAGAACCATGGGAGCCTCTGGTCATGTAGTGGAAGCACCTTGATACCATCAGTGGTGAATTTTGTATTTATTATATTTATTGGTTTAGTGCTCGGTGACTTTTCCTATTCACATTATATGTATGTCTCCTAAAGCTAGATGTAATATAATTGATTCTTCTGTATATCTAATCAAGACCTTTCCTCGACTCATTCTCTACTTATTTTATGTCTCCTTTCATTCGCTCGTTTGCTAGGTAATGTCTTCGGTATGCAATTAAATACATATAAAATATTTATGCCAATTACACCCTTCTTGAATCGCGTAGATCAAAATATAGATTTATACCCTCCTTCACATTCGTTGATTGTATGTGATCACCGACTAAATATTATCGTTTCTTCCTGTTTGTATTTGAATATCTTTTACGACAAGCTTACTTTCTCTTTTGTTTGCCATATGGTGCTAAAATAGACAAATCTTTCCTTTGAAGTAGATGTCTCTTCAAAGTCATTGTGACATAGGATTTTGAGTGTGTATTGACGGCGCATGCAAGATTCCTCAATGTTGGATATCAACCAATTTATTTCCCCTTCCCATAGCTGACTGGATTGGTATATATGCTTGTTTAGAATGTAATGTCCAAAACACTAGTTTCATCCTTGTGTATGTCAATTCTCTATTAAACTCACTTGTAATTGATGCTTTTGTCTGTATCATGTACATGAATGATTCTCTTCCATAGTTGCTGACTGGACTATTCCTTAAACATTGCGTGTCAACTCTTATTGCCCTTGCCCTTTCTCTATCACAGGTTGTGCATATCCTCTTCCCTAGGCATCTTCAATCTCTTATATATGATGATCGTTTCCCATTTGATACTGAGTCTTATATCAACAAATTTGAATGATTTGTTTCTATCAAATCGATCTACCTATAGGTATTGGTTTGATGTTGAATGATACAAGCTATACTGCCAATCAGTATCATCGTTGGTGGCTTGTAATGGATGTCATGTTCATAATAAATCTAGCATCGACTTCTCCTCTTTAACACTGTTTATAATGTAACATGTCTACTATGATGATCCTTCCGCTGACTAGATTTTCTATCCCTCTTTTCTTTGTGCCCTGCTTCTTCATATATATATATATATATTTGTGTGACTAGGAAGGGTCACGACTCGTCCTGGGCGGTGACTTTAGTTCAGTTATTATTTATTTTTTCATATTATCATACTTTGATACGTATATTTTATGTATTCAAATTATATTTATACTTTAGAATATATGAAATATATATGATTATTTATTTAATATTTTATTGTATCATACCTATGATAGTTGTTTATCAACTATTTAGTTGTGCTGTAGAATATAATTCCTCATTCTATATATTTTAGTTAACTATTATTTTATTTATTGATAATACTATTTTTTAAATTTAAAATTATTGGTAAACGACCTAAGCCTTTGATTATATGGATAAACTTAAAAATTACAGATAGTGAGTATCTCTGTTCAAACGGGCACTGGTAAGAAAGAACGTAGAAGAAAACCTCTAGTCTAGCCCGGGACCATAGTCCTATACAAAGTACAAAATAAAAGGCACATACCCGAGTCTTTATTACATATTTCTGTTGTTGCCTAATCAATTTTAATCTCTAAATCTTGATTAAAAGTTATAAGGAGACTAAAATGCTCTACAATAGTTAAAGACCCAAAATCGATTTTAGGATCATTCATTCCGCTTTCTATTATGCTTTATGTTTTGATCATATTGCATTTTGCTATCTCACTGCACACACAAAACACTTCAAACTTGTTTTGAAAATCAATATTAACTGTAAATAAAATGATAACTATCTATGTTGGAATAATTCCTAAACAATTCTGATATAAGATAGCACCAAGAGGGAAGAACTAATAAGCATTAACAATATTCCTAAAATTCTTGCATTATATAGTGATTTAAACTGTGATTTGATCTAAAAACGAAAGTTTAATACAATATCTAAGCAAGATTCACTCATTAATATATTGATCTCCTAGCTAGTATCTGTTAGCTTGGTAATCCTCATTCTTAAAAGTTCTATTCAGTCATCCATATTGCTGACTACAAATTTAATGTGTTAATTTGAAATATTTAGGAACCCAATTGAAACTTTGTCATACGGGTCCGAATAATTAAAAGTTCAAGTGAAAATGTCCTGACAGCAAATGATCAATTCCCAAAAAAATAAGATATCAGTGTCTAGGGGAATATATTGCAAAACCCGTCGAAGCATGAAGAAAATAGATATGCCCTTTGATCGATTGAAAAGTTAAAGTTAATGAATTAACAAGAATTGCTGAAATATTGATAATACTAAATTATAACATATATTATATAAAAATTTATTATAATTTATTCTTTTTTTCATATTATGGTATTCATCATATTAATCACATTATAACCATATGATTATATAGTATGATTAAATCAATCAATATATATTTTATGTTATTAATTTTCTATTATATTTCTAATAATAAATAATAAATTATTTATTATTCATTCTATTATTAATTTATTTATTATTAAATCTTATAAATATGGGGACATGACACAAATATAGTAACCACTAGGATAATTGACATACTATAAATAGTAAGTCTCTCAAACTGAACTAAACAAAAAGCTAATGCACCTAGACCTGGTCAGTAACTGCTTTGCACCTTGGAGATGTCCCAAAATAATAGGTAACAATGAACTAGTTTGCCTTTTATCGAAATCACTATCTCATTAGGGCTAAGTCAGAAGGTTTGAGTTAGAGTTCAACGACTATGAAGTTCAGATGAAATTCAACAAGGTCAAAAAATTTGACATTATATTTGCTTTGTATATTTTTTTGTAGTAGTATAAAATGTTAGTATATCCAATAAGTTGTCAAAATTGTTTAACATTACAACATAGATTTGAAATCTTTGTAAATGAGATCACATTTTGAAAATAAATACAAATAAAACTAAAGCCTTAGAAGGAGTACGTAATTCAAGTAAACTTCTAAAGGAGGTGAATAATTGCCTTTATCCCAAAAAAGGAGAAAACAGAGACCTTTAACGATTGCCATCTTATTGCTCTTTGCAATATTCTTTATAAATTATTTACCAAGACTGTGGCAATTAGAATCCATAAACTTCTCCCAAACTTAATTAGTGAGGAACAAATACGTTTTATTCCAGGCAGATCAATCTTTGATGGGGTAATTATAGCCCAAGAAGCCATACATACAGTACAAAATAATAAGGAGCCAAGTATGTTAATCAAGTTAGATATTAAAAAAAACATATGATAAAGTGGATTGGGCTTTTTTAAGAAATGCCTCGAAGCCTTTGGGTTCGCAAAACAATGGGTGAATTTGATCTTTGAATGCGTTTTAACCCTTAAGCTATCAATAATAATAAATGGATCACTGGAAGGGTTTTTGGGATAAACAGAGGACTTAGATAGGGGGACCCAATATTCCCCTTTCTCTTCATCTTGATGGCAAAAGTTTTATGAAGATCAATAAACAATGCAAGAATGGAGGGAACAATTAAAGGAATAAGGATTACAAGTGATTTGGATCCAACAACTCACCAATAGTTTGTAGATGATACTATGCTTAATGGACATAGTAGTATAGAGGAGGCCAAAGCATTTAAAACAATATTAAGTTAATACACTAGTGCATTAGGTCAAGAGATTAACTCAGAAAATGAAAAAATCTTCTTCAATACTTAGCCTCATGTGGAGCAGCAGATTTGCCGAATTCTGAACTTCAAAAGAGGTAGCTTACCTTGCAAGTACCTAGGTCTTCCTTTAGAGAGATGGGTACAGTCTACAAAATTATGGGAACAAACAACTGAAAAAATCAAGAGAAAAATGGAATCCTGGAAAGAAAAATGTCTCTCTTCTTCGGGGAGAGCAACAATGATAGAATCAGTCCTCTCATTACAACCTATTTATCAGTGATCATGGTTTGATCTCCCTGGAAAAAATAGGGAGGAACTAAATAAACTCCGTAAGGTTTTTTTTTGGAAAGGAATAAGGGATTAAAAAAAATCTCCCTATTAGTGTGGGACAAGCTATGCAAACCTAAACACGAGGGAGGGGTAGGGCTTAGGGACATCAACATCCAAAGTAAAGCTTTAGGTGCCTGTACACTAGAATTGTGCACCACTCTAAACCCTTCTATCCAAGTGATTCCATGAGTTGGAATGCTTGAATGACAGCCTAGAGCTCCCTATCCATGGAGTGCAAGGAAGTGTCTTGAGCAATATGAATAGCTCTCAACTGAGCCTTAGAGACACATTCCTAGCTAGTAAACCATGCAATGGGAGGTTCTTTAGACAAGAGCAAGAGTGCAAGTGTCCACAAGAATGCTCAATTATGCAATGCAAGAGTGAAACTAAGCTAGAATGATATGCCAAATACAACTAGATTAAGCAAATGAGAGTGTTACAACAGCCAATGCTAATTAAACTATGTGATTTAAACTATTACAAGATGAACTAATCTACCATGCAAGATGGATCTAAGCTAATATGCCATGGTGATGAGAGAATTTAGACAAGAAGTAGAAGTTCTCCACAAGCTTTAAAAAGATCAATTGATAAACCTGTAGGATAACAATACTCAAGAATGTGGATCCTTTGAGCTCTTTCTTTTAAAGGTGTACGGACGGTCAAGATCAAGATCAAGGGATTGACAATCAAGGGTGGTGGTTGACTTTTGGCATAATCCATGTGTAAGAGCAAGACAACCAATGAAAAAGGAGTTGACTTTTCATGTGAGACAAAAGCCTTTTCTTTTAATTTGTTAATAGAGAAAGGACTTTATGTGTGCATATTGAGTGGGTTAGAAGAATGGGGTCTTTTATTTGCTTAAAAGGGGACATGTTCTTTTAATCAAATAAGGACTTAGAACAATATAGTCAAACTATAGGTTATAATCAAATTAATTGATTTTTAGCAATTTTGCCTAGGAATAATTTAGCCAAAATGTTGGGAAGGGGGCTAATAATCTTGATGACCATTTTTAGGTGATTACAGTGCCAAACTAGTATGGAGAATGTATAGAAATCCACACCTTAGATGGGCAAAGATCCTAATAAAGAAATATCTAAACAATACTGACCCAATTATCATGTTTAGAGAAAAATCACCACTAAGAGGATCAAGAATATGGAGCTTCATGCTGGATCCAGATCTATCATCTAGGACAAATTAACATGGAACTTGGGTAAGGGGGAAGAAGCTCTCTTTTGGCGAGACTCATGGGAGGGTTATGATGCTTTGGAGAAGGAAGGTTATCTTGCCCAATTAAGGACCATTCGTGAAGCTAGTGTGGGAAAATGGGTTATAGATTATGTGACCTTTAAGGATGGAGGGAGGGGTTGGGATTGGAAGGATTTAGAGTGTAAATGTTAATCAAATTTATGATCAGATTGGTGAAGTAATGTCAATTTTTCAGATTTGAGGGATACTAATATTTAATTTACTTGCAGATGATAATCAAATTATTCTAGAATGAATCTGAATAGCAATGATAATGTAAACTGTAAGTTAGATCTGAATATTTATTTGCTTTCTAATCAAAGATCCTTGATCTGAAGGAGAGAATACATTTATTGATTTTCGATGCTTCGCTCTTGGTTTTTCCTTCTCAATGGATATGTCATGAGTGGACATGTCCGCTCATGACATGTCCCCTCATGAAAAGACAAAAAGTTCTCAATAGACCCGAAAATAGTCGGGTATGTTTATGTTATAAACAAAATGCTTTTAATAAGTTTTGCTGATCTGCATAACCATAAAAGAATCATTTGCTTGATTCATTATGACATGACAATAATATATATATATATATATATATATATATATATATATATATATATATATATATATATCATTCCTTGATCGTATTTCTGGAATAGATCATTACTCGATCACCAAGAGATGGAAGATATTTGGATCTGTCAATACAGATTTCAGTATGCTTAACATATGTATATACACGCTTTCGATTTAAATGCAAGGATAATTTTATCTCCAAGGTATGAAGAATCATTTTGGTTTAGCACATAAATTATGTCAAAGTGTATGTATGCATGTAAGTCAATTCACACAGCGAACTAACATACATACATACATGCACTGTGATCAGTTATCTTTGTATCTGATCGAAGCTATATATATCAACACTCCCTCTTAGCTAAGGAAGATAGTTAAGAGTACATCAATTTAGATATCACCTAACTTGTAATATCAAGAAATATAGAGAATATCAAGTCACATGACATTCGTATATCCTAGTTATGGTATGTGCACTGACATCACATCTCATGATGTCTATCATAACATATCATGACATGTGCATAGATATTACATCACATAATATCCACTATGATCATCTCAAATAGAAGATAATGATACAATAGATATCATGTCTCATGATATCTCTCAAAATGCCAACAGATGCTAACTATCATGACACATATATCAAGTCACATGATATTCAACATGATAGTGAACATTGCAAAGTCACCACCTTACTGTAAAATATCTACAAATTCTGTTGTAAATCAGACTTAAATAATACCTTCTATGTGCTTGCTGAAGATGATTTTCCTTCTACAGACTTTTATAAGGAAATGTAAATAAAACTTTAATATTCTGAAATGTTCTATTTTTGCAATTATTCATTTAGGGCAGACTTGCTTAAAGGAGCAGACTGTATGTTCTTCTTGTGTGTCCTTTAACTACAACCACACCCTATTAAATATAGAATCAAGGGGCATGTCCTTACAAAGGACATTTCCCTTCCAAAGTCGGCTTTGATTGATCTCTCAAAATCAATGACTTTCCAAGCACGATTTAGTTTAGTACCTAAACTAACCAAGGAGATTAGTTAGTTCATAAACTAGTTGTTCAAGATAGGCACTGATACCTACTAAGAAGATAAGACAATTATATAATGACTTAGGAAGGGATTTAATGCAAGAACAGATCAGTATGATCTGTAATTAGATCAATATGATTTTAAGTTACAAAATTAACATTCCCTTTTAACTTGATAATCATACTGAGAGATATTATATCTAGCAACATTAATTAAGATGAACATGCAAGGATTGATACTCTATATCTTTTTGAATCTTCTTAGCATGTGGTATCAATAAACACATGATGCAATGTCATATTACTAAACCTGTGATATGACATATCACTGAGACTTGTGATAACAGTATTGCAAAAAATACAATATACAGGATAAATCCGGAGAATAATTAAATTCTTCATTTATTCAAGTTGTGACTCATAGGTACTGGTATTCTTATATCACAACATTATCGTGAGTTAAGATCTACCAGAACACAGGATAAACTCTGGAGAATAATGAAATTCTTCCTTTTCCAAATTGTGACTTATAGGCATAACAATGTCTACATCACAATGTGATCTTGAACTCATCTAGATGTTATAGTAGATCTCTACTGTTTAGCACATTATCTAAGAGATCGTCATCTCTCATAAGGTCTTTTATACAAGTGTTCATTATCTCAGAGATCGCCACCTCTTAGATAATGTATACAAACGATGGAGCCCATTACAGTCAATAGCCTAACAATAAAATTATTTTATTAATAATTTAAAGAATACAAATGTATTACAATTCAACCATACCAAGTCTTTTCTTGAAGTGATCTATCTTCACTCGAGAGAGAAGCTTGGTAAGAATATCTACTGTTTGATTTGTAGTGCAAATGTATTCTAATTTTACAGTATTCCTGTTTACGATATTTCTTACATAATGGTAAGGAATTTCGATATGCTTGGACTTGTCATGAAAAACTAGATTCACAGAAAGCTTGATTGAACTCTAATTATCACAATGAATAATCATAGGATTCATGGTTTGACCAAATAATCCCACAAGTAACTTTCTAAGCCAAACTACTTCCCGAGACGCCATTGTTGCTGCAATGTATTCGGCTTCTGTGGAACTTTGTGCTACTAAAGACTGCTTTCTACATATCCATGATATCATTGCTAAGCCTAAACTGAAACAACATCCTGAAGTGCTTTTCCTGTCAGTAACACTTCTAGCCCAATCCGAGTTTGTGTATCCATGTGGGTCCAATTAAACTTTCTCATACTTGAGCCCAAGGTTAAGAGTGCCTTGTAAATATCTCATGATGTGTTTGACTGCAACTAGGTGAATCTCCTTTGGCTCACACATAAACTGACTTAATGCATTAACAACATAGCAAATATCAGGTCTTGTATTTACCAAGTACATAAGGGACCCAATCATCTGTCTGTAAAGAGAAGATTCTATGGAAGGTGATTCTGCTGCTGCTTCCTTAAGTTTATGTAAATTAGTCTCGATGGGAGAAGACATAGGCCTGCAGTTCCACATTCCAAATCTTTTCAAGATATCTAATGTATACTTTCCTTGATTGAGTATGACGCTGTCAGAATTCTGCCATACTTCCAGTCCTAGGAAGTAATGAAGGAGTCCTAAATCTTTCATGTCATATTCTCTGATTAGATCTTTTTTGCATTGATCTATGAGATGATCATCACTCGCTATTAGTAAATCATCAACATACAGTATCAAAATTACCATATCATCTTTATCCCATTTATAATAAAGATTTGGATCAGCTTCATTCTTAGAGAATCCTAAGCTAGTGAGATACTTATCAATTCTTTCATATCGTGCCCTTGGAGTCTATTTAAGACCATAGAGAGCTTTCTTGAGCTTGCAAACAAAATTTTTAGGGTTATGAGTTTCAAATCCTTTAGGTTGGTTCAAATGCACCTCTTCTGTAATCTTTCCATTCAAAAATGTTGTTTTTACATCCATTTGATGTACTTTCCATCCCTTCGATGCTGCAATAGCATGGACTGCTCTTACAGAGGTGTATTTGGCAACAGGCGCAAAGGTTTCTTCATAATCAATCCCCTCTTTCTGAGAGAATCTCCTATCTATGAATCGGGCTTTATATTTTTCAATGCTACTGTTAACAACATGCTTGATTTTAAATATCCACTTGGAATAAACAACAGATTTTCCTTCAGGACTGGGAACAATTTCCCAAACATCATTCTTCATAATGGATTGGTATTCTTCCGTTATGGCATCCTTCCAAGTTGTATGTTTAATAGCATTTGAAACATTGGTTGGTTCTGATTTAGACAAATCATTCATGTTTGCTGCATAACTAGAAAATCTTTTGGGTCTGTTGCTTTCTCTGAAGGTTCCAGATGGTGCAACAAAGTCTTGTACTTCCTCTACTGTCTTAATGGCCCAAAGTGGTCTTTTCTTAGAATTTTGAGTTTCTTCAAGATTGAGATTTTGAATTTTATCTTCAATTTCTTTAATTTTCTCCCTCTGAGACTTAGATTCAATATTTTTTTCAGAACTAGGTAAGGGAGAGGGATCTCCAGAACTTAGGGCTCATTTGAATGCTAAATCTTTTTAAAAAATTACATGCTTACTAAGTTCAATATTTCTCTGTCTAGGTATGAAAATCCTATATGCTTTAGATCTTTCACTATACCTTACAAAAATACCTTTCCTCCCGAAAGGTTTTAACTTAGTTCTCTTTTCTTTTGGAACATGTATATATACTGGGCATCCAAAAATCTTAAGATGACTTATATTAGGTTTAACCTTTGTAAAGACTTCTTCAAGAGTTTTATCTCATAGGTAGGAGTGAGGACTTCTATTTTGAATAGAGAGAGCACTGCAAGAGGCTTCTGCCCAAAGATAATATGCTAGATTTTGATCAAATATCATAGCTTTTGTAGCTTCTATAATTGTCTTATTCTTCCTTTCTGCTACCCCATTTTGTTGTGGTTTATAAGGAATGATATATTCCCTCTTAATTTTTGTTTCTTTACAAAACTCTTTAAACAAATCTAAGGAAAATTCCCCTCCATTATCTGTCCTAAGAGTTTTAATCTTATGTCATGATAAGTTTTCAATTAAGGTTTTAAATTCTTTAAATCTCTCAAGCATTTCATCTGATTCTTTACATTTTAAGAAGTAAATCCAAGTTTTTCTGGAGAAGTCATCTATAAAAAGTATACAGTACCAGAATCCTTTAAGAGAAAGAACAGACATAGGTCCACATAAATCTGAGTGGATTAATTCTAATACATTGCTATTTTTTCTAGTGCTATCATGAAATGGACTTTTAGTGTTCTTACCCAGATGCATCCTTTGCATGTGCTTGAGTGTTCTTTATTTAGTTTAGGTAAACCAGTAACCATCTTCTCCATAGTTGATAAGGTTTTGAAATTTAGATGTCCTAACCTTTTGTGCTATATTTTGTTTATATCAGCAGCTCCATGAATTAAGGTTTGAATAGGTCGACTAGGTTCTGAATTTAATTCATACAAGTACCCCTTTCTTTGACCAATCAATTTTGCTTTCTTAAATGAGGAGTTCTTAGCCCAGGTTATTACTTTACCGTCCATGAATGCAATATTATGTCCCTCATCTTCAAGCGCTGTAACTGGGATTAGATTCTTTTTTATTCCTGGTACATAGAGTACTCTTTTGAGAAGAAGAGAACTACTCAACTTTAGTTTCAAGATGCAATTTCCAATTCCTTTGACAGAATGTGTTGAATTATCACCAATGGTGACTTCACTATTAACTTTTTTTGATATAGAGTCTAGTGCTTCTTTGTATCCTGTAATATGTCGAGATGATCCACTATCAATCACCCATGCCTTACTTGAGACTTCATTTGATAGTGCTGAATACAGTACAAAATTCTCAGGATTATAGTTATCTTCTTTCCTAGTAATGCTTGTACAATTTACTTGTTGTTTAGAATTCTCAGGGCAATTAGATTTGCAGTGTCCAAACTTTTTGCATTTGAAGCATTTTATTTTGGATAAATCTTTCTTAGGTTTGTCATTCTTTTGATTACCCTTCTTCTTCTTGAAGTGCTTCTTCTTACCTTTATAGGAATTCATGTTGAGAACATGAAGTTCTTCGTCTTCAGTTTTCAACTTTCCTCCTTTCTTAAGTTTTCTGGATTCTTCCTAAAGACAATCTCCCTTAAGTCTATTGAAGTCAGAAAGATTGTCTCTAGCACTTACTCCTTGTGCGAATGTTTCCCATGAATGTGGTAATCCATCTATAGCCATCAATGTTAATTCTTTGTCATCAATTATGGTTCCTATACTTGCAAGTTCATCTCTTAGACTAGCAACCCTTAGGAAGTGAGAATTCATCGATTCTCTCTTCTTTATCGGTATATGATTTTGTTGCCTTTTTAGTGCGAGGACTCTGGTTGCATTGTTAACCTCATATGCATTCAATAATGCATTCATCATATTAAATGCTGTTTAATGTTTTGTTAACATGGGTACTATTTCATTTTTTACTCCATTTAATATGATTTTCATGGCTTTCCTGTTTCGTTTACTCCAGATAGTTTTATTAGGTTCAGTATTAGGTGCTTGGATGCTTTATCAACAAACTTTTTCACATCATTTTCTTCAAAAATCATCATGATTTTGAATTTCCAATCATCAAAGTGTTCTTTCCCATCAAACCTGTCCTCGGGTCTGATTGTGTATGCCATTGAAGATAGGAGAATGTTGCTAGATATACTAACTTTGATTGTTTAATTCGAAGAGCCTAGGTTTGACTACTAAATGCTCTGATACCATGTAAAATATCTACAAATTCTGTTGTAAATCAGACTTAAATAATACCTTCTATGTGCTTGTTGAAGATGATTTTCCTTCTATAGACTTGTATAAGGAAATGTCCATAAAACTTTAATATTCTGAAATGTTCTATTTCTGCAATTATTTGGATAGGGCAGACTTGCTTAAAGGAGCAGACTGAATGTTCTTCTTGTGTGTCCTTTACCTACAACCACACCCTATTAAATATAGAACCAATGGGCATGTCCTTACAAAGGACATGTCCCTTCCAAAGTTGACTTTGACTGATCTCTCAAAATCGGCAACTTTCCAAGCAAGATTTAGTTTAGTACCTAAACTAAGCAAGGAGATTAGTTAGTTCATAAACCGGTTGTCCAAGATAGGCGCCAATACCTATTAAGAAGATAAGACAATTATATAATGACTTAGGAAGGGATTTAATGCAAGAATAGATCAGTATGATTTAAAGTTATGAAATTAACACTTTCAATGTTCGATACAAGTGTATATTATCCGAAAGATCGTCACCTTTCACTAATGTACATAGGGCCCATAAAGTCATTGAGTCACACATATGACAAATAAAGCAAATAAAGCAATTTTGAGACTTGGTCTCAATAAACCACATTTCAACCATACCAAGTTTCTTTCTGAAGTGTTCAACTTTAACTCTAGAGGGAGGCTTGGTGAGAATGTTTGGTGTTTGATCACTTGTATTGATATACTCCAATTGGATCACATTCCTTTCAACCATATCTCTCACATAATGGTAATGAATTCTATATGCTTAGTTTAATTAGATTCACTGAGAGCTTGATGCAACTTTGATAGTTGCAGTGGATAGTAGTAGGTTTCAGGGGCTCACCAAATAGTGCCACGATCAACTTCCGACACCATACTGCTTCTCTAGCTCCCATAGAGGCTGCGATGTATTCGACTTCTGTAGAACTTTGTGTTACGGGAGACTACTTTCTGCTTATCCTAGAAATCATGGCTGATTCCAAACTGAAGCAACAACCAAATGCGCTTTTCCAGTTAGTCACAATCCTAGCCCAATCTGAAGCAGAGTATCCATGTAGATCTAGGTTCGCCTTCATAGGTTTCAGACCATATCCAGCAGTACCTTGTAGGTACCTTAATATATGTTTTGTAGCAATGAGGTGCATCTCTCGTGCTTCACACATAAACTGACTCGAAGCATTCACTGCATAGTAAATATCAGGTCGAGTGTTAACCTTGTACATCAGAGATACAATAATCTGTCTATAAAGGGTAGGATCTGCAAATCTAGATTTTGCTGCTATGTCTTTTAACTTATGTAAGTTGGTTTCCATGGGTGTGGACATCACTGTAAAATTTAACATCCCAAATCTTTCTAGAATTTCGATAGTGTATTTTCCTTTACTCAGAAGACTACCATCAAGTTTCTGCCAAACTTCCATGCCTATATTGAATTCTGAAGCCAAGTCCCTTTTGCATTGAACAAGAAGATGATCCTCTCCTGTAAGTAGTAGGTCATCAACATAAAGGATTAGTATTAACATATCACCTTTGATAATATTAAAATAAAGGTTTGAATCAATACTTATTTGCCGATGGTCTCTTATTGAGTGTGCTCTTTATATCATTCATGGTGTCTATTGCTAAAACTCTCTAAGTTCCTTTGTGGCAAATAAATAATATAGTATATTTGCTGAATCCCTTTTGGTGACATGTCTTTGATTCATTATACTTGGCACTGCATGAGCTATTATAGTTTTGGGCTATGTCTGCTCAATACCATTACATCTGATATTTATCTCTCCTCAATGATCCCTTATTGACCAATGCGAATGTTTTTTTATACTATCTTCATGGAATGAGGAGTTGCTTTGAAGGAGACATGTCTCATATACTACCCATTCTACTTTTAATCCATACTCAATTAAGATTAGTTTCTCCTTATTAATTTAATTATCATTACTATTTATTTTTTATTATTAGGTTTTATTATATAATATCATTATGAGTTTTTATATATAATTTAGAAAAAGTAATATATAATTATTATAGTTGGCAATACTATAATAATATCTAATTGTAAGTAAGACATTTAATGTAATTTAATTATTTTTATTTACTATTGTAATAGTGCATTATATTGTACTGGTTTAATTTTCTTTTATGATTACTTATTATGGAATTTATTATTTATTTTTGTCAATGTAATTATAATTATTGTAGTAATATATCATTATAATAATATTTTATTAATTATTCTTATATTTTCTATCATTGCATCTTATATTCTAATTCCTATTGTTATTAAATTTGCTCTAGAAAGGGGGACATTACACTCTCCACCCATCCTAGCCTTCGCATTACTTATATAACTTTTGTGCTTTTCCATAGTGTTGACTTAGGCACCATTTCAAATAAAATTAAGTCACTCAATTAAAGTGACTTTATTAATTAACTTTATTATAAGTTATTTAATATGATTAATTATGCTCATTTTAGTAATTCCTAAGTCAACCAGTAATTTCCACTGCAAATGGAGGTTTTGATTGAGAAACACTCCAAATGAAGGTAGCAGGAAACTGCAACTTATGACACTGCATTGTACTATGACCTCCTTCAGCAGCCACTGCCAAATATAGTAATTGCCAAGATAATTGACTTACTATAAATAATAAGTTCCTTAAGCTAAAACCAAACAAAAATATGATGTGCCTACACCTAGCCAGTAACCGCTCTGCATTCTGGAGATGTCCTAAAATAGCAGGTTACAGTGAACCAATGTGCCCTCTATCCAAACAATTGGCCCACGACGGTCATAGTGATGGACTAATCCTACAATTGCTGGACTGATTGAAAAAGGGGACATTACAAATAGATGAACTCTCATGGCAATTTTGAATTCCATGCATCGTGCAATCCTTATTAGTTCCCTTCCAAGAGGATGGCGCTCATCTTGATGTATGAGGATGGTGCAGCAATATGTAGTTAGGATGGTTGATTTTCAGATCTTGACTTAGAATGTTTGATCTTCTATAGCTTGTGTTTGAAGGCAACGTGATCTGCATTTTCTCCATTTCAGTAATTCATGACTGGTCAGTATTCATTGCATAAGTCCTTTTCATGGCCTGTGTATATTGCCTTTGAGACAACAATCTATACAGGTATCAAATGGAGAATGGTTATGAAGTTTCATAAGTATTGACTGGAGATCATAAGGATTGAGAAGATGCTTCATATTTTTGCCACACACAACAGTTGGCCATGGAGATTGTTCTTTTTCTTTGATTGATTTCATTGTGTCAACATTATAATACTATTGAGCAATGAATCAATTATGTATTATGTAGACTTTTGATAGCCTTTTGAAGCCTGATTTCTATCAATAAACATATTTATAAAGTCACCTTGCTGGAGAATGAAATAAACCACGATGAGTAAGTTTGGGTGGTGGTTGGTAGTTGGAGATTGTTTACAATTGCTTAAAACTTCCTAACTATATGCATAGCCGAGCACTTTAGACATTTCTATATAAGCAATTTCATTTGAATGGTTGGAGATGTGTGTGAAGTATATGCGAGTGAAAAAGGTAAGACAGTATTGTCCTCAATTTTGGGATCACAAAATGCGACAACCCTGTCATATATTCCTAGGTGTGTCCTTTGATTTTTTGATGCTCTGAATGGTGTGTTATAAAGGCAATTTGTCATCCATGAGTTGTCCTAAATTTCACTCTTTTTGTGCATCCTTCTTGAAGGTTTCCATCAAGCTTATCATCATCTTTCATGTCATGACAGGTTTCTCTTCCCTAATTGCATGAACTTGATTTTTAGCAACCTTTGAGTCGTTTATTTCTTTTTTTTGGTGGTGTGCTTTGTTTTTAGTTTTATTTTTGCCTTGGGATTGTTGCATTTTAATTTTCGCTTGTTTCGAGCTTTCTTTGGCCTTAATTGGAGTTGTTTATCGAAAGTTATTAAAGAATTAAGAATTCAGCTGTTGTGCTTTTTAAGCTCGACTGCATATATTTATTCTTTAATTAAAAGGCTCACCTTGGTGGACTTTTTGTTCACCATTGCATATCAGTATGAGTGCATTTACATCTAAAATAGAAATAAAACTCTTATCTTTGTATGTTTGCAAGGGGATATATGAATTTTTAATGTAATAGTGGACTTTTAAAGTCTTATTACATATTTTCACTTTTTAAAATTACCTGTAGTTATCAATGAGAAGCCCATACCTGTTTAAATATTAAACTATATGCCAAAGATTTCGAAGTTTTGGACCATTTCATATCTTAAATCAAGGTTGAATATTGATTATGTTCCCAGAAGTTCATATTGGTGGTTTTTGAAGGCATTGCATGTATTTTAAAATCAATATTTTAACATGTAAGTGGGCCGAAACAGCCCGTCATGACTAGGGGTGGCATTTGTACAAGTGATTGCATGTTTTGGCATACATGTTTTGACATGTAATGACTTCCCAAAATCCTGTTTTAAGTCAAGGTGCTGATTATGGAGGTCATTGCACATACATGTTATGACCTAACATTTTCTCAAATGCCCTTTATAGCTAGACAATGATTTTTATAGCCTTTACATGTTTGTAAATGCACGGAGACCAATGCAACTCTGCCCTAGGGTCATGTTAAAACTCGTAATGCTGATTTTGAAGGTCATTACATTGTATGCAACATGCGTATGCATCTAAAAAGCCCGTTTTGAACCAAGTGTCAATTTTTGAGGCCTTTACATGTTTTAATCTGCCTTTTTAACTCGTGCACCTGGGACTTTGAATCATGTCATAGCTCATGGTGGTGACTTTTATAATGCATTTGCATATGGGAAATGCCTATGTAATAACATGCAAATGAGTTGTTAAAGCCCGTTCTGATTAGAGGGCATAATTTTTAAAATTCTAATGTCTGTTTTTCTTTCTAAACTCATTTTAGGCTGAAGACAGTGATTTAGAGGGCATTTGCCCTTTGTAAAGCCCGTATTTGATGCTTGCGCAGGTTGTTAAGGGCATATCAAAGGCCGTTTTTATCAAAAACACAAACCACCAGCAGTGTCTTGGATGTAATCACTCATGAGAAGCCCATCATTACTTTTCCAAGGCTTGTACTCATCTTCAGAAAGCCTGTATAGGGCATCTACAGCTTGTATTTGAAATTCCAAAGCATGTATGTGTTAAGAACTTAACCTGGATAATCCACAGGTCTATGGGTGCAGATTGTGCCTAACTTTCCTTGTTATATATTCTATTTAATGGCATTTGTAATTACTTATACTTGCTCTATAGGTGCCGGCGATCTGGGGTAATAGGTTTTAGTTTTTTCCTTAACTAACTTTAGTTAGTACTAACTAACAACTATTCTATGGTCGCTGACTTAGGGTGAATTAATCACTTGTTAAATACTAAGGGTTATGTCCATTAAGGGACATACCCTCTAAAATGGATATATAGGCGGGCAATCAAGGCAGTTTGGAGACACACAGCACACTTACAGTCTGATCTCCAAGCCTTCATAGCCTCACGGGTTCTTAGCAACAATTTCAGTACTCCAGTTTGCACATATACCAGGATCTACAGTCATCTTATCTGCATATTCAGACCTGAATATAAGATTTATTGCCAAGGTTATTTCTGAACCTAACTAGACTTTGATCTTGAAGTCTGATCCTGTTATCAAAATCTGCAGAACATTACATGGTATCAGAGACAGGTTATCAGATCTAGGGCTTTGTAGATTTTCAATTATCAGACCTGTTTATATCCAGTAGTTATCCTTCATTTCCAATGGCATATACAATCAGGCTTGACGACAGATTCGATGGAAAGGAACATTTTGAAGTATGGAAATTCAGAATCTCAATGATTCTCGAAGAAAATAATGTGAGACAGTTTGTTGATGGAGCATCCAAACAGCCACCCGTTGAACCTCACAAATCCATATGGACCAATGGAAATAGGAAAGCCATTCAAATCATCTTGGATGGAGTTAAGAATGACATCGTACCTATGCTTACAAAACACCAAACTGCCTACGATATGATGAATGCATTTGAAGTAAATAATGCAACAAGGGTCCTTGCACTAAAGAGACAACTAAATCACATCCAAATAAAGAAAGCAGAATCAATAAACTCCTATTTTCTAAGAGTTGCTGTTATTAGTGATGAATTGTCAAGCATAGAAACCATCATAAATGACACCGAACTAATGCTCAGAATCATGGGAAACATTTGCACAAGGAATAAGTGCTAGAGATCAGCTTCTGTATTTTAACAGACTTAAGAATGATTGTCTTCAGGAAGAATCAAGAGAACTAAAGAAAGGAGGAAAACCTAAAGTGGAAGATGAAGAACTTCACGTTCTTAATGCCAACTCTTATAAAGGCAAGAAAAATTTTTTCAAGAAAAATAAAGGAAATCAGAAGAATGGAAAGCCCAAGAAAGACCTATCAAAAATAAAATGTTTCAAATGTGAAAAATTTGGACACTATAGATCTAATTGTCCAGAAAACACCAAACAACAAGCGAATTGCACAAATGTTGTTAGAGAAGAAGAAACTTATAATCCAGAGAATTGTGTTTTGTATTCCTCCTTATCAAATGAAATCTCAAATAAGGCATGGGTAATCGATAGTGGATCCTCCAGGCATATAACAGGATACAAAGAAACTCTAGATTTCTTGTCCGAGAAAGTTAACGGTGAAGTTACTATTGGTGATAACTCAGCACATTCAGTTAAAGGAATTTGGAGCTGCACTTTGACACTAAAGACAGGAAATACTTTTCTTCTTAAAGATGTATTATATGTACCAGGGATAAAAAGGAACCTAATATCAATTACAACGTTAGAAGATGATGGACACAATGTTGCATTCGTGGATGGCAAAGTATTAACTTGGGCTAAGAACTCTTCCATCAAGAAAGCTCAAGTAATTGGTCAAAGAAAGGGATATTTGTATGAATTGACTATAGAACCCATTCAAGCCCTTGTTCACAAATCAGAAGATTCAAACGAAATATGGCACAGAAGATTAGGGCACCTAAACATTAAAACCCTATCTACTATGGAAAAGATGGTTATCGGATTACCAAAATTAAACCAAGATCACCCTAGTATTTGCAAAGGGTGTGCGCTAGGTAAAAGTATTAGAAGTCCTTTTCATGATAGTACTAGAAAAACAAATAATGTACTAGAATTAATTCATTTAAATTTATGTGGACCCATGTCCGTTGCCTCCCTTGGAGAATTCTGGTATTATGTCTTGTTAATAGATGACTTCTCTAGGAAAACATGGATTTTTTTTTTTAAATGCAAAGAATTAGAAGAAATCTTACAAAGATTTAAGGAATTCAAAGCATTAACTGAAAATTTTTCAGGACATAAAATTAAAACCCATAGAACAGATAATCGAGGAGAATATGCCTCAGATTTGTTCAATTTTTTTTTGTAAAGAATTAGGGATCAAGAGGGAGTATACTGTTCCTTATAACCTTGAACAAAACAGGGTAGCTGAAAGGAAAAATAAGACAATTATAAAAGCTACTAGGGCTATGATTTTTGACCAAAATCTAGAATACTATCGTTGGGTAGAAGCCTCTAGTATTGTTGTATACATCCAAAACAGAAGCCCTCACTCCTATCTTAAAGATAAGACCCTTGAAGAAGTATTTACTAAAATAAAACCTAATATGAGTCATCTCATAATCTTTGGATGTCCTATATACATTCATGTGCCAAAAGAAAAGAGAACCAAATTAGAACCATTTGGAAGGAAGGGTATCTTTGTAGGGTATAGTGAAACTTCTAAAGCATATAGAATTTTCATACTTGGAGAAAAAACTATTGAACTTAGCAGAGATGTAATCTTTGAGGAAGATCTTGCATTTAAAAGAGCAATAAATTCCCATGAACCCTCTCCTTTATCAAATTCTGAAAGAATAAGTGAATCTGAATCCCAAAGAGAGAACTTACAAGAGGTCGAAGATGAAATAAACCTTGAAGAAAGTTCAAAGAAAAGACCACTTTGGGCCATAAAAACAGTTGAAGCAGCTCAAGATTTTGCTGCACCTTCAGGATTAGTTAGAGAAAGTAAAAGATCTAAAAGATTCTTTGGTTGTACAACAAATATGATTGATTTATCCAAAACAAAGCCAACCAATCCTTTTGATGCTATTAAACATCCAGCCTGGAAAGAAGCTATGACAAAAGAATATCAATCAATTATGAAAAATGATGTTTGGGAAATAGCTCCAAGGCCAAAAGGGAAATCCATTGTTTCTTCAAATGGATATTCAAAATAAAGCATGCTGCTGATGGAAGTATTGAGAAATATAAGGCCAGATTTGTAGCCAAAGGTTTTTCTTAGAAAGAAAGAATTGATTATGAAGAAACCTTTGCTCCTATCATCAGATATAATACCATTAGAGCTGTTTTAGCAATTGCCGCATCTAAGGGATGGAAGGTACACCAGATGGATGTAAAGACAACATTTCTCAATGGGAAGATTTCAGAAGAAGTCTATATAGAGCAACTAGAAGGATTTGAAACCCATGATCCAAATGCCTTTGTTTGCCGACTCAAGAAAGCTCTTTATGGGCTTAAACAGGCTCCCAGGGCCTGGTATGAAAGGATTGATAAATATCTCACTAGCTTAGGATTCTCTAAGAATGAAGCCGATCCGAACTTGTATTATAAAAGAGATAAAGATGGTATGGTAATATTGATATTGTATGTTGATGATTTATTAATCACAGGTGATGATCATCTTATAGATCAGTGCAAAAAAGATCTTATTAGAAAATTCGAGATGAAAGACTCTGGTCTTCTCCATTACTTCCTAGGATTGGAAGTGCGACAGAATGTTGATAGTATCATACTGAATCAAAGGAAGTACACTTCAAATATCTTGAAGAAATTCGAAATGTGGAACTGGAAGTCCATGTCTTCTCCAACGGAGACCAATTTGCATAAACTTAAAGAAGCAGCTGCAGAATCACCTCCAATAGATTCTACTCTTTACATGCAGATAATTGGGTCCTTGATGTACCTAGTAAATACAAGACCTGATATTTGCTATGCGGTTCATGCCTTAAGTCAGTTGTGTGAACCTAAGGAGATTCACCTAGTTGCTGTTAAACACATTATGAGATACCTACAAGGTACTCTTAATTATGACTCAAATATGAGAGAGTTGCTTTAGATTTGCATGGATTCACTGATTTAGATTGGGTTGGAAGTGTTAAAGACAAGAAAAGCACTTCAGGATGCTGTTTTAGTTTAGGATCAGCTATGATTTCATGGATATGCAGAAAGCAGTCTTCAGTAGCTTAGAGCTCCACAAAAGTTGAATACATTGCAGCAGCAATGGCCTCTCGAGAAGCAGTATGACTGAGGAAGTTGCTTGTGGGATTATTTGGGCAAGCCATGAATCCTACTATCATTCATTGTGATAATCAGAGTTCCATCAAGCTCTCAGTGAATCTAGTTTTCCATGATAGATCCAAGTATATTGAAATTCCTTACCATTATGTAAGAGATATGGTAGATAGGAATTTTGTTAAATTGGAATACATTTGCACCGCAGATCAGACAACAGACATACTCACCAAACCTCTATCTAGAGTAAAGATAGAACATTTCAGAAAAAGACTTGGTATGGTTGAGTTGTAATTCATTAGTACTCTTTGATTATTAATAAAATAAAATTTTATTTTGTCAGGCTATTGACTGTTTATGGGCTCCACCATGTGTAATCATTATTTAGAGGTGACGATCTCTGAAATAATGAATACTTCTGCAAAAGGCATTATGAGAGGTGACGATCTCTTAGATAATGTCCTAACAGTAGATTTTACTATAAGATCCAGGTGAATTTTAGATTGTCTTGTGACATTGACATGTTCATGGGTCACAAATTGGATAAAGAAAGAATTTTAGAAATTCTTCGGGTTTATCTTGTATTCTGGTAGATCTTAAATTTAGGATCTAGTTGTGATTTAGAAATACCAGTTTCTATGAGTCACAACATGTGTCTTATCACTAGTAGCAGTGATTTGTCATATTACAGGTTTAGTAATATGACTTTGTATCATGTGTTTTATGATACTATGTATTAAGAAGAGATAGACAGATATAGAGTATTAATTCTTTCCTATACATTTGTATTGATGTTGCTAGATATGATATCTCTCTGTAGGATTATCAGGTTAAGAGGGAGTGTTAAGAAGTAAACCTGGATAATCCACAGGTCTATGGGTGCAGATCGTGCCTAACTCTCCTTGTTATATATTCCATTTAATGGCATTTGTAATTACTTATACTTCCTCTATAGGTGCCGGCGATCTTTGGTAATAGGTTTTAGTTTTTTCCTTAACTAACTTTAGTTAGTACTAACTAACAACTATTCTATGGTCGCCGACTTAGAGTGAATTAATCACTTGTTAAATACTAAGGGTTATGTCCCTTAAGGGACATACCTTCTAATATGGATATATAGGCGGGCAATCAAGGCAATTTGGAGACACACAGCACACTTACAGTTGATCTCCAAGCCTTCATAACCTCACAGGTTTTTAGCAACAATTTCAGTACTCCAGTTTGCACATATACCAGGATCTACAGTCATCTTATCTGCATATTCAGACCTGAATATAAGATTTATTGCCAAGGTTATTCCTGAACCTAACTAGACTTTGATCTTGAAGTCTGATCCTGTTATCAGAGTCTGCAGAACGTTACAGTATGGGCTGTTTTTAAACAAAAGCCTCATTCTCAACACCTGCAACATTGATTCAAAAGCCTGTATAGGACATTCAAAGGCTCTAAATGACATTTGGAGGGACAGATACAAGTTTTAAAACTTGCAATACTAAGTGAAGTCCGCTCCAGGGTCAAAAAAATACTTTTATTTTTTCCAGCTTGTATGCACTTCCACTAACTGCATTTATACATCAATGACACTATTTTTCTTATCATTACATCTATGCTTGTGATGGCATCTAAGATCAGCGTGGGGCAAGTTTGAACAGGTCTTTGGCTTCCTGTCTTAATGCATTTTGGCTCTCATTTATGACCATTTGTCAGAGATTTGTGGAGGACTGAGTTTTGTCTTCTTTTTTGAGAAGATTTGGTATCTGCTGGTTACCCATATAGCTGCAGATTGGAGGTCTTTCCTGGATCCAAAGTTATCAAAATTTGAGAGATTTGTTTTTATATTTGTGTGGTCTTTGGTTTGAGAACATTGTTTGTCAAAACAATGTGAGGGTCTTACCTAAATTTCACTGAAAGTTCTTCCCAGATGATACAAGTTCTTCCCACAAAGAAAAAACCCAAGTATGTGTTTTTGCTTAATATGCAGTCAGGAGTAAAAATCCCGTCCATAAACTTTTCTTGCATGAAAGACAAAGGTTTTCTCCCCATTATGTAATGCAGGATAAAACCCACCTACAATCATTTTCTAAGCACATTTTGACTTTTTCTCAAAGCTGAAAATGAGCATTTAAAACACGTTTGTATTGTAGGCCACAAGTACTTTCCTGACTTGTAGTGGGACTTAAAAACCCCACTTACAAGAGAAAAGTCTCACCAGTTATCTATATATGCTTGTGCAAGGAGGTGAAAAATGGAATGAGGAGAGCATAGAATGCTTTCAAGAATGAAATGGTCATGAAAAGGTACTCTCCTAGTAACAACCACTATGATGTAGAACAATCAAGGATGTGGGTTCTCATTCCAATTCAAGACGATCCCAAACCTGAACAGTTCAAACACAGAGCATCATGTAGCAACATGAAGACCGAAAAAGGATGATGTAGTGGAAGTCGTGTCTTGTCTGACACTTAATCATTTTCAGATGCTTTATAAATAGGTGTAGCATTGTTTACAAATTACATGTAATTAGGTAACAAGTTGTAATTACATGTGATAGTATCACGTGTAAAGCTGTAGCACGTAATCAGATTACAAGTGCATTAGGCTTTGTAATCTTCAATAAGTCCAAGGTAATTAAGGGTTTCCCCTTCTTTCTCAACCTTTTTGTCCACTCCTCTTCTACAAATAAAAGAGGGGGCTCACTGTATTTTTCATCTTTTGGCTATGCAAGAAAACTGTGTCAATTTGTATATCCACGCTCTAAGACTTTGTGCTTGGATGAAGATTAAATTGCTTCGAATAAAAAAAGTAAGTTATTTTGAGACTTTGTGCCAATCCAAACTGTGATGTGACGGCATTTTCTTGAGTTAATTGTGAGTTTTTGTACTATTGTTCAAAAGGGATTTGAACAAAATCTTGCAGACTTTGAGCTGTTTATCAAGTTTGAAGCTATTATAGGACACACAGACAAAGAGGTAACTTGGAGACTTTGTGCTGCTTTTACTTTCTCAGTTTGTGCATACGAGGTGGAATATGTGCTAGAGACTTTGAGTTGCACATAAGTTTATTTCTCGTTCTTAAAATCTCGTAAGAAGCCATGGAAAGATTTCGAGCTTTCACAAGTTTCTTGGTTACATAAAATGCTAGTACGTTGAAGATTATTCTTATGTCTAATCTTCCATTTATCGGAATGGTTGCTCCAACAAATGCTTTGTAAGTGAATTTCACTATTGCTTTAAGTTTGTTTTGCAATAGTAACATCTATTTTGAAATAAGAGAATAAAATGAATGACCCACCCTGATTTAGCTTAGTGTAAAAAAGTAGGTAAGTGTTATGTTAATTCTAGTAGCAATAAGAGGGGGGAGCCTTCCATGAGAATTAGTAGAGACTGTGTCTCACATGCAATGGTTGGAACCACTATTTTGCAATTGATCCTAAAAAACTGTCTGTTGCAAACTATCCACAACTTTGTAAGTAGTGGTCATAGTGACTTACAAAATTGCCACCCAAAATAGAGAAGAGTTTAAAAGAATATATTTTAAGAGAGAATGTATGACATATATGTGGTGATTAAATGTTCTTGAAATCAGTGATGAGTAAAATTCTGAACATTTCCACAAAATAGGTCAAATATTCAGATACCACCATTTGCTAAGGGTTGAAGTTTGGCATGGTTTAAAGGAGGAAGGAAGATAACTCTTCAGGCTGATTGACAGGTATAACCATGATTGTTTCTCTCTCTCTCTCTCTCTCTCTCTCTCTCACTCACTCACTCACTCTCACACAGATTTATTTAACAGTGATCTGATTTTCAATATCCATGTTGGCAATAAGAGTCTGATTTTATTTCATCAAGTGATCATATTGTAAAATATCAAAAAAGTAAGATAACAGAGAAGATAATTTGTAGATTATTTTCAGATTACATAAAATTTGCAGAGAGATTTAATTTGATAAATCAGAAAGCTATGAATGTTTAATCACATAATTTGTAATCATTCGTATCTATCGTATAGTCAAAGAGTTGGTGCTCAGTTCATTAAATTTTACTCTTGGTTAGGTTGGTGCTCATAGAAGGGGATTTGGCAATTACTGGGTTGGTGCCCTAAACTCCTGTAATTCTTCAACTGCGAGGCTAGATTAGGACAGTAAATTCTAGCAGCATTTCTCAGAGTGGTTTTTCCAACTTGGTTATCCACGTAAAATCTTGTGCACCGTCTCATGTGTGGTTATGTTGCTTTCTTGTTTCTCTTACAGTTTCTTTCGGCTTTCAGTTTGAAGGTTAAATAGTTATAATTGCACCAAAGTTAAAAAGGAGGCATCTATTATTGATTCATCTCCACTCTCGGTAGTAGAGTTGTGTACTTGACTAACCGCCTTACAAGTCCTTGCGAACACTGTTGTGATACAAATGTTAGGATTATATTGTTGTTAATATTTTATTATTATTTGTATCTCCAAAGATAACTTGATGAGTGAGAAAGGATGCCAGTGAGGCACATGTGGAATGGAACATTCTTTTAGGTGCTGGGCAATATTGGTTGTAAGAGGCATTGAGTAGGGGATTTATTTTGCAATTCATCCTTAGCCACTTGGCATGAAGTGGAAGAGAATCAATGATGGGGAGTTTTGTTGTAAGAGAGTCCATGAGAAATAAGATGTGTAATAGTTTTCAATTACGAGTTTATGATTCTGACCTTAAGATGCAGTCAGTTTTTTTATTGAGTTTTAGTTCATGGTAAGTTTAGAAGAGACTTGTAGAAGTGCTGTATTAGTCCTGCAGTGTCCTTGGGAACCCTAAGGAGCAGATGGCTTGAATCCTTGGTGATTAGAATTGACATAAGGAGGCACAGGCTTATGTAGTTGGATATTCTCCTTATTGGAAGTTTCCAGGGTGAATCTGTATCCTTTTTATTTGTTTCTGATTGATTCTCACTCATTTATTCACTCTATTGTTTGTAGATTTCATGTTATAGATTCCATCACTTGAATAGCTTCACAACTCTATGTTTAAGAGTTGTTCTAAGAAAGACATATAAAGAACAATGGTCTACCTGAGTTTATCAGTTATATATAACTTAGGATCTGTGTTGATGAATTAAAACACAAATATTATTCTGATTACAGTTCAGATCCCCTATCTATATGGATACATACTCTACATTGAAAATTTTGTTCAAGGAATGGTTGTTTCTTGGCATAATGACTTATGCAGGGAACTTAATGCCTCAGTAAGTCTCTTCTCTAGAGTGTACCATTGTTAGCTTGGAATGCTTTTTACTTTTTGGTAGAGGACATTGAGATCACATCAATAGTAAATTTAGTTAGTGAGGCAACATTTTTTGATTCAAAAGCCCGTAAGTGTTGGTCCTTTATAACAATATTTTAAGGTGGTTCTCTTTATTGTATATCCTATTTGTGCTCATTATCTCTGGCAGTTGATTTTTCAGGTTGACTTTTGAAACGGCACTCAAGCTTCGTGGAGGCCCATCATTAGTGTTTGCGCATTCAATGGGAAACAATGTCTTTCGCTATTTTTTAGAGTGGCTGAAGCTGGAAATTGCTCCCAAGCTCTATAACCAATGGTTGGACGATCATATCTATGCTTATTTTGCTGTTGGTCTGACTCCTTTCCATTGCATATTTTCTTACAGTTTGGTTTGAGAAATGGGAGTATTTATGTGGTCCTAATTCGTTCTAAATGTAATATTTATTTTTACTTTATTGATCTGTTTTTCAGGAGCCCCTTTTCTTGGAGCAGTAGAGACAATAAAAGCAACATTGTCTGGTGTTACATTTGGCCTTCCTGTCCCAGAGGTAATTTTCGAATCAAGTTAGTTTGGAGGATTTATACATGTTTTTCCGCTAAACAACATTTGTACTAAAACTACTAACTCTAGACCAGCATCGTCATGCTATAGCCACTTCCTCCCGTAGATGCTGCCTCCTATGCCAACATCTGACCAATAGTAACAAGCATAGTTCGACAAATACCTGGGAAGGACAGGAAAAAATTGACAACTTAGAATGTGTCAAAGATTAAAATCTCTTAAAGAAACATGCTTTTTTGTAAATTTGAATTACAAAATTTATAAACTTAGAAATTGACATCTTGAAAGAGAAAATGCAACGTTCTATGGCAAAAGAATGTCAGCAATGTATTTTTAACCAGTGTAGTACTTGTGTTGACATTTTTGCCCCTTTTTTTTGCATCTATAAAATCCCAAGAGTTAAACTTGTGAAAACTTACCCATCAAAATAAATTGGGAGGACTTGGCAACAACTCGGAGATTAATCCTAGAATTTACAAACTATGGTAAGAAGAACCCAAAATATCAAGGAAATGGTTGAAACCATACATGATTTCATCAAATTTCATGCCCAAAATGTCATTTCAAAACTAATGTTCCATCAAGAAATGAGAATATTGCTATTTGAAGATGGAAGACCCTCCAAAAATCAGCTTGGCAATAGAAGAGGTGGAAGATCAGCTTTGTCTCATTAAGAAGTGGGCACCGATTTGTCACTTTATGGGAGCTTTCCATGGATCCAAAACTTTGAGACTTTTGGTCATGAAAACTGCACCTACCAGATCAGTGGAGGTGGTCTAGATGCTGGAAAAATATTTTTTGGTATTCTTGTCGAAAGGATAAAGAAACCAAATCTCACAAGGAGGACCCTAGATTATGAAAAGGTGTGGGTTCCATGAAACACTAATACTTGAGTTTCAAGTAATGGATGGTTTACTATGTATAGTGCCTGTATGTTAAAGCCTTTCTCTCATTCCAAGTTTATATTGCTTGCAAAGAGTGCTCCAATGAATAGGTCGAACAGTTTGGGACTACTCACAATTTTAAAGATAATAATGCTATTGTATACATCCAGTTTATTTTGTATTTAGTTATTCTTTGAGTGAAGTTACATAACTTAGACATACTATGAGTCATACTTGAATCTTGTCATGGTCATTAGTGTTGTTTTTGTATTTTGTAGTCAATGCCTTTGCACAATCTACAAAAGAAGGTTTAACATGCATCTCATGAAGGTAGGATTGAAGCTCTTAGAAATAAGAAAACGTTCCCCAATAAAGGATGCAAAATTTGCCAAAGTCAGAAACGTACATCATAGTGTAGCATCTTGTGCTTGACCAAGAGGAACACAAGTTAATTTGGAAAAGATGTCTGCTAATGCAATAGCATGAGCCTTGCCTATGGTGTGCATTGATGTTAAGAAAGTGTTACTGTAATGTCCCTTTTTTGAGACATTAGTAAAATTATGGCCAAATTCATGTAATACTAAAATTGGCTTATGAGAGCTCAATGGAGATTTATAAAAACAAGAATCTAATATTAGAAAGTGGATTAAAAGGTGACAAAGGAGGAAAGGACGAAACTACATGAGATGGAAGTTGAAGGGTGACAACCTTGAGCATTGAAACAAGGAAGCTAGTTCATTTTCAAAATGCTTGGGATTTAGATATTGTTTCAGATTTCTCTTTGAGAATGTCCCCTATTTTTAGGTTTTGGCTGGTGGTCAGTGAGACCCAGTCCATCATTGTGATCCTTGTGGTTTGTTAGGATGTTTAGAGGGTTTGGCAGGCATCTAGGCGCTATATTCAGTCGGCAATTTTACCATACGAATTTTACATAGCTGAAAATAGATAATCATGCCCTAGGGTTAGGTAACATATCATTTGTAATAAGCTAAAAAAAGATGACTTTCCCTAGGGTTATAACCGAATGATAAAAAATGATATGACCAAAAGTAACATCATTTTGGAAATGATCAAGTAACTGAAATTTGAAAGTATTATAATTCAAAACAATGGCTATTTTTATTTCATGTGTTTACCACATAGATTAATTAAGTAATGCACACAGAGAATGAACACGAACAGCAACAATAGTACTCCTTTATTCGCATATGCCAAGAGATTACATAACTGATGATAAGATAAGATAAGATGATTTACAATGATCCCAGACAGGGTATAAATACCTCCCGCCGAACCTTCCCGAAGGGGTCCATCGGCTACATAACAATCCTAATCTACCTGTAGGCTACAAATCTTTACCGACGACAACACCTTGTTGGCTACACAATATTTACAGACGACATCATCCCCTCCAAAAGAAAAAGTTGTTTCCAGATGACAATTGCAAAATATACGAGACAAATTAACAAACAAAATACATTAACTGACTAACTACAACAAGATAGATCACTTTCACATTCATCCCGTGCCTGCACCAAATTGTTTTCCAACCCACGATGCATCTGCAACCTCTACTACACAATATTGTTTTCTTAATCAAGTTGACCTTGATAGCCACCTGTGCCGCTTTTTCTGCTTCCAACTCTTGGGTACCTTGAACCAAGTGTCGCTGTACTGCCTTCAACTGGATGATCAACTCCTTCCGAGCTCTCTATACATCCACCAAGATAGCCTCATGTCCAACACTTGCTCCAAGTACCTCTGGTACCCAGACACTCCATACCTATAGCAGCTCCAGGTCTCATCAACTGGTCACATGTCCCATGACTAATAACCGCAATGATTGGGGGTCTAGGGGGCAACGCCCCCAACAGGGTTGAGGGGCAGCTCCCCTCGCCGCCAAGACCAAATTAGCACTTCCGAAGCCACACAAAACACCATTTTTGTGATTTTCTTCTGATCCAACACTCTTTTTGACAACCACTTATATTTTCTACCTGATTATGTATTTCTCTTCCCTTTGGCATCATGTGTTACTCATTCTAAATTGTTTCAATCTGTCGTCGTGTTTTTTTTTTTAGCTCCTACACTTCTGACAGCTTCCTTCTACCTTCACTCTTGGCAAGACGCTTGATTGCAACAATTTACTAACCTCCACGGGAACATCAGCCACAGGAATTCATTCCACGGAAGAATAAAACACCCCTGCTGAAATCATAAACACCTTCGTTGAGATAGCACCGTCCGCGGAAGAGGGGTTATAGAAGATTGGAGCCGCGGAAAGAAGGAATGAAAGTAGATGGAAGCACTCCCTCACAACAAATACCACCAACAACTCAGTGTGTCGTCTACAAGTCTTGCCCTTCACATTGCCAACCATGGGGATACAAGGGAACCTGCTCCATATAGTGTCCGTGTGAGAAAAAGAGACATCCGTAGGTTGATGGTGGTAGAAAGAATCCTTTACTTCCTACAACACAAGATGCAATGGCCACTGCAAGTGCACATGCTGCTTTGCTAACTTCTGCTAATGTTGGAGTTGGATAGACATGTCTCACTATAGACCCCTTCGTGCACTGATTATGATTGTGGCACCAAGCAATTTATAAGATTAAGCAATTTAAGCCACCGGAGAACACAACGGCCACGGAGGAAAAACACCCACAGAAGGAAGAACAAAGCTGTGGAGATAGAAAGACACGCCGCCTGCGGGGAATCAAAGCAGGGTTGTCTGCGGGAAAGAGAACACACGCGGGAGAAGAAACTTATCCGTGAACGAAGACCATTTTGTGGGGAAGTTAAGACGTCCGCGGGGTGTAAGAAAAATCATCCACGGCAGCAAAAACATCCGCGGAAGGAAATGCAAAGGCTCGTGGGGAGAATGAAAGGCCCGTAGACTATTTCCACCGAATAACATCCTGCAGAACAGGTGTCCGCGGACATCCTGTCTGCAGGACCCTTTATCGCTGCGAAAACTTCTTTTTTTAATTTAAAATTTTTTTTTTTATTGTTTTAAATTTTATTTTCCTATTCAACTCTTTTCTTTTTTTTTCTTCTTTTTAAATACACATATCGAGTTATCCCTCCAGACTTTGCGAACCTTTTGGCGACGGCGAGGGAGTTCGGACTTTTCCATTCTGTGCGGATGAGGGAGGCTTCTTGGAATGGTACATCTTCAACTTTGACTTGTTCTCTGCCTTAGACACCTCTTGTCCATCTAAGGTCCACAATTTTATTGCTCTAATGTCACCTACCTCGTGGATCTGGTATGGCCCGACCCACCTGACCTTAAACTTTCTTAGTTTATTTCGTCCGTCACACTTCAACACCAACTGCCCCGGCTGAAACTTGTTCACTTCCAGGTGCTTAACACGCTGCGCTTTGCTTCTGCTCTATTATATCCTTCCTGCCGGCACCCTTCAACTAATTTTATGGTGCGGCGTATTCTTTTCTTTCTGTGCGGTCTGTTCACCATGTACCGTACGGTGGGATCTTTCTTTTTTCTGGGTTCGTACTGTATGTTCTTCCCCTTAGCTTCAACCGTAACCACCTTTCCTTCTTCCGCTTCTCTGTATTGCTTCGGACATTCATTTCCCTCTTTTTTCTCACCTTCGTCGACTCTTAACATATTACAACTCGGAAAGAGTTCGTAGTCTTCTATCTACCAGTGGTAAAGGCCATTCACTGAGTCCAAATCGTCATCTGTTGATCCTCCTTCCAACCGCAAGACCCCCTTCTGATCTGGTCCCATACGCTGCCTCCCTTCATCTTCCTCTTCAGAATCTGATGATAGAGCTTCTTCTCCCACCATTTGAGTGTGCAAATCAATGACGAATTTCTTCCCTTTGCTTTCAAGTGATAAAGTGTTTTTCTTCCAATCGTGTTTAACTTAGGCTTGAATAAGCCATTCGCGGCCCAGAATGGCGTCGTATCCTTTTCTCTTCAGCAGGATCATGACAAAGTCAAGCAGGAATGGCTGTGTGCCAATTGTCACCAGTTGTGCCATCAGGACGCCGAGAGGTTTAATGCTGTGTTGGTCCGCTGTCAGTAACTGGAATGTGGGTGGCCACAATGTCGGCTGTCCCAACCTCTTCCAAGTATCCTTGGGTAAGACATTCACGCCGGACCCTCCGTCAACAATTGTATCCGTCAACACATTTCCTAGAATCCCCATCTTGACGACCGCCGGATGCCATCCGGATGTGAGGGCTAGCAACATTGGGTCTTCTCCACCGATGGCAATTTCCTTCCCTCTTCCGGGTTCTCCTGGTAACTTAGCAGCTGGCGCAATATTTGAGAGTGCCGATCAAAGCTGAGGCATTGTGAGCAATAGATCGCTTATTTTGCAGGTACCTCAGTTTGCAGTATTTGCCGTACGATGTTCTATTCCGCGCAGTTCCTTGCTGAGGTGCCGATGGTGTCCTTCAACTGAGATGTTTCCCCCTGCGTCACTTTCTCAATTTCCTTACGTACTTCCTCCAGCCTCTTTTCTTCTGTCGGGTTGGGGTAGGGTTTTTCTTGTTTTCGTGTGATGGCCAGCACCTCCTCTTCGTCCGCCCCGACGATGATCAGATTCACTCCAGACTTCGGGCACTTGGCGTCTTCATGATCGTCGGGTCCACACCATCTGCATAATAATTTTGGTGTGTTCGCCGTTGTACAATTTCGGGCAAAGTGGCCTCACAAATTGCATGCGTGGCATTAAACTATCAGTCAGCCGTTCGCATCGTATTGAATTCAACTCCTCCCGCCATTAGTGGTGTTGCCGCTATTGTTGTTGTTTTGCCCTCTGCTATTATTTTTGTACCCACCCGAAGTGGCACCATCAATGTTTGTGTTTCCGTTCCCTCCCAATGTGGAAGCTGCCTGTGTCAGGAGCACTTGTTGAGGTCCTCTGGTTTTCATATTGAAGGGACATTCTTTTGTGGAATGTCCCATGATCTGACAGATGTCGCATAATTGGTTCTTTGGATAGGACCTTTTGGTGTGACCTTCTATCTTACACTCTGTACACCATAGCTCGTTGCCCTTTGTTTTTTTCTGCATGTTCTTAAATTCCTTCATCATACGAATCATGTCTTTCTGGAGGGCTCAGACCTTCTTGCTGCTACTTTCATCATCGTTGCTATCTTTTGCTGAAGATGTGTCGTCATCTGAATCCGACGAGCTACTCTTCTTCTTCTTTTTCGTCTTCTACTCACTTTCCAGGTTCATTGCCTGATTATATGCTTTAGTGTATGATGATGGCGGCACGATCTTCATCTTCTTTCACAGCTTCGGGTAAAGGCCTTCAATGAACCACCTTTTCTGTAGCCCATTAGCCGGCTTATTCTCCATTTTATTGATCAAGTCCTTTAGCTTCCTAGCGTTAACTCGAACTGTTTCGTTCTTCCCCTGTTTTGTATTGTATATCTCTGCGACAATTTCATTGTCGTTGCGGAGTAGTTGAAATTCCGCCGTAAACTCCTTCAGGTTATCCCAAGTGGTAAAGTTTTGGGGATCTGCATCGGCAAACCAATCAATTGCAACACCCCGTAGGGTTGTTGGAAACTGCCGGACACATTCGTTTGTATCTGTTACGCCATTTGCCCTCCAAATTGTTTCGCATGTTTTGCAGTGTCGGATCGGATCGGCTGTACCATCACCATCGAATTTCGGCAACTTTTCCTTTGGTCCTGCCATCACTACTGGATGTTGTGCACGGGTGTTGTTCGGTCCTGCAACACTGGCGCTATTCACTCCCACACCGGCGGTCTGCACTCCCACATCGGCGGTTTGCACTCCCACACCGGCTGTCTGTTCTCCCAAACCAGTGGTTTGCTCTCCCACATCGACGGTCTCAACAGTTGCGAACGTTGGTGAAGAAGAATCTTCTAAAGTTGTCCCTTCTGGAAGTGTATCCCGGATGAAGAGTTCACTCCACGCTCTTGCTCCCTCGGCACTCCGAGCCGTGCGAGTCGATTCTCTTCCGTCTGGACTCTCTTCCCTCGGCGAATACAAATTCGAAAACTCCTCCCTTGCTTCTTCCACCAACTCTACTTGCTGTTGACTCTCTTGAAACAATTCTTCCGCGCTTTTGTGTCTGTCGACAATCTTCTGGAACCTCCTTCTACGGTCGGCTTGTTGTGCCAAAATTAAATTTTCTTGCACAATACATATGCCATCTTTTCCCTTTACCTTATTTCAATCTTTGTTAAGCTGATTTGACATTAATCTTCATTCCTCCCTCCCTCCAGGTTCATAGGGCAACAACGCCAAATGTTTACTGCATAGATTAATTAAGTAATGCACACAGATAATGAACACGAAGAGCAACAATAGTACTCCTTTATTGACATATGCTAAGAGATTACATAACTGATGATAAGATAAGATAAGATGATTTACAATGATCCCAGATGGGGTATAAATACCTTCCGCCGAAACTTCCCGAAGGGGTCCATCGGCTACATAACAATCCTAATCTACTCGTCGGCTACAAATCTTTACCGATGACAACACCTTGTCGGCTACACAATATTTATAGACGACATCATGATACCAGATTAACGTTTATAAGTAACTTACATCATTTTGGAAATGATTAAGTAACTGAAATTCAAAAGTATTATAATTCAAAACAATTATGGATTTAGAAATGAACAAAATGAAAATGTGGTAAGGGATGCTGATAGGGAGTTAGCTTGTATAGTGTAAGAAATTCAAAAGGCCAAGAGACACTGATAGGGAAGCCAAGCGGATGCTGTAGGGAGTTAGCTTGTATGGTGTAAGCAATTCAAACGGTCAATAGACACCGATAGGGAAGCCAAGCAGATGAAATTAATTTTCTTGGATTAATTTTTGTTATTACTTCTATTGTTTTTATCTTCAAAATTCACTTCATCTTATTGGTGCCCTTAATAATCGAGAGCAATCAAATGGAATTAAGAAATATTGATAAAGTTACTTAAAGGCAGCGACAAAAGTGCAGCGATAAAGTGTGATTAAGAACATTGGGAATTATGAAATATATTTGATTAAATGAGGAAGGTATAGAGTTCTCATATTAAACTAGATCATATATGATAATTGATAAGCACTCACAACCTTGACGGGAAGTTAAAGAATTATATATGGTTGGAAGATTAATAATCATAAATGAATCATCTTTCCAAGTACGAGGAACATTAATTTCATTACTACCACTTAATAAACATATCACACGCTGAAACGGTAGTGATAGAAAGAAGTAGCAGTTTCCGATCAATTGCAAGATTCTTATACAGAGGATAGTAGCAAAATAAATTATATAACCAGAACATTGGTGCAGATAAATCTAAGGCACTTTAGCACCGTGTATTTATAAAAGAGGCCAATTCAAGTCATTATCACACACAAGAAAAGCAATATTATCTCTGCCTGTAGCAGCGAACTACATCCCCATTAGCAAGGATTTTTTATTTTATTGGACCGCGAACTGTTTGTGATATACAGATTAGTGGATCAATAATTAGGAGGGGGATAGAATCTTTTGAGAGGCTATAATTGTCGGGGAGGGAGCAGTTTTCCTTAAATAATCAGATCTGGAAGGTGGGGGAAATGCTAGACATTGTGTGATAGAGAATAATCAGAATTATATTCAAATGAATTTCAAATCTTCTTTACTGACATAGGAGATGAACAAGGATGAGACCAAAATAGTCAAAGATGAGTGATCATAGAGGACAATAAACTCATGGTATTTTCTAACCATCTACTACCAGCGATGTCAAAGATGTAGTCTATCATATATGATGCGATACAAAATTGTTCAAACAATTAAAGAGTGAGAATTTTACATTGTGGCGGGGATAATAACAAATGTTCCATTCCCACCTAGACCAAATTTAGAGGGGAGATGTTTCATTCTAAAATAAACTAAGAAGGCATTTTATGATTTTATGTCTATGGACCTTCATGTGTAGATAAGTATTTCTCATCTTTCATTATTACACTTATGTACTCATTGTATTCTCTCTCTTATTTGTACTTCTATATGTGCTAGAAAGAGTCATTTGCCTTAATCTTTTCTTTCGTCTTTGAGGATGTCCTTGTGGGAAAGAAGATTGGAACATTAGGCATGCTACCAAATATTGTACAGACTCAATTTTATGATAGTAGCTCCAAAGAAGCTATAATTTAGGACTCATGAATCATCTGATGATTCGTTTGGATAATGCGAGTTTCTTGAAGCAAATATCCTTGATGATTGAGATTATGAGACGGAGTTTGACAGTTCATTAGAGGCAACCTTGAACAAAGAGAGGGAGCAGATATAATATATGATTCAGTCAAAAGATCTTATGCTATCAGGATACCTCTTAAACTAGGGAAGCATGGCATGACATGTTGCTAGGCGGTTAAAAGGCTGATAACATATTCAAAGGGAGTTTGAAAGGTTGATATCAGAGGTCATAAGTGAAATCCCTTGTAATACATTCTTATCTATGAGAGATAAGTTTGAGGTGAAAACCTTATTCTCTGATGTGTTTCATGGTGGATCTTATGACAACACCACATGACAAAATCAGTACTAACTTCATGTGAACTTTTCTTGTAATATGTGTATGGGCCTACCCCCTATGTACGTCATGAGGAAGTGATGACTTTCAAATGATGTCACTTGTATTTGGAGAAGTTATTGAAAGGTGATGACCTTACAATAACTTGTATCATGATATACATTTTGTGTAAATGTTGAAATAAATCATGAAAGACTTTATCTTATAAGTCAACAACTAGGTGTTAGATGTTATTAATTTAACTATCTACAAATTGTTTGTACAGATATATTTCAGGTACTTGGTGAATATCTTGCTTTGATATTCTGATAGGCCATTACCACATTGAGTACTTGGTGAATATCATTTAGTTGATGTTCTGATAGGCTATTACTCAGAGTAGTTGGTGAATATCATTTGATTGATGTTCTGATAGGCTATTACTCAGAGTAGTTGGTGAATATCATTTGATTGATATTATAAGTCAACAACTAGGTGTTAGATGTTATTAATTTAACTATCTACAAATTGTTTGTACAGATATATTTCAGGTACTTGGTGAATATCTTGCTTTGATATTCTGATAGGCCATTACCACATTGAGTACTTGGTGAATATCATTTAGTTGATGTTCTGATAGGCTATTACTCAGAGTAGTTGGTGAATATCATTTGATTGATGTTCTAATAGGCCAATGCTCATGTTACCTAATATGATATCAAATAGTAATTGGTGAATATCATGTGTTGATATTCTGATAGGCCAATACTTATATGATATCATATACTGGAAATGTTTTGATCAAAGATTTCCTATATGTACTATTCTTAAAATATTACCTATGATGTAATATCTATGTGTTTTATCCTTCTTCATTAAGAGGGAGTGTTAATGTTATAATTCCGTCGGATAAATTATATTATATATATGAGATATATAAATAATAAATGTCAAATTTATATATGGAATAATTAACTTATGTTAAGAGTGTATATATATATATATTTTTATATAACCATTATAATATATTGAGGATATATTACTTGTGTTGTAACTATAACTAATGTAATTTAATATGTTAAAAAGACATGCCTCTTTATTTCACATATATATTCATTCATATAGTAACTTGGAATACACATAAAATATCCAAAAGTGCTATTACAAGTTATCGAATAGATTAATCAATCCTATTTCACTAACACATATGAATGATAACAAATTAATGTTCATAACTAACTTCTATCATACATTTAGAAAGGAGCCAGAAATGAAATCTACATTCACAAGTATACATAAAAGTAAATAAGAATTTTAGAATTTATACATATTTCGGAACTAACTATCAATGTGTTGTGCAAGCCTCGACATTTAGAGAAGAGGAGAAGCATTGACATAGGCGTAACATCCCAACCACGGACCTTATCATATCCCCACACAATCTCTTACAAGAAAGGCCCTCCCTACCCTAAGTTAGGTTTGGAGCACTATATCTAGCCATTTTCCAGCATAGTGGTGTTACAGTGTCCACTTAGAAGCAGACAAGGTTGAGGATATACCTCCACAAACCTTGTTTTTGTCAGTTGACACCATCGACCTCTTTGTGATCCAATTAGGCAAGCATGCCTCTAATCTACCTTGGCCAAGAATTTAGATGGGCAAATGAATACCCCGATCACCACCTTTCGACTTGACAACAGAGCTCAAATTGGACAATCATGAGCTGACCTAGGTTTAGCAACTTCTTTTAAGATGTTTTAATGCATTAGAGTTCTGATCATAATAGTTTTTCCCCTGCAGGAATCCTTTCCTCTTCACCCATTCACATCGGCTTCACTAGCCTTGGGTGCATCCCAGGAGACTACTATTAATATTGTGATCTTTATCATATAGTTTTCTTTGAACACTTTTCTGATTCATGTCATAGCTGATATATAACAAATACCAGTGTGCAAGACGAAATGTCATAACTCTGATTTCACATTCCATACAAGAATACTCATGCAAAATATAATTAAGAATATTCGACAAGGGAACTACAAGTCATCCCTATGGTTATGCAATCAGCATATCAAGAGTTGTGATTCAAAAGTAAATAAAATTTCAGAGCTTCAAACATGTTTGAATTTATTTCCATACTAAAACATAGTTGCATTTCATGTTATCTGCAACTATTAATATGGTTATCTTCATATGGATGAAACAGATGCTTAATGACATTAATGAGAACATAAAATGGAAAGAAGAGTTGATCGTGAGTAACCATAACCTATAATGATACCAGTTCTGTTGATGGCAATCGATTCAATAACAAAGCTTTTCCCTTGTAATAACCCAAACCGGTTATAACTTCAACAAACACCGAATTCTTTTATAATTCAGTTGTTTGATATCCTCAGAATGAAAACTCAGAATTGAATCTATAACACTTCAGCTGTAGATCCCAAACCCTTATACTTCAGCAAGGGCACAAAATTTCAGAACTTCAGATGTGTCAGAAAGACAACAAGAGAAAAATAATATTCAATCGGATGCCTTACTCATCAAATGGGCTCATATTTATGATCTCCAAATGGCACAAAGTTTTCCAAATGAACTTCACTTAAGAAGCTTCCCACACACAACATTAAAATATAATTAAATGCTATTATAATCTAATTTATTAATTGCTTTTGGATCCGAAAATGACCTTTTCTACCATAACTTAATTTTCTGACACGTAAGGCCATTGTTTCTTGTTCCCACGATTTAAGAATTTTCGTCCCGGTTCCAATGAGCTATGATATTGAGGTGACCAACCAACAACACCAACAAAAATAGAAACCTCAGTGTATTTAGATTAATAATAGTTCACCCATCTTGCGAAAACAATTGAAGAAGCATCAAAATCAAAATCTAATAACTCCAAAATGATCCTAATGATGAAAGATGATGAATGAACCTGACGGGGTGACTTACTATAAATAGACGCTCCCTCCAAGATTCTTGGAGCTCAAACCAGAAGCTTGAAATAAAAACTGAGAGCATCCTCCAACTCCTCTAAGTTAACTTAGCTCATTGGAACCAATAGATTGACTTACTATAACTAGTAAGTCCCTCAAACAGAGCCAAACACATCATAGGCTATTGGAAATACTATAAGCACACAAGTGAGGCCCTCAAATCCCATTATCAGCTCATGAGGGTCACGATGGTGAACTAACCTGGCCAAGTGCAGGAACTTGCTAAAAATGGGGACATTACATCCACCGTATGGCAAAGTAGACAAGACTAAGATCCCGATAGAAAAGGTAAAGAAGAGAATAGGAAGTAAGATAGAAAGGAAGAGCACGAATCTGTTTTCAGATGCCACACAATAACAAGATGATTTCCTTATGTTTTGGCTACATGTGGATGCGAGAGTTTATAAGGAACATCGGTTTGAAAGGGTATTAGCTTCCAAGCCGGCTTCAAAACTATATTTAAAAGTTATTACCAATCTTGAAGGTGGCCTCCGCTCATGAGGAGTTATAAGGATTATATTTTTATGGTGTTAAAAAGAAACACACACACACACACACACACACATATATATAATCTAAATATATTATATCATCATGCTATTTTGCCATATCTATAGTCCTACCTAGATGTATACATCTATCTATATAAGTGTGCGTTACATTTGATTTATTTCTAACATAAATATTCTCTTTATATATGCGCGCACGCACACACGTACATATATATACGCATAGGTATGATTCATAGATATCATATGAGTATCATGGTGGTATCATATATCGATATATTTGAAAATTCATAATGTTAGTCACTTCTGAGGTCTCAAAGCAAGAGAGAGGTAATTGTTCTTATCATGATTATGAAATGTTTTTATGTTATAAAAGAATGACCAAGTAGCTCATGACTGTGCAAGGTGTACTTTGTTGCCTAGCCATTAAATCCTTTATCAAGGTAGTTAGAGTCCATACCTGATGGTTTGATGATGGACTAAAATAGTTCCCCATTCCTTGAATCCCATTTAGCAATGCTTTCTCCCATTCATCTACTCTTGCAACCACAGTTGCACCATTTCCACAATAATAACATGTTCATCCATTTAAATCGAAATATGAAGAACATAATAATTGATAACTGTAAAAACGGCTAACCCTCATTAACAATAAATAAGTATAAATGATAAATCTTTTTCACATGAGATAACAGTTAACCATAATTACAAGATCATAACGAATCAACTACCAAGTCCTTTTCGTATAAAATAAATGGTTAACCATAGTTTCCACTTCACAAGATCACAACATTCGATAGTTTTAACTAATCAAATAATGGCTATAAGCTTATTTTAAATAGGTCAAAATTTGGGACGTAACAACAATGATATTCGCACTTTCAGTGGTATATATTGAGTTTAAGTTTCATAAATTGCTTTGGGCGCCTAGTGTGGGTAGTAAATTTAAATAATTAATTCGTATGGATATACTCTTTATGTCTTGAAAACAATGCTTTTAAGTAAAAGGTGTGTTGAATAAGCTTCTTAAGAGAAAAGTGTCTTCATGAAGCTTTTAGCTTGGGAGTTGTTTATTATTAATTCAAAGTTATTAAATGAAGGTTTCTAATTGAAAAGTGTATTGATGAAAGTTCTTTACTGAAAAGTGTGTGAGAGAAGCTACTTGCTTTTGGTGTCTTGAAGAAGACATCTTTAATTATTATAAACACAATGCTTTGTGAGAAAGCAATTTATTCATGGTGCTTATGTTTGATGAAATTGGGTAATGAGGGTCTGAGAATATTTTTTCAAGTTGAGACATTTTCTCTCTTGAAAATATTGCACTTAGAGCCAATTGGTGATTTGTGTTCTTGTGCGTTGGGTTGAATTTCCTTGAGCTAGGTGTCAACAACTATAGACAACCATTATTGTTTTTTGGGTTGTAATTACACGATCAAGACCATCGATTTCTCTCTAGTATTAATGACATTGAATAAGGTGACAATGAATCATGTGACTTTTTGATCTGTTTTCCATCTGAGGAATGAAGGTATTCAATTGAGGGTTTATAAATTGATTCTTCAAGTTCTTTTGGAGTGAGGAATAAGAGCTAGCTTGGCTTCTAGTTCTCTGCAAGAATTCCTTCCCCATACTGCCGTTGGGAGTCACTAATATGTGCTGCATTCCAGTCTTCTGAAGCAGTGTTTACATTTCATACATCTGCCAACTAAGTATAGGGTGCTACGATTTAGTCATTTCTAGCAGCATTGACATGCTGACTGCGTTTCAAATAGAGGGACTGCTAATAGATAGTGGTGTAGGTCTTATAACTGCTGCAAATCATTGTAATGTCCCCAATTTTGTCAGCATCTAAGTTTTAGGGATTAGCCTATTATTGTCATCTTCTGTGGCAGAGGCTTGGCTTGGGAGGGTCTTATCTTCTCCACATTTTAGTAATCTACAATTTGGCCTTCGTTTGGCTCAGATTGGACTTCGTTTGGGCTTAGTTTTGTGTACTTACTATTTGTGGTAAGTTGTTGTTGATTGAGATGGACCCTTTCTATTTTTGAAAAGTGCATTTGATCACATGGAGAAATAATAAGTATGACTCCTATTTCAGACGACATATTTAAATGATGGGTATTTTGGGAGTTATTATATTTTTAGTGGCCAAATTATTATTAATTATTAAATGGCTTATTATAAAGTTATAATTTAACTTTATAATTTCACTTAAGTTGGGAGTTGAGTTATTATTGGAAAGTGCCATTTATTAATTAGTTAAGCCAAGTCAAGTGAGAGAATTTAGAGGAAGCTTCTAATTAATGTTGTGTGGTGAAGCTTCTTAAGTGAAGTTACATTTTGACAGCAAAAGGGAATTTGAAAGTTATAAATACAAGCCCATTTGTTGAGAAAAGCAAGCTTGAAATTTTTTTTTTTCTTTTGTTGCCTTTGTGGCTTTTTTTGAGGCTCTGATTTTCAAATCCCTTGTTGAGGTATAAGGGTTGAGTCTAAGAAGTTCTTGGCAATTGTGCTGAAGTATACAATTGGCCAACATCTCCTACTGTAAATTCTGTGGCTAAGGAGAATAATCTTGAATAATATATTTTATTGATCATCAGGCTGAGTGTTTGCGAAGTTTTGAGAAATGATCTAAAGTGATTATTGCATATTGTTGCTGAGGTATAACAGTTTGCAAATCTCCTACTGTGCTTGCTATGTCTGGGAGATTGGATCTGAAATCATTAGTAGTAGTGTGAAAGAAATCTGAAAAGGATTATATAAAATTGTGTGACTACTAATTGGTGAATTGACTTGTGCTGGAAGGCTGCTGTTTTGCTTCTACAAGCTGTGTGGGGAATCCAAATCTCATTTTTCATACAACACAGGACTAGCGGACACCCCTTGGATACCTCTGGTTATTATCTCTGCAATTCGCAAGAGTATTCTGGGCTGCATTTGTAATTGTGTAGGGTTGCAGCCATTATAAGGAACATCTGTGGCCATGGCTGGGAAGGAAATCGAGCTTACATTGATCAGATGTAAATTGGCGGCCTGTACAAACAAATAGGAAGCTATATCCACCTTCAGCATTAGCATTTCTCCGGGATTTGGAATTCTAGTGGAATCGGCAATCATATGCTTGGAGAAAATTGCTATTGAAATCTGCAATCATATGCTTGGAGAAAATTGCTATTGAAATCTGCAATCAGCCCACTATGATCAGGTTCATTGGTTGTTAGTAGTTCGAAATTAATTGTGAGAACATTGTTAATTTGGTTATTTCCCTTTTGCAAATAAATTCTGGAAAAATTCAGGGAATGTATGTTTTGCAATTTGGTTCTAGTCTTCGTATCTTCTTGAAGAGTTATTTTTTTAGAGATAGATATATATTTCAAAAGATTAAAATTAGAAAAACATTGAAAGAACAAAAAACTTCAGTTTGTGCAACGACAATACAGTTTGGGACTGGTTGGGGTTTTTACAATCATTTCTGCTCTCTATTATCCCAATGTCGATCTATATAGCTAGGTTCTTTCAGTAACATTAAGTTTGGTATTTGCAAATTGTATGTACCTAGCAATTCTGAAATTAAATTGCCTTCCAAGTTAGTTATTTTCTTGCATTTTAGTTGTCAATATCATTATTTGGAGAAAACAAAACCTAACTCTTTCATACATATAAAAAATCAGAACTTGACTTTGTTTGCCAACAGTTTGACAAAATGTCAAACAAAGCCAGCAGGGTTTAGTACAAGGACGAAGCCCTTTAGGCTTCTTAGGTGGATTGGATACAAACTCGATCATCTGCGTGGTGGATTCACATTAGAGTTCATATTTGGAATTATATTGTGCATCAAATAGTTTTTTCCAATCTGACCATTGGCACTATTTCCAAGACTAGATTTTTTATCTTGCTATCTTATATAGGAGAGGTGATTGACACGAGCCTCTCCCATGCCCCTTTCATTGATTCAGCATTGGTGTCTAGGTAGATGGATATTTGTCAGATTTTCGAACAATCTACGCCGAGGTTGAATCAATTAAAGGGGCATGAAGCCACCTTCAGGTGCAATAACAAATTCTGAATATTTTATATAAGCTTTGCTGGTTAATATTGTTGGTTTGTTTGCATAAAATTATCTGTTGTATTTTGAAAATTACTTGGGGAAAGAATATCCAGGTGGATATTCCAGTGGTATCATAGCCCTTTTTTTGCCACATTGTGAGCTTTTATTACAAAGAAAGGAAGTTCTGTTATCATAAATATCAAAAAAAATCAAATTTGTAAGAATCTCTATGTAATTCATTTTTTTCTAGAAAAGCTTTGTAGAAGATTGAAGCCAAATCTTTGAGAGGAATGTTTACCGCATAGGTTAATTAAGAATTGCACACAGATAATGAACATGAACACAAACAGTAGAACTCTTCTTATTATTATTTGCATATGCCAAACAGTACATTATGCTTGAATGATAAGATGAATACAATGCTTCCCGAAAGGGTTATAGATACTTTCCGAAGAACTTTCCCGAAGGAGTCCGTCGGCCACATACAACATGTCGCTACATAACAAAAACCTTTCCGAAGGGACCCGTCGGCTACATAACAAGAACCTTTCTGAAAGGACCCGTTGGCTGATACACAATTTCCTTTTCGAACGGACCCGTCGGCTGATACACAATTTCTACTGACAACATCATCCCCCCCAAAAAGAAAAGTCATCTCTTGACGACTATAGAACAAAACTCAAACAACTAATACAACAATATTGATCTGCCACATCACTTTCACATTCATCCCGTTGCATCTATAGCCTTTGCTAACACAATACTGACTCCTCGAGTTGACCTTGATAGCCACCTGTGCTGCTTTCTCTGCTTCCAACTCCTCAGTACCTTGAGCCAAGTGTTGCTGCACTGCCTCCAACTGGATGATCAGCTCCTCCCGAGCTCTCTACGCATCCACCAAGACAGCCTCACGGCCAACACCTACTCTCAGTGCCTCTGGTACACAGACACTCTATGCCTGCAGCAACTACAAGTCTTCTCAACTGGTCAAACTCCCACGACTGATATCCGCAATGACTGGGGGTCCAGGGGGCAACGCCCCCGGCGGGGTCAAGGGGCAGCGCCCTCGCAGGGTCTTGGGGCACTCCGAAACCTATAGAAAAATGCATGGGACACACTATTTCTGCAATTCAAAAAACTTTACACTGCATTATTGTTATAAAATCCGTACATCACATATTAAAATCCGTACTGTTCAGAGCTCTAGTAAATTCGTACATTGCCTTCACTTCAGCGTCTTCCAAAATCCGTACATCGTACGGATGTAGAAACATGGTGAAATCCGTACAACACAAAAATGTATACTTGATTGGAAAATCCGTACAGGAAAAGCCGTACGCTCTCAGACTTAATGCAAAAAAAATTTCGTAACAAGATGCTAAACCTGATGAAATCTGTACTGCACAAAAACCGTACTCTTGACTGAAAAATCCGTACAGGGAAAGCCGTACACTCAGACTTTATAATATGCAAAACCCGTACTCTTCCTCCAACAACCGTACGGTGAACAGTTAAGAATCTGTACAGTGGTGAGTATTTAAGAAGCTGTACGTTAGTTGGCTTTAAAATCCGTACGGTGGCTTGGGCTAGAAAAGCCGTATGGTGACCCTGACTCAAATTGCTTACTTGGAAATCTGTACGATGCTTGGTTTCCAAAATCCGTACGGTAGCTTTTTCATCACTTTTTTTTTTTTGTTTTTTTTTTTTTTTGGGAACAATTATGTACAATATTTACATATATACAATACTGATAGTCTTCTCTTAGTTGTTCGTCCATGGAGGTGCATTATCATGGTAGACATTCAACTTCGACCTCTTCATTGCGTCGGCGACTTCCTTTCCCTCTAGCATCTATAGTTTTATTGCTCCGTTATCACCCACTTCTCGAAGCTGATACGACCCTACCCATTTCATTTGAAACTTGCCTGAGTTGATCTCGTTCCATCCGTCATACCTCAACACCCACTGTCTTGGTTAGAACTTGCTCAATTTTAGGTGTCTATCGTGCCATGGTTTGCACCTGTTCTATGTCACCTCCGTAGCCCACTCTTGCAACTGTTGCTCATCAAGTTTATTTAAGGTACATGATCTCTCCATCCGGTTTTCCATATCGCCCGGTTTGTTTTCGAAGCTCGGTACCATGGACTCCATCAGCTGCCCCTTCTGGCTGTCAATAACACGTCCACTCTGTACTGCTACAACTTTTATTAAACACTTCCGCTTTGTTTCCTGTGCGGACCGTATGATGTGTCTTCCTTGCTGCTGGCACCTTTCTGCTATATCTGTGGTTTGACGTAATACTTTCTTCCTGTGCGGTCGTACAATGGAATCTTTCCTCCTTTTGAGTTCGTATTGTATGTTCTTTCCTTCAGCTTCAGTCATACCTGCGTTTCCTTCTTCGGCTTCTCTGTGTTGCTTCGAACATTCATTTCCTTCTTTGGCTTCTCCAAGTTCCTTTGGACATTCATTTCCTTCTTCGGCTTCTCTGTGTTCTTTCGGACATTCATTTCCTTCTTTCTTACCTTCGTCAACTCTTAACATGTTACAGCTCGGAAAGAGTTCGTAGTCCTCTATCTGCCAATGGTAAAGACCGTTCACTGAATCCAGATCGTCGTCTGTCAATCCTCCTTCCAACCGCAGGACTCCCTCCTGATCTGGTTCCATATTCTGCCTCCTTTCATCTCTTCTTCTTCGAAATTTCAAGATAGAGCTTCTTCCCCGACCATTTGAGTTTGTAGATCGATGACGTACTTCCACCCTTTGCTTTCAAGTGATAAAGTATTTTTCTTCCAATCGTGCTTCTCCTTGGCTTGTATCAGCCATCCTCGGCCCAGAATGGCATCATATCCTCTCCGCTTTAGTGGGATCACGACGAAGTCCAACAGGAATGGTTGTGTTCCAATCGTTACTGGTTGCGCTGTGAGTATTCCCAATGGCTTGATTCCATGTTGATCGGCTGTTAACAACTGGAAGGTAGGTGGCCACAATGTCGGCTGTCCCAACTTTTTCCAGGTATCCTTTGGCAGCACATTGACACCAAACCCTTCGTCCACGATCGTGTCCGTTAGCACAGTCCCGAGAATGTGCATTTCAACAATCGCCGGATAGCGTCCGGATGAAAGAGCTAACAGCATCGGATCTTCTACACTTGCGCCACTTTCCTTCTCCTTTTTGTCCACTGTACTTGCTCCACTTTCCTGCTTCCTTCCATGTTCTCCTAGTAGTTGAGCAGCGAGAATGATGTTTGTGAGTGCCGATCGGAGCTGAGGCATAGTGAGCAACAGATCATTTATCTTGACGGGTATCTCGGCTTGTAATATTTGCCGTACAATGTTCTGTTCTGCACAGTTCCATATGGAGGTACTCTGCATGTCCTTCAGGTGTGCCGTTTCCATCTGCGTTGCTCTCTGGATCTCTGCTCATGCTTCCTCCAGTCTCTTCTTTTCCTCCATCGGATCGGGGTATAGCTTTGCCTGCTTCCGAGTGATTGCCAAAACTTCTTCCTCGTCCGTCCTGACGGTAATCAAGTTTACTCCGGACTTCGGGCACCTAGCATCGTCATGATCGCCCGGTCCACACCATCGGCATAGGAACTTCAGTGTGTTCGCCGTTGTGCACTCTCGGGCAAAGTGACCCCACAGATTGCATGTGCGGCATTGAACAATTGGCCGACCATTCGCATCATACTGAATACTACTCCTTCCACCATTATTGTTGTTATTTTGCCCTTTGCTATTATTCCTGTACCCACCTGAAGTGGCACTATCAATGTTTGCATTTCCGTTCCCTCTTGATGTGGAAGCTTCCTGAGTCAGGAACACTTGCTGTGGTGTTCTTGTTTTCAAATTGAAAGGGCATTCCTTTACCGAGTGTCCCATAATCTAGCAAATCTCACAAAATTGATCTTTCGGGCAGGATCCCTTCGTATGGCCTTCTTTCTTGCACTCCGTACACCATAGGTCATTGCCCTTAGTTTCCTTGTTCATCTTTTTGAATTCTTTCATCATCCGAAGCATGTCCTTTTGAAGAGAATGGACTTTCTTGCTGCTACCTTCATCGTCGTTGCTATCTTCTCCTGAAGGCTCATCGTCATCTGAATCGGATGAGCTGGTCTTCTTGTTCTTCTTTGTCTTCTGTTCACTTTCGAGGTTCAATGCCCGATTGTATGCTTCAATATATGTCGATGGTGGCACGATCTTCATCTTTTTCCGCAGCTTCGGGTGAAGGCCTTCAATGAACCATCTTTTTTGGAGCCCATCTGCCAGCTTATTCTCCATTTTATTGATTAAGTCCTTCAACCTCCTGGCGAAGACCCGTACTGTTTCATTCTTCTTTTGCTTGGTATTGAATATCTCCATTACAATTTCATTATCGTCACGTAGAAGTTGAAATTTTGCAATGAATTCCTTCTTAATGTTATCCCAACTGTTTAACTTTTGTGGATCAGTATTAGTAAACCAATCAATTGCAACACCCTGTAGGGTAGCGGGAAATTGTCGGATCCATTTGTTTGTATCTGTTATACCATTTGCTCTCTAGATCGTTTCAGATGTTTTATAATGTCGAATCGAATCGGCGGTTCCTTCACCATCAAATTTAGGCAACTTTTCTTTTGGACCTACCATTATTACTGTATGTTGGGGGTTTTGTTGTGTACCTGCGCTGTTCTGAACACCCGCGCTGTTTTGAGCTCCCACGCTGTTTTGAACACCCACGTTGTTCTGCACACCCACGCTGTTTTGAACACCTGCGCTGTTTTCTACACCCGCATTGTTTTCTGCTTCTGCACTATTTTCAACACCCGCACTGTTTGCAACACCTGTGCTGTTTTTGACTTCTACGCTATTTGGTGAAGAAGAGGTTTTGTCAACCGAAGCTATTCATTCCGAAAGTATATCTCGGACGAAGAGGTCACTCCAGGCTCGTGCTCCTTCAGCACTTCGAGCCGTGTGAGTCGATCTCCTTCCGTCAGGATTCTCTTCCTGGGGTGTATGCAGGTTTAGAAACTCCTCCCTCGCTTCTTCCACCAAATTGAGCCGTTGTCGAGTCCCTTCTAACAATTTTTCAGTGCTTTTGTGTTCGTCGGTAACTTGCTGAAATCTCTGTCTGCGTTCAGCCTGTTGTGCCAAAATTAAATTTTCCTGTGCTGTGCGTAATTCATCCTTTTCCTTCAACTTATTCTTATTCTTGTTCAATTGATTCGGCATTTAATTCATATCTGTCTGCCTACGTACCAGGTCCATCGGGCAACGACGCTAAATGTTTACCGCATAGGTTAATTAAGAATTGCACACAGATAATGAACACGACACGAACAATAGAACTTCTTATTATTATTCGCATATGCCAAACAGTACATTATGCTTGAATGATAAGATGAATACAATGCTTCCCGAAGGGGTTATAAATAATTTTTGAAGAACTTTCCCGAAGGAGTCCGTTGGCCACATACAATATGTCGCTACATAACAAAAACCTTTCCGAAGGGACCTGTCGACTGATACACAATTTCCTTTCCAAAGGAACTCATCGGCTGATACACAATTTCTACTGATGACAAGGAATAATATTAGCAGAAGATTGAATCAAAGGTCAAATGGCTGCAAAAGTCGCATAAATATTTGTGTTGGTGTGTTTATATTTCATATTAAAGAAATATAAATACTTAATCTGAATGGTATCGTGGACAATTAAATACTTAATCCGAATCTGAATGGTATTGTGGCTATGTTGTTAAGTGTCGTTATGTAAGGGCCTTAGCTGTTATACATGAAGCATTAAGCTTGGTTATGGACAATGTTTTGTACGTTTTCCGTCTGGTTTGGAATCATTGACAAAGCTGCTACAATACTGAATTTCCGCTTGGATTCTCTCTTGGTATATAGATTCTTGGTGCAGAAAACCTAGGAGAGTTGGAAATTCAAATAACATGATAAGCTTGGAAAACTATTGATAGGGAAGGGCTCTCAGAAAATTAGTTCTGAGCATACGATATTGAAAAGCAAATCTTAAGCATTACCGTGAAGTCACGATTGAAGTTGTTACTGTTGGGTGAGTAATTCATTGTTGAGTGCTAAGGGGCCATTAGTATTAAAGATTGGAATGATAGCAGTTGGACTGTTAGCTATGTTGGCAATATGGCTTAGTAAGTTGAGTAAAGGGTTGTTATTTATGGCAACATATATCTCAGGATGAGATGGCAAATTGCTCAGTTGAAGATTCTATGTTAAGAGACAAAAAATTGTCCAAGTGTTAGACAGTTTTAATATCAGTACAAAGATAGTTCTTGGTATTGCGAAGTCTACAGTGAAAATTGGCACGTGCACAGTTAAGGACAGGTAGAACAGATAGCGCTGATGACGTATCTAAGTGCACAGATCAGTACAAACAGAACAAAACAAGTTACAGGTCAAACATCAGTAAGGGCAGTGAACAAAGCAGAAACCCTAAGTCAACATGGGCTAATTTTTGTACATAGCCAAACATGTGGAAGTATCACACTGACTGGACAAAATTTTCTAAAAGAGAAAGGTATAAATAAGAAGTCATTACTTGCGAAGAAATGAGGCGTGAATGTGAAGTATATGGTGTATATGCAAATTATATATACAACATGCGAACTTATGTGAAAGATCTATGATGCAAATTCTGATGTAAGATCAGAGATATGCAAAGTACAACAATCAATATTAAAGAGGTTTTGTATCTATCTCATTATGTTTAAGGTACTGAGTTGTATAATTGCATGTTTGGGCAGTAGACTCTTCTTGCATACATATGTAATTGTATTACCAACTCCTAATAGGGTTGAAACAACTCCTAACAGGGTTGAGGCTTTTAACAGGGCCTAGTCCTCTAACAAGAACTGAGACACTATATGTAATTCATAGATTCCTAACAAAGTCAATATCCTTAACAAGATTCTTTTGTTTAGTGAATCATTTTGTAGGTATCATCTCCACTGGGGTTTTCCCTTGGCTAGGGTTTCCCCAATTAACAAAATATGGTGTTATGAGTTCTCTTTGTGTATGGATTTATTTACTATCCAACATTATTGGTTTACTTTCATATGCATGTTATAAAGTGATTAACAATATTCAGTTGTGGGCAAAAGTTTGTAGAATAGTGATTCACCCCGCCCTTAGTATTATCTATTTCTAACAATTGGTATCAGAGCATAGTTGCTCAGAAGGGGCTTAACAACTTGAGTAAGATCCCTATGGATATGGAACAGTTAAAGAGGAATCTTCAAGAAGCCCTTGAGCAAATTGATCTTCTTACAGAAGAAAGAGGCAACTTGAAAGAAAGGTATGAAGATGCAAAAGATTACATTGGTAAACTGAAAGATAAGATTGATCATCTCAAATCTAGAAAAGATCCTAGAGAGCAGACTAATGATAGTGATGAGGTAGCAACCCTTAAGAAAGAAAATGAAATTTTGAAACATGAAACTGAACCAGACCTGAAGTCTGAGAATGCAAATTTAAGATCTCATCTAACAAAAGTGACATCTAAACTAGATTCTAACAAAATAGAGCATGGACAATTAGAGAAGTGCAATATCATTGTGAAAGGAGAATTGACCTAGGCTAAGCGACAGTTAGAAAAGTTATATTTTAGTAGTGAGAAAATTGATGAACAACTATTCTATTAGAGATCTTCTTGTGATAAGACAGGTCTTGGATATGGTATTGGAGAAAAATCAACATAGAAAATAGAAGTTAGAAAGGAACCAGATCCAGTGGTTGAAACCTCGAAACCTAAGGAGAATGATCAGAATAGGATTGAACCAAGCAAGTCTACAAAAGTACCTAAAGAAGTTGAGCAAGAAAATCAACCTGAGAAATGTGATGAACCAAAGCAAACAGAGCAAGTTGAACCACCTAAGGAAGTAAGACATGAATTCAGAGGTAGATGTTTTATATGCAATGAAGTTGGTCATATGAAGAGATATTGCATTGGTAAGTCTTTCAAACCTATTATAATTTCTATTGTTATAATTGTCATGGTTTTGGACATAAAGTAGTAGATTGTAGAAAACCTAAGTTTGATATTAATAATGGAAATAGTAGAATGTTTAGGGATACTAGCCTTGCAGGTAATGAGAAAAGGAGATCCTCAAGCGGATCCAATGATGGAGAAGGAAGTAGTGGAACAAGGAGAAATGCTATGTTACAAGTGTAACAACTTTGGACACATTGCAAGGAATTGCAGTGCACTAGACAATCAGAATCAACCTAATCAAAGAAGGAGTACACCTGTATGTCAATTATGCAACAACTTTGGTCACATAGCGAGGTTTTGCAAAATGGATAGAAAGAACTTCAATAGGAATCCAAACTACAAAAGGAACAACAACAAAAATGACAGAAGGAATGACAGTAGCAACAACAGTCAAAAAGAGGCACTCAAAGAGCATGTTGAAGAATATAAGGAAGTATGTGTGAAGGCAAATGATCCATCAAGTTCATATGTGGTTTTAGAAGAACAATTTTTTAATGCACCTAGAGAGAGATTAAATCAGCCATAGTGTGTGATTCATCTTACTTAAATTAAACACTTTTCTACCGAAGACAAAAACATCAGACAAAATCTTCGTAGCAAACTGTGTCAGATTGGTGATGTATACATGGCAAGCCTATTAAAAGGTTTGGAACCTTATCTCAGGAATAAGAAGCGAGCCATACTGATAATGGGAGGAAATTATTAGGAAGTGAACGGAGAGACAGACAAAGCAATTGTGTAGATGATGAAGGATTTGAAATCAGCAGCAACAACGCCACAAATCACAATTGGAGTTGACACCATGCAAGTTGGTGCTACATAGGTGACAGTAAACATTGCAGAAGATCCTTTCAAGGATCTTGGGCCAAGCATTGTTGGCAATATCTCTAGCTCTAATGATGAAGAAGAGAGAAGAAAGAGTGAAGAAGAAGAAAAGAAGAAGGATGAAGAAGAAAAGAAGAGAAAAGAAGGAGAGAAGAAGCATACGGAAGAGGAAGAGAAAGAGAGAAAAGAAGAGGAAGGAAGAGGTAGAAAAGAAGCATAAAGAAGAGGAAGAAAATAAAAAGAGAGAAGATGAAAAACAAAAGAGGAAAGAAGATGAAGCAAATAAAAAGAAAGAAGAGGAGAGAAGATGAAGAGAAGAAGAAGAAAGAAGAGGAAGAAAAGAAGAGGAGAGAAGATGAAGAGAAGAAGAGGAAGGAAGAGGAAGAAAATAAGAAGAGAGAAGAGGAAGAGAAGAAGAGGAAAGAAGAGGAAGAGAAGAGAAACAAGGAAGAAGAGAAGAAGAGAAATGAGGAAGAAGAAAAGAAGATAGAAGATGAGAAGAGGAACAAAGAAAGAATGTAGAAGCAAGTGCGCCAAGCACTTCTCTCACCTTAGCATCTCTTAGAGGCTCATATGATGATGATCATTCAAAATTGATATCATCACTTAGTAAGATCATCAGTGAAAATAGGCAAGTGAAGAGATTGCAGAAAACTCACATGGAGGTAACTGAAAAGTTAGAAGGAACCTTGACTATAAAATCTCTTGATCCAAATCCTGAAGATAGGGCCAAAGCTGTGATTCAAGCATTTGATGCTCAATTCACAAGTTTATCAGAAGTTGCAGTGGCACAAGCTCAAGCAAAGCATGACATGTAGATTGTTGACACTGTTTATCAGAACTTCAGGAATGATTTGACAACTCTTGAGGTTTGCATCAAGGCATTGAGAAAGTGTGAACTTGAAGGGAAAACCTTGTATGCAAAATGTGCAATGTCTTCCATTTTTACAAAAGACATTGATCAGGAGCTTAAGAAGAAGTGCAAAGAAGTTAAGGCACTGATAGATCAAATAAATCAACCTAGAGTAAAGATTGAAGTAATTAAAGCATAGGTTAGTAAGACTTATGATGAGATAAGTCTGTTGGAAGACAAAAAGACAAGGATCACAAAGAGGTTCTCACTTCTAAGAGAACACCTATCTGTGAAGTTGAGCACCATTGGAAGAATGTCTGTTAGCCAAGACATCTTTTGACAACTTCATTCACTTAGATTTAAATGCGGTGGAGATTGCATCCTATGGATTATGCGCTCTCCTCAACATCTTAGGAGTATAAGATTCATGGGAGAAGAACATGAAGAGTTTAACAATAAGTTTTGGAGACTGTATTTCTCACCTATCAGCCTAGCAAGGAGGTAAAGAATTCAATTTTGACATGTAAATAAGTTTTGACACTTTTGTCATTGATGTTAAAGGGGGAGAAGTATACAGGAAAATTGTATAGAATAATTGTATAGAAGAAGTAATAGTTATATACTAAGGGAGAATAGTATTATAGTAATATTATTAGGAGATATAAGGAAAAGATGGTTATATGTGTATTGATCTACAATTTTGTAATTTTGAAATTTTGTAAAGGCCAATTTTGAGAATGTTTTTTGAAGTAACATTTGAGGAATTAGCCAATTTTCCCATATGTTGCCATCAATGCTAAAGGGGGATATTGTTGGCAATATGGCTAAGTAAGTTAAGGGTTGTCATTTATGGCAACATATATCTCAGGATGACATGGCAGATTGTTCAGTTGAAGATTCTATGTTCAGAGACAATTTTAATATTAGTACAGAGATAGTTAAGCAAAACTCTAAAAAGAGATAAAAAAGATATAGAAAAGTGAAAACTTCAGAAATAAAGATAAAATCTTACCCTTTTTTTTTTTTTTGTATTGTGAAGTCTACAGTGACAAGTGGCACGTGTGTAGTTAAGGATAGGTAGAACAGATAGTTTTAATGACGTATCTAAGTGCGCAGATCAATATAGACAGTACGAAACAAGTTATAGGTTAAACACCGGTAAGTGCAGTGAATAGAGCAGAACAAAGCACAATAGAAACAAATGAATTAATGGTTAAGGAATTATTTTGTTTACAAAATAATTACTTAATTATTTAGGGATGACATTCTAGATGTTAAGCCTAAGTCAGCATGGGCTAATTTTGTATATAGCCAAACTTGTGGAAGCTTCAAGCCGATTTGACAGAGTTTTGTAAAAGAGAAAGGTATAAGTAAGAAGTCATTACTTGCGAAGTAATGTGGTGCGATTGTGAAGTATATGGTGTATATGCAAGCTATGTATATGACATGCAAACTTATGTGAAAGATCTATGATGTGAATTTTGATGTAAGATTAGAGATATGTGAAGTGCAACGGTCAACATTAAAGAGGTTTTTGTATCTAAATCATTTTGTTTAAGGCACTGAATTGTATAATTGCATGTTTGGTAGTGGCCTCTTCTTGCATACATATGTAATTGTACAACCAACACTTAACAGGGTTGTAGCAACTCCTAATAGGGTTGAGGCTTTTAATAGGTCCTAGTCCTTTAACAAGGATTGAGACACTATATGTAATTCATAGATTTCTAATAGGGTCAATATCCTTAACAAGATTCTTTTGTTTAGTGGATCATTTTGTGGGTACCATCCCCACTAGGGTTTTTGCTTGACCAGGGTTTCCCTCGCTAACAAACTATGGTGTTATGAATTCTATTTGTGTATGGATTTATTTACTGTTCAACATTATTGGTTTTCTTTTATATGCATGTTATAAAGTGATTAACAATATTCAGTTGTGGGCAAAAGTTTGTAGAATACCGATTTACCCTCCCTCTAAGTATTATCTATTTCTAACTAGATATAGACGCAAAAACTCTTTGATATTTTTTCAAGGTACCAAGAAGAACGTTAAGGAAAATTATACATCAGTTTGGGGTGCCTTTTCCAATGCTGTAGAACCAGAGATTACTTTATTTTGAAACAAGAATTGCAAATCGCAGTAAGAGAAGTCCATGATAGGCTAATGTTTCAAGTGGTTACCTTATTGGAAGGGACTGTCAACATTTTTTGGAATTTGTTGTCGTTTCCTAGTGTAGACATTCATAGAGCTGCTGGATATATTGGGCGTTCCCTTGATGTGGGATTGGCATGAGTCTATGTCATGACTCTAGTTTATTTAGGTTAGAAATTTTGCAACCTATTTGACAAAATCCTTCGAAGGGAAGGAGTGAAACAAGGTGAACTTGAAAATATTCTGAGATTTGAATTGGCAACAAAGGACAGTTTAGCCAAAGTGATTTATGAGACGAGCAACAAGCTAGGTTTGGATTTACAAACAAGGGAAAATGCTCTCATCACTTTAATCCAATTGGAAGGATGCTTGACCATTGTAGATCAATCATCTCATGACTTGTTGCAAATTGCTCTCGTACCTACAATAACTACATTGAATCAACACAAGTTGTTGAAACATTATGACGGCGAGATAAAAGTATTAGTTGCTTCTTGTTTGATGGAAGTCACAAGAATTTGAGCACGTCAAGAACCTTATGAAGTGTACATAATGAAGGAGGTAGTTCAGCTTATTGCTGATAGTTTTCAAAATCTTGGGGGCATCAATAATATTCATTTCTCTAGAAGGGTTGCCATACTAAAATCATTTGCAGAAATCAGATTGTGCAATCTTCTACTTGACCTGGGATTGTATGATATAATTCATACCATGTTCTAGTGTTTCTTGGGCACAATTGGGGAAGAGCATCATGCAGATACTTTTGCAGCTATAGAAACTATTATGGTTATGACCGTAAACAAGAGAGATACTTCTTTTCGGCCTCTTATGTATATGTTGTTAGCAATTTAAAAGCAAGAAAAGGATGTTTCAAAATTTACTTATAAGTTGGTCAACAAGGTGCTCACAATGCGAGTGAAAAACTGAGAAGTACAAACAACAATAGTCTGAAGCAGATTTAAATGCAATTTGCACACACTTTGCAGGATCTCCAGAAATGAGAAATAATCAAATGAGAAGAGAACTGGTTTGTTTTACTTGTCATGAACTTTGGACATTTGATCATTATTGTGGAGTCAAAGTAGAAAAAGAACTAATACAGCCAAACATTGGTAAGGACATAGAAGCATATATAAGTGAAGATTTGATGTATTAAGGCACAAGCTGAAACAAATAAACTTAAAAGAAAACTGCTTGTTGACTTGTAACTTTGGATGACATTATGGAAGAATCCATCACTATGAATGAGAGGTATTCAAAGCTCTTAATTGGTGAAATGCTGATCTTTGACAAAACTAGCGAAGGGGATAAATCCTTTGATGAATCCAAATATGAACATGATGTTATTCCCTTAACTCCTCAAGAGGAATACATGACACCAGCTGTAGAAACAATTAAGTATGATGATGATGTTGCTCCAGCAGATGAGAACAAATCAAGAAATTTGGTATATGGCAACCCTTACTCCTTGGATGAATTTGAACACAAATTTTTATCGCTGCAAGATTTGAAGGACATGTTATTAGTTGCGAAGGAGAAACTTGTACAATTGTTAGATGACCCTAACAAATTCATAGAAGAACTTATAGGGAAAACTCAAACTGAAGGAAGGCAACAAGAGTTTTCATGTGGAGTCCCTAGCTCACAAATACAAACAATCAAAGAAGCATTTGAGTGGATGAAATCAAGTAACTTCCAGCTCCAACTCGTAATTGATAGGGAACTTACTATAAAATTTGGGAATGACAAAAGAAAGGGAGGTAAATGAACTTTATCTTCAACTAAGTATGGCACAGTACTCGCTGTAGAAAGCTGAAAATCAGAATTCTATGACATACACTCACTAAGAAGATGAACTTAATTCAAAAACCAAGAAAGTCATAAATTGGTTGAATGAATCCAGATTCCAGACTATTTGTGAAGATTAAAGTGAGCATATCATTCCCACCTCACTCTACTCAAACAAGACATATTATACTAATGGTGATCATAAGGACCAGTGAGAAGTTAGTCTCAAGAATTCTAATTTTCACAACTATAGTAATTTGCCTTCACAAAACCATTAGGTATTACTTTCTCCACATGACGATGAAGATGAATTAAGTGATACTAGCCTTGATATTTGGTGTAGTGATGATCCTTTTCTGTGTGAAGGTGATGACTCTTATGCTGAATCAGAAAATTCAGAGTTGTCCTTAATGCAAACTGAAGGCTCCTGCAGTCCAGCTAGAGAGTTGACACTGAGTTCTTATCATATGGCAGCTATTTGTTTATTAATTGGTGATCTTATCTTTGTGCCTACTTCAGTTATCAGTAGCTCTCCTACTTGGTCTACCATTCTATTTTCAAACTTTGCCTGGCCTATAAGTTGGTGAGTTACAGGCAAATGCTTGGGGGCATTACACTTTGAAATACATGCCTTATGAGATGTTTAACTTTCCATTTCAGGGACATAGTGACGACATTGTTGACATTCTTGTTGCTGATCTGGGTCATAGCATTGACATTGGGCGACTTGTTGGGTTGATTATCATGTATAGTGAAGGTGTGTTCGACATCTATAGGGTTGACCACGCCTTTAGATGGTTATTGTGGGAAGATAGCAGGATGATACACATCCATTTCTACTCCTAGGATCAGATGTATAGACTATTTTGGGATCCAAGAGTTGATAGGATGAGTGCCTTGCATTTTATGGATTTTGTTGGGCTGCTGAATTGTTTGAGGCATGGGGCGGTTTGGCTTAGAGCAGCATAGTAGGTAGAAGCTGCAGTGTGTCAGGCTGACTTGGGATCCAGGGATCTTACCTATGGATGATTCACATCCTTGACTTTGGTCACAAAATGGCACGTTCTAGTCTCAGGGGTACTAGGATGAGCTCTAGAGTGGCTTGTAGATTGATATGGGATGCTGGTATCAATTTATAGATCCATGATTGCTTGATGGAAAGCAATCTCAAGGACGGGGGATTGTAATGTCCCTTTTTTGGGACATTAGGAAAATTAAGGCCAAATTCATGTAAATTGGCTTATGAGAGTTTAATGGAGATTTATAAAAAAGACAATTTAATATTATAAAGTAGGTTAAAAGGTGACAAAGGAGGAAAAGACAAAAAGATAGGATAGGAAGTTGAAGGGTTACAACCTTGAGCAGTAAAAGAAGGAAGCTAGTCTCATTTTCAGAATGCTTGGAATTCGGATATTGTTTCAGATTACTCTTTGAGAAGGTGGAAGCTTGTTGCTTTCAATATCAGAACTTGAGGATGAACCCCTTCAGGCTTCTCGGGTGGATCGGACGCATACTTGATTCATTTACATGGTGGATTGACATTAGAGTTTACATCTAGAGTTATAGGTGCATTATATAGTTTTGTCCAAACTGATTGTTGGCACCATAGTTGGCATAATGACCAAAAAATTGGTGAGTTAGAAGTAATCGCCGAGTTTTTCCTGGATTTACTTGCGACTTGATAGGTGAAAAAATCGCCGAGTGCAAAAAATTGACGAGTTTTTCAGAAAAAGTCTTTTTAATTTTTTTTTTAAAAATTTAAAAGAAAAAAGCTAAATTCTTATATATATTATGTAAAATAGAGAATTACAATATGCTAGTGGAGTTGGGAATAGGAAGATGTGATTGTAATGATGTATTTACTTCTAGTTTGACACAAACTATTTACTATTTTGCTTCTTGCCATCAACTGCATGAGAATGCGATTTTGTACACACTATGCATTTATATATATCTAAATTCTGCTTGTTTCTTTTGTTTTCTCTTTAATTACCTCATTACATGTATCTTCTCATTGAATTTTGCCAAAAAAATGTATTTTAAATTAAAATTTAAGTGGATTTTAGGTTCCCGAGTTTTTTTGTGAGATTTTCCCCTTTTTTTTTGGGGCTTGGTGAGTTGTTGCCAAGTGAGAGTTTTCCAACTATGGTTGGCATAGTTTGTAAGATTGAATGTTTTATCATGTTATTGTATTACTGAAATTATAATGCATTAGCAAATTCTGAATATTTTATATGAGCTTTGCTGGATAATACTGGTGGATTATTTGCATAAAGTTATCTATTGTATTTTGAAAATTGCTTGCAGAAGAAATTGGGGAAAGAATATCTTGTGGTATAGTACAGTTACATTAATAATATCTCCGACTGTAAGAGCACACACTTTGTTGGGTTGCGAAAAGTAAGCTTTAAAACAATAGATGGTTGCCAATGGAGATGCATGTGCCTCATTAAAGGTTTGCATTTACATTTAAATTTGTGAAAGTGCATGTCTATGGTGGCATGTACTCTTCCAAAGGAAAACATCAAGTTGGAAAAAGAAATTGCAGTGATCTATAGAAGCATGTTGCCTATATGTAGAGATGCAAACCAGATGAAATTAACAATTTGCAACTCAATGCAAAGAAGCACACTCCATCAAATAAGGGTCTTTCTAATTTCCAGGCCATAGAAGGAAGTGTTTACAAAAATCTCTCACTGAATCAATGCTGTGAAAGGCTCAACAAGAGCCACAAATAGGCATTAAATTGTTTGCTTCAATCAGATTTACTATGGAGACTTACAAGTGAGTAGGAATAATATCCCAAAGGGTATTCCAATTGTCAACCCACCACGATGGATCCATCTGCATCGAACAACAGAAGAAACACAGGGAACTTGCTTTTTCTCCATAAAAAAAATCATCAGCACCCATAATGGGATGGAAGAGAAGTACATTGGTTGCACTTTTAGTAGCAATCTATATTAACTATCTGAGGGTTGTAGGTCTGTTATAGTTGTTTTAGTCTGTATAAGCACTTGATTTTTCATTTTTGTTTCTCCATATAATTATCTCTTTAGCAGTTTTTCTTGCTGCTACTAGTAATGTTCTGGCTCATTGAAGTTTTTTTGTAAAAGTTGGCCTTTGTATGTTGATCTTCGTTTGCTAAGAAGGTGTTTTTCTGTAATAGAGATTGAATTATTGTAATTGGGAAGTGGATCTTTTAATTTAAATGCTAATTAAGAAACAAATAAAGTTTTCGAAAACTGAAAAATCATCCTATATCAATGCTTCAACAAAGTTACCTTAGAACATGAATTGATTTTTCTATACCTTAACTAGTCTAATTCTACAGGATCCTACACTTAAACAGTGCACTTTGAGAATTGAATACCCTTATCTAGTAATATGAGCTTTTTGCAATGGAAAGTTGATGCTAATAGATAAAGCTTATATGCTAGACTCCATCTCAACAGATGAACTCGTCTGATTTTATTACAATTGGAATGAAATATGATTCAGTTTGAAGACAGGAAATATGAGAGAGCGAATTTGCAAACAATGCACATAAATTAAGATAAAATTTAGAATGTTGAGGTGAAAATACCATACTGTTACTAGATCATCTTATGTCCAAATAAATTTTTACATTGGTGTGCATTTGGTCAACTCTTATGCTGCCAATGCTTTTAGCTTTTTCAATTTCCATAATTTTATAAGGACTCCGGATCATGAATAGTGGAAAGAATATGCGCTGTGTCAAATGAGGTTTCACCATCAAAGTGCTTTGATATTTTCTGGTAAACATAGTGTCGTTTGTGGAATCCTTGGCTTTTGCAAGTTGTACCCTATAAGTTTTAACAGTTTCTTCCACTTTTAGCATCATGTAAAGAAAAATGACTCTATCAGATAGTTTATCTTTACAGATTTCAATCAATCCCTTAACAGCTTCAATAGATTCAGACAAAGCTAATCAGTTTTTGAGGGGATTCATGATTTTTCAGATTGCATCCTGAAAGTTGTAACAGTTTGTGCCTCCTGGAGCGTCATGTGAAGAATACCTTTTTTTCATTACAAATTTCTTAAGTTTGGACAAAATTAAATGATTATTTGAGGGAATTCACAAATATGATTTGAAAATTGTCATGTGGAATGTGACTAGTGGAGGATCCAAAAGTTACTAATCCTCCTTTATTGTAGATTCTAAATATGATTGAACAGCATTCAAAGCAAAATTGCAACTTCCCTTCTTTGAGGAAATTTAGTTTGTTAATTGATTGTTTGGGCCATTTAGCTTTTCTTCATGATTTTGTAATAGTACCATTCTAGAAGGAAATGCTTGAGAATTTAAATTCTAAGCTTTGGTGTCTGTGGAAACAACCTTTATGGTCCTTGATGTTAACAGATATATATTTTTACAGTCCCCATAATTCTTTTTTGGTGATTAAGCAGGGAACATCCCGCTTGATGTGCAATTCATTTGGATCATCTCTGTGGATGTTGCCCTTCTCAGAGAACTGTCGTAGAGATCACATATATTGGAAGAGTTTTTTTGATGGAATAAAGAGGGAAGGCTATAATGTCAATTGTGATGAGAAGGAATACATATCTAATTTCTCTGGATGGCCTGTGGACCTTGTAAACATTGAAATTCCAGTTTCACCAGGTGACTTGTGAATTTTTACATATGAAGTTAAAGAAAGATTGTATAATTATTATTAATTAATGTTTTATTTATTCCTCTTTTTGTCTGCAAAAATTGCAGGTGCAGATGCTGTGTACCCTGGAATTTCAAAAGAAGCTGAGGCTGTAACTTCAGCTTTTGAGTGTGGCATTCCTTTGCAACAATCCTTTTCTGCACGTGAGGTGGCAGATGGTACACTTTTTAATGAGATTGGTGATATTGATCCAAATAGCAAAACAGTTCTTCATCAACTTCACAAGTGAGTATATTTTATATGCAACTATAAATATTAATAAATATGTAATAATAACACACAAGGAATTTGAGAATAAATATGTGGATATTATCAGTTCTGACCAGTGTCCTTTGTCTATATCCATCATAGCACTCTGTTTATTGTTTTCCGTGTTCATGCTAACTATCAGCGTTTGTCTATTGCATCCTGTTGCCATTTATGTATGAATCAAACTCTTATAGCGTCTCTTTTTTTTTGGTGCTGAAAATTTCCCCCAACATCAATCATAACTATCAGAATAGACAATGCTCATATTCTACCTGGTCGTGATCTTTATGATCTAGTTAGTTATTAATGAATTGGTAGTTATGAGTTCCTTGACAATTACTGGGTAATTGTTATAGGGTTTTGTTGATGAACACCATTATAAATGTAATGCGGATTGTAATGTTCTTGTCATAAAAGAAATAAATTATTAAAAACTTTGTTTATGGGCCGATTAATTTAGCATATGTTAGACCCATTTTTATTTAATTGTTTTGGTAGGTGTTTGTCATGCCTCCTGTCGGCACTTAGTTTCTCCCTCTGTTTCTCCCTCAACGGGGTATTTATGTCCACGAGGTTAAGTTGTTTAGGCATGCAATTTGGATTATTTCTTTGTATTATGAATTTCTTTGTTTATTCCAGAATAAACAATGCTCATATTCTACTTGGTCATGATCTTTATGATTTAGTTGGTTGATAATGAATTGGAAGTTATGAGTTCCTTGACAATTTCTAGGTAAATGTTATATGGTTTTGTTGATGAACACCATTATAAATGTAATGCGGATTGTAATGTTCTTGTCATAAAAGAAATAAATTATTAAAACATTTGTTTATGGGCCAATTAATTTAGCATATCTCAGACCCATTTTTATTTAATTGTTTTGGTAGGTGCTTGCTATGCCTCTTGTCAACACTTAGTTTCTCCCTCAACAAGGTATTTATGTCCACGAGGTTGAGTTGTTTAGGCATGCAATTTGGATTATTTCTTTGTATTGCGAATTCCTATTGGGGTTAGTATTGTTCACCATTTTAGAAGTGAAAGATCTTCCCTATTTGGCTTTTCCAGTTTCGGTGGTATTCAAGCCTCACCCTATTCCATTCTGTATTACCTTGTTCGGATTTGGCAAGTCTGAGCACCTTTCTTGTTTGCATCTTTATGTTTTACTAGGTGATATCAAATTAATCTGGTTTGGCATTAATTATTGTTTGTGGTTATTATCCATGTTTGGAGAATCTACCTCTATCTTAAGTTCTTAACTTCAGCACCGAGTCATTGGGCATTCATTCTTGCCTCTTTTAGCATACTATACATCTTCCTGTTGCATAACTTACCCTACGATCCTCATATCATTCCGTATGTCCCTCATATCGATTGTGCTACAGACCTTGTAACACTGTATGCTAGCAACCACAACAGAGTCCCCACAACTGTACAACCATAGTCATTTTCGTACACCGTACAAACAAGCTCCTTCCAACTTTTGGTAGTGACCACACAAACTCCCCACATTCACCGTATGGACCACTTGGTCTCATTGTATGGTCTCCCCATATCCCCTATACTACCTGCCTGGCATCACTGTTTGCCCTTAGCCATTTTTGTATGGACACCTCCAACAACAACCCCAACATCGTACGACCTGCTGCTACCATATGGGCTTTTTACCGCATGTCTAATGCCTAAGATTTGGAATTACATTTAGAAATTGCTTTCCTACATAGTGTCCAGTTTGAAACATTACAATGGTATCAGAGCCAGTGATCTTGCCAGCCTGTGGACAGTGAATGAAAGTTTATTGTCGAAAATGAAGGAGATCCCACTTAGTTGATAGAATGACGGATTCACAAGAACTCATTCCTACTGAAGTCATGGCACTACTAAGGGATCTTTGAAGGAATCATGCACAAATCATCGACACTCAACAACTAATGGAAGAAACTCTCTAAAAACTAGCAGAAAATAAGATATCTGGTGAACAAAATGGTTACAATGCCGATTTGGTCTCAGGAAAGACAAATCCTCATCCAACACACTTTTGACCTTTCATGCCAACTTTCCCTCCATGGATGGAGGTACTACATTTAGTAAGGGAACCAACCTTTGAGGAAGTTCAAGAATAGTTGAAAGAAGGCTAGAAGAATGCAAACTGCGAAGAGGATATATCTTACAAAGATTACACGGAATTGAGAATTTGATATTATAGTTGATCGAAAGAGTACCATTAAAATGATAAGGGGTGTTAAAATTTTATATTTTCTGACTTTCATCAAGGCTATTGGTTGCTATTTTACTATCACCATTGATAGCTTTCAGCATAAGAATTGGAAAAAATAGTGATGAATCCTAGACAGTTCAAGATCCTAGATTGGCTTCCTAACAAAAAGGAGGACCACAAAGAATGGGTGTTTCTCTCTGGTGATTTTCAATACCCTTGACATGAAGCTTAGAGATGATTTGGATTGCCTGAAGAAGATCATGAATCACTGTAGTCTAAGATTTTATTGGAACAACATTGAAATAACTATTGTTCATAGGTGAAAGACTATTGATGTCTCAAAGAACGGTTGATTACTTTCTTTCCAAGGAGAAGGGTGTTCTGCTTGGGCATTATGTTCAATGATATTTATACACATTTTTGAATAGAAACATTAATGAGAATTATCATAATTGATGACGTTTTTGTTGAGCACATAAGTTGTTTTATAAAATTCATAAAATATGAAGTCTACTCATTCCTTCAAGGTCATGACTCTTTCTTTAATTGGCATTTACTAAAATGAGACAATGATATCTTTTCTTTTCAAGATTGTGACTTTTTTTTGATGGGTTGTATCTTATTTTACAAGACAATGATATAAGAAGGAATATTTACCAAAGAAATGACAAAGAATCCTTTGTAGCTCTTAAAAAAAATTGTTAATTGAAATAAAAAATTAAATTTTAATCTTAAAAAATGTATGTCATAAAATTCATTCTTTTTTCATGTCAATTCAGGAAATAAATTAGGAAAAAAATTGCTAAAAGAAAATTATCTTTTTTTTCAAACTAGCTTTACAAAATACACTTGAACGTGGTAGGTTGATTTGTAGTATTTTGAAACTACAAAGTGATATATATCATTAATGTTGATTGAGTATAAGGAGGCTTCTCATCAACTTTTATATTTTTCCTATAAAAATTATTAGCATAGCCTAACTTGCTTTGATATCATGTTAGGATTTAGGATCTTACGATACCAATCATTATAAACAAGATATAAATAAATAAGATGAGAATCATACAACCATAAATGTAAATAATACACAAGATATCCATGGGGAAATTCTTTCGGATAAAAAATCACATAAATGCATCATTTTATTAAATCACAAACAAATGTGGCACATTATTAAATTAATAAATAGAGTGGAACCTAGAGATAATTCTCCTTACTTCTATTATGGTAAAATAATGAATGTGTTATTAAAAAAAGATCATGAATGATCTATATATACAAGACACAAGAGAATGTTTCTATAACGAACAAGAGAGGAAATAGAAACATTCTTGTAGAGTGAAAGAGAAAGTTTCCATAACGAACAGAGGAGTTTATGGAAACATTAAAAAAAATGACTGACCATTAGAAAAGGACGAAGGAGAGAGAAAACAGAAACTATCTAGTATCGTAATAACTTCCACATGGCCCACAATACCTTTTATGCATAGAACCTAGGAATACTTAGTAATCACACCTTTTCAATAACCCCTATTCATGATTAATTAATATTCTTATAATTATTTCAAATGGAATATGCTTATAAAGCTTATAATATATAGAGTTTGATAATCTTATATTAGAGCAATATATAAATGTTAGAAGAATATGACCCTATACACATTATTGTGTAATAATCATTATTCATTGACCTCAATCACAATTGAGTTGAGGGATGATGCCTTAATTTTATGATTGTATATCTACAAAAATGTTTTATTTTTCTTTTCTTTTTTTAATTACAAAGCATTGTCTTCATTTAAACTTTGAATAGTTAATGTACATGCATATTTTGATTTATAGCTTGTTTTAATTGTTTTTGGCAGGTTTTATCACAACGATCCTGTGTTAAATTCACTTACTCCATGGGATAGGCCTCCGATAAAAAATATCTTTTGCATATACGGAATTGATCTTAAAACAGAGGTGTTTATTACACTATCAATTTTACAATGTAGCCTAGATCTTTATTTTGTGCTGTTTTCCAACTTGGGAAAATCCTTTCTAGGCCTTCTGAAGAGAAGATACATTGATGTTGAGAAATATTTAGTCCTGCATTACTTTATATGTATTTTTATGAATAAAATGGAGATATTGGCAGACAACAAACATATTTCAACTCCCAATAAGAATTTCTGTGTATACGAGATCAGTTTATATGGTTTAATTAAAGTGACATTGGATATCCAAAAGATTTCATTCTTGAAAATGTTGAAAAGAGACATGCTCGATTGACATCTGATGTGAAAACCAATTCATAAGTTGATCCAATATCCTAGGCCTGAGGATAGTGACTTTGTATCAACCCTGTTGTTATTAATAATAATTGTCTATTTAATAATAATAATAAAATATGCAATGACTTCTACATTTGGAAATAATTCACACATCATCGTGACAGGTAACCTTGATTTAAGATAAATGGGTGATGACTTTGGGATGTTTATTGACTAGGGAGGATAATTTGTGAAATATCTTATAGAATTTGAAATTATTCTTTACAAAACTAAGCTCACATTTTGAAACTTGATCTGTGATGTCGAGCATGTCACAATTGATGACATCTATGCATAGTAGACAATATACAACTCAGTCAAAAGTTAAAGAGTACATCATAGGAATTTTATTTTCTATTGCAGATTGATAATTTTGCTTTACATACCATTTTCCTTTGTAGATATAGGTCTATGCCTTGTGGAGAATGTAGATTTGAGTTTTGTCATTCTTAGTCAATCATCCTAGGGTGTCATTTTAATTAAGGAGGAATTTCTTCAAACTATTATCTTTAGCAAAGTTGTATATCCAAACCAAAAACACAGAGAATGCATTGGTTATCATACATTATATATCTGTTAGTGTTCCAATTTGCACCTCAAAATGTACTGTTGTATGAGGACAAACTCTTCTTCAAATTGGAAGAGGAAGCTCCTTGTAACACAACGTAAAACGAACACCCTAAAATCTAAGGTGACTAGGTACCAGCCTTTTACAATGTGTACAATTTAATGACTCATTTCAAAATGAAATTTAATAACTGCCTATCTTTTAGTTCTTGGGAAAGGGCACAAAGCTTGACAATATTTTTACTCAATTCATGAGATTTATGTCTTTTGACTTAAAGCAAACAACCTATAGTTGCTAATAAGGGCTCACTCTTCTCGCATGATGAAGAGGACCAAAGAAGTGTGAGAACAACATGAGAACTGGATTGGTTTGAGCAAAGGATGCTAACAAGATTAAACATGTCGTATAAAGGGAAGTACGTGGGAAGCTGCAACAAACATTCTTGATTGAAATTAGCAATACAAATTTTATTTTCCTAATCACACACACAAGATTTCAAAAAGATAAAAGAGTAGAGGCAATAGTAAAATAGGCATGCAAACTTCTATTCATTCTCTCTTCCTTTTATTTCAGTACAAATGACATTTATTTATAAGAGTTTACAATGTTTTGTGAAATAATTAATTCATAAAGCTAGCTAGTACTTCGACACTATATAGTTTTATTGTGCAGAAAGCAAGCTTATTATATTATACAGTTTTGTCTTCAAATTCCAAATTCCAAATTAGGAAACATTCAAATAGATTGCTGTAAGGATGAATTTCAAGTAAAATTAGAGCTTCTAGAGTAACATCTAAAAATAGCCAATATATAATAGCCATGTGGCGAATTTGGCAGATATACATAGGTATGAAATTTCTCAGAATCAGGTATTATCATATTAGTTCAAATTGCTTGTGGATTCGACCAAGCTTCATTGTTTTCCATTAGAAATGGTTCCTCTCTTTGCCAATCAGACTCAATTGATTTGAGTGGAAACATAGTTTTTTTAAGTATTCCTGTGTGTCACACTAGTGTCTCGGGTTCGATCGCCGGCAGCAGCACCGAATGTTTTCTCTGTAGGGTCTGTTTAGAACAAAATAGAGTGCATATAGAACATAATAGTTAGCATATACAATGTATTTGAGAGAACATGGAACTGTTTATTCATTGCTTTTAGAATTATTACAATATATCTCAGGGACAGTACTATTACCACACATAACATTCCATCACCACAACCAAAGGTAAATTCAATGCATATATAGAGAGGTTTTGGGTGGCAACTGTTGGTAACCATTGGCTAACTGCCAACCCCTTGACACAATACTAACAAATGCTAATAACCCAACAACAATCCTGAGTGCTTTTAAAGGAAGTCATGATTTTCAAAGTTTTAAGACAACTTTTCAGTGAAAAAATTCCCTAAACAGTCAATAGCTTTTTTTAATATCGTGAGTTTAATCTGCCATGGAAGGGGAAGGATGATTTCAGAAACTTGATAAATCCCATCAAATTTCTGCAACTATTCATATATTATTAATTTTTTTTGATTCAGAGTTCATTGAAATAATATAGTGAAAGAAGCTCTATATTTTAAAGATACTTCTGAATTTATACATATACATATAGGAAGCTCATTAAATAAACTCACACCTTATACAAATCTGTTTGAAATTTAACATGATTGACTTTGACAACAGAATATTTTCTATTACATAACTATACCTTAAGATACTTTATCAGTGCTAAAGAATTGAGTGCACCTATATTTTGTGCCCTGGAAATTTTGAATTTGAATATATTATGCTAACCTTCTATTTGACATGTGCCTTATCATGAGATGCAATTGTTTCTTTGAATGTAATGCTTCACCTCACAGAGCCACACTCCTATGTATTAACTGTCAAGGAACATTCTACATTACTGGATGATTGCTTGCATTTATCTTCATGATCCAAACTTTGATCTCCTCACCAGATGCATTGAACACTATTACTTGACTGAAGACAGACAATAGAAATAACACAGATGGTCACAAGTCAGTGAAATGACAAAGTTTTGGCCTAAAATGTGTAGTATACCAAAATAGGGATAATGGAAAAACATCTTCAAAACTATCCAATAGTAATTCTTGAAATTTTATTCGCAAATAGATTAGCATATCCGCTGTCTGAAGCCCTAGTTGCAAGAACCCAGCAATCGAATAGCAGCGATTATATTAAAGAGGGGGGATCTTCTTTAACAACTATCACAATTAGATTATAAAGTAAAACAACTAACTCATGAAGGCTGACACATTAAGAACTAATTAATAATATAGCTGACTATTTTAAGGCCGATCTGTATAAGCAGTGACTAATTACTTAGGCTGACTCCCAATACGCATAATCAATTTTGAAATATAATATAATAAAAGTAACAAAGGGGTGTGATCTGGAAACGAAGTGACTACAGAAGGGGTGCTAAGGGAAGAGACACGCCTCTTCCATCCTAAGAAGGCATAAAGGGCTCAAGGATTGATTCCAAGAGAGGCATCATCCGCAGAAAAAATCCAAAGACAGACAACAGACATCATCAAATCAAATATAATTAAAAAGGGAACAGGTCGCAGTGATGTTTTTGCTTACTATGGTATGACAGAATAAATATACCGCTGATGCATGTTTGAATGGATGTGACTATTAATATTTCTTGCAGACTTTATGTCTGATATACTTATATGCATAGAATGGGCATATTTGAATTTTTGATATATTTTATATGCTTAGAATAAAACATATGCAATTATCTGATATATTTATATGCTTAGAACAAACATGTCCAGAATAAATGTATGTTTACAATATCATATACCTGCAATAATAAATCATATTAGGAAGGAGAGGAAGTGCAAGGAGGGGGAATGGTGACACATTACTAGATACACCACCTTGTGAGATTGGTTAAGGACTGCATGAGACCAAGGGAGATGAAGATTCCATTCTTGAGCCTATGGTCGAGTTAAAGGCATCCTACTGCTATCTTCTCTCCTAGCCCTCTACGGGTTAGTTATTAAGGTAAGTAAGAAATGGATCTTTGATCATAAGAAGAGAGAAGGGTGATGTAATGGGGGGGAATGATGTACAATTTCCATTAGGTGCAATGCCTCATGAGTTTGGTTGTGACTTGTGTTTGCAAATGGGCCCCCCCTCTTTTTCTTGCTTTCTTGGTTTAGTTTGGCTTAGTTTGTCTTAGGTGTTTGTTAGTTTTGTCTAGATTGGTAGTAATATTGGTCTTTTAGTCTCCTAGCAGTCTGAAAGCTTGTAGTGTTTTGTCAAGTCTGGAGGGAATCTTGATCAAATAGTAGACATGAGGGCGAAGTTGTGAAAAATTACTCAAGTGTAAACGGTGTCAAAATGTTGTCAATTGTCCTCAAGTTGCAAGGTGATATCAAAATGTTGTTGTAGAATCAGGCTGTTGTAAGCGGAATTTGGAAGGTCACAATTCAAATTTAAGTCAAGAATGGTAAATGAGAATCAGTGAGTGAAATGGTTAGGTAAACATGAGCGAAGACTTCTGGCCTTGATCAAAAAATGCAAAAAATTCAAGTACAAATAAGAGGAGAAAACTTGTTCATTTCCAGCTGTAATAACCCTCAACAGGTGGTAGCTTAATTAAACATCAATATTTCTTCACAAGATTAATAGTTTGACATTTCGTAATATTTTTTTGACCATTCAAATACATACATGTGATTTCATGTTACATCCCAAATTTTGCCCTAATTTTTAATTTGATAATAACTGTTGGTTTAACGAATTATTTCTTTCATGATCATGTGAAATGAGTTAGTTATTTGTATATGTTGTACCAACTGTTGATGAATTATTCTTTTCATGATCATGTGAAATGAGTTAGTTATTTATATACATTGTACTAACTGTTGATGAAATGGTCGGTAACCTGTAACTGTTATTAGATGATTAGCAGTTGTTTGATTTGAATTAACGATTAATATATTTTATTTTGAATTACTATGGAATTAATATTTTGGCGAGAATGTTTTACATGGGTGATTGTAGGAGAAGACTGAAGAGAGGGGAAGCATTGCTAAAGGGAATCATCGAAATAGGATGTTCGTTTGGTTCAGTCATCAGGATTGGTAGGTATGACCCTAGACTTCCTTGGAAGGGATACGATGACTTGTCCACAGGTTACATTATGGGACTTGCATGAGCTATAAAGGAAACAATATAGGAAAAAACATAAAATAAGCTAAATTAAATTATAATACATACCTTAAGAGATTGTTTATTAATTTTTATCATATCATTATAATAAACACTTACATACGAACACATAAATATAAAAATGAAATGACACCAATAAATTATAATAATATAATCTAATGATGTCACCTCATCAATATACTTATGTAAACATATATAAGAACATATTATTATAATAAAATAAAAATTATAACTCTTCAACTCCTCCTTTCTCCTTATTTCTTTTCCCTCTTCATTTATTATTTTATTTTCAAATCGAATTTATGTTTCTGAATTCGAATAGACATCTTGGAAACGGATAGAAGCTGAGGAGTCTCGGGAAGCCTTTAAAGAAGCCGTGAAACGACCAAGGCAGCATCAACCTATTTCCATGTCTGCTACGTTTTCCATCCAAGCCGTGTGGATCATTCAAGCTGTGAGTTTCCTTCTCAGTCGAATCATTCATTTTGTTAGCACACCCCGTATCATAGTCTCTTCCTTACTCCGCCAACGTTTGTATCCCACAAACCGAGTCTTAGAGCTAGCGGGTGAAACAATTTGCCGAACAGGGGATTCGGCCAAGGATGGGAGGAGCCACGTCCAGACCAACTTCAATCCCAATCATAGGTCATGATTAAATGCAATCGGATTTCATAAGAGTCCTTTTGCTGAGTATATGACCGACTGTAGTCGGCTACACATTGCTAGGGCTGAAAGAAATATAACATATGCATTTGTAATTCATAGTTTCTTCCTTCTCTAATTGTTGTCGGCTACTTATTGTTAGAACTGAGAATAATGCAAAATATGTTTTCATATTCATAACTTCTTTCTTTCCTGATTTGAATGTCTGACTGTAGCTGGCTATGCATTGTAAACTGAGATTAATTCACAAACCATGCTGTTGGTCTCTTACATTACATAGAGTTCATTGAAGAACTACATGACTAAACATCTTTTATAAATTCGAATGATAGCTATTGATACTTAAAATGATTGTATGAACTGACATCAATAAACATGCTGATATAATTTCCAAAACAAAGATCAGAGTACTCTTAGATTCTCTAACACCTAGGATTCACCGACAATGAAGCCATTGAAATGGTGAAGAGGTGGAGTTAACTTGCAAGAACCAAGAATGAAATTAGATATGAATAACTATGTAATGAAACACTTAATAGCTCATGTTGTCCCTATAATGGAATCTGTTGTCAAGTCGAGTGGTGGTGATCGGGTCGTTGAACCCAAATGGAAATCCTTGGCCAAGGTAGTTTATAGGCATATGTGCCAATCTTATGATCACTTGATGCTCGTAGACATCAGTTATATAGGTATAACTGATTGGGCACTCAAAACCACTCGATAACTCGGATGGCTGGATTGAAGAACATCCCAAGCCCGGTCTTGAAGTAGGGAGGGCCATTCTAATATGTTAGGACATGTGGGGATAAGTATGGTCTGAGGTTGGGAGGTTAAGCCTATGTCAATGCTTCTCCTCTCACCAATGCCAAAGCTTGCACAACCAGATAAAGGATCCTCCGTTATTACTGTATATTTTTCATTCTTTTACTTGTTAATCATCTAGCATGAATAGTAGATAGCCTTTTTATTTCAATTAAGGTAATTAATTGCCATCTAAGTTTGAGTAAGAATATGTATACTTTCAGTTAAGCATGATTTCAATTAAGGAAGATAGTTGTTGCTTTATTTTTTCAGCTGAATATGTTATCAGCTAGAAATGGTTAAATTATTTACAATGAATATGTTTCTCGTTATTTCAGCTGAACATGAAAATATGGTTGGATTAGTAATAGTCGTTTAATCGAATATTAATACTGTTATTGCTAAAAAGAAGTCTTTGTCATGTGAAATGGAATCAGTTACTTTGTAATTGTTAGAAGATATAGATCTTCAGATGTCTTTGAATTGGTTATGAAAATTCTTTTGTTACATTTTAGCTTGTGAAATGTGCATCTACAACCAATAGACATTTTTACAAACACTTGGAATGCAATCTAATGACTGAAACACAACAAAAATCTCATGAAATTTGCAATTAAATGAAGAACCTGTAGGTGACTATTGTATATATAAAATTGCCATAGATTTGTATGAGGAGCAACGTACAACAATATGCTTCCTCCAACTTAAGGTAGATCATAAATAGTATGTAATAGACACTACCCTAGTAAAGAAAACATCAAAATCCAAAGGAAAACACAGGTTTGCAACTTATAATTTCTATCTCCAAACCCTTTCGAATCAAACCAATTCACTCACAAACATCAATTTCTCTTGCACAGTTAATGTAGTTGAGAAGAAAAATGAATATGCTATACGTCAACAGAAATTTGCACTACCAATTTCAGACAATCTTCCACTATACTTCAGTAGTGGATAACAAATCCTTACAATAGACCCTTATACTTCAGCAAGGGCACAAAAATTCAGAACTTCAGAAGCGTCACAAAGACAACAAAGAAAGATAAGATCATCAAATGTCCTCATATTTATAATCTCCATATGGCACCAGTTTCCCAAAAGAACTCCACTTACACAACATTAAAATATAATAAAGTGCCATTAATATAATTTATTAATTGCTTTTGGTTGCAAAATGACTTTTTCCATCATAAATTAATATTTTGACATGCAAGGCCATTGTTTCTTGTTCCCATGATTTAAAACTTTTTGTCCCAATTCCAACGAGCTATGTTACTAAGGTGACCAACCAACAACACTAACAAAAATAGCAACCTCAGCATATTTAGATGAATACTAATAATAATTCACTCATCTTGTGAAAACAATTGAAGAGGCATTACAATTGAAATCTGACAACACCAAAGATGATGAATGAACCTAACGGAGTGACTTACTATAAATAGATGCTCCCTCCAAGATTCTTGGAGCCCAAACTAGAAGCCTGAAATAAAAACTGAGAACATCACTCAACTCTTCTAACTCAACTAAACTCATCTGAACCAATATATTGACTTACCATAAATAGTAAGTCCCTCAAATAGAGCGAGAACACACCATAGGCTAATGAAAAACCTATAACCTCACAATTGAGACCCTCATATCCCACTGTCAGTTCATGAGGGTTGCGATGATGACTTGACCAAGTCAAGTGCAGGAACTTGCTAAAAATGGGGACATTACACTAGCGTCGTGTCTCATTTGCGTCGAAGAACTTGATGAATTTCAGGTTCTTAATGGAAAACCAACTAGCTTGGAAGTAGTTCCAACTTACCTCTTTAAACCCGCCAAGATCATTTTGAGGTAAAATGAAGGGGACAATAGCAAGTTTGTTCAAGGTTGAAGAAGATTAATGATAGGGGAAGATATTTCAAGAATAGGAGCGCAGAGGAAGAAATTTCAAGAAGATGAAGCAATTAGGGTTGGTTGTGGTGAATCTTTTTGTGTTCTAAGTGTCGTGGTGATGTGGCTGATTAGATGTGTAACAATGAGGTGGACTCATATCGACATGGTGATAGAATTTCTCAAAGTTATGGAAGCATGTTGGAAAGAGTAAAAAGGTTTGAGTGATCTTGATCAAATTGATGTGTGATTGCTTTTGGAGGCAATGTGGATTTGTAAATGTTAAGTTTAGGGTTTGGTAATACATTTTGGTGGATCAAGTGAATCATGAAGATTCAAAGAATGAAATTCAAACGTAACTCATTTTGCTTATGGTAGTGGCTGCCCTAGAAAGTGAAAAATGTATTTGTCTAGATTGATAAATTGTGAAGTTGTAGATCGTGGATGTTGGGCTTTTGATGTGAGTTTTGTTCCTCTACAACATGCAAAATCAAATACTTAATGTTTCGAGGAGAAACACCAAATACTCAATCCTCTTTTGATATAAGGTCATCTCTCATGCTAAGCTTGCAAAGTAAGATCATGAAATAACTTCAAGGTTCCTTCTTAATTGTGGACTTCACTCAATTTTATAATGTGATATGTTGGTTATCACAATGGGACTTACACCAAACACTCAATCCTCTCTTGATATAAGCTCATCTCTGGTGCTAAGCTTGCAAACTAAGATCATGAAATGACTTCAAGATTCCTTCTTAATTGTGGACTTCACTCTGTTTTATGATGTGATATGCTATTTATCATAAAGGGATTTATGCTATTCATTCAATGGATATCAACTATTGTACCTCTAAAGATTTGGCTCTACATTGTGTAATGAAGATGTAGTTTTGATTTTACAACCCTTCTACTTCAAACTAAACTTAACTTCTACTACTACTTTTACCACTAACTAGGAATGAAAGCAATCATGGATGACTCAGACTCTACTAGATGTCAGCTCACCAATGGCTACACCCACCTAGTGCAAGCTTGTAAGTAATACACAAATGATTTTCACATCAATATCCTCTCTCCAATCCCATCATCTAGATGCAAACTAAAGATTAAATATCATTCGAAGTTAAGTGTTTTCATCGGCTTACCATGCAATGTACTCTTACCATTGGCAAGAGGTTAGTGGCTCGGATTTGTTTGAGTCAAACAAGTAAACATCCACAATAACTTCCATTCAACTAAACTAATTCAACATGAAAATAAATCTACTCCAAGTGAAAGATTGAGGAAACCATGCAATGCTACAAAGCAATATTAAGTAATCCACCATGAAAAATCAACAATGAATTATACATTACTTTGAAAATTATTGTAGCAACAACTTCATCAAGTCTCTCCCTTAGCTAGCCTATTCTACTATAACTTTCTAATCGTACCCCCTAAACTAATGAATGACAAATGAGAGGGCCTTGGCCTTTTATAGTTGTTCAATTACAATGAAGGGCCAAGATTGATTAAATATCAAGGGCTGAGATTTCTTCCCACAAACCCTAATTAGGGTTGCCAAATTTCCAACCAATTACACGAAGGCACTAATTTATGGTCCAATAAGAGAATTACAATGATTTTGATATGGGAAAATAGGACACTTGGTGTAACATATCAAATATGTACTTAATTTTGAATTTCGTAACTAGATCCAAATAACCATATTACCGAAGTAAGCATCTTGTACACCTAACAGTCCATTTCATGTGAAAAATAACTACATTACTCTTTGAAAAACTGAAATAACTAATTGATTTCTACAATGATTCAAGAGAAACTAATCATTTCCATCTATCCCATAAATAATATAATGATTATGATAAATGAACTTGCAAGATAGGATTTATAAAAGAAAGCATACTGAATCTAATTGAGGTATCTGAAGTCGTTATGCAAGCCTCGACTTTCTGGTAAGAGGAGAAACATTGACATAGGCTTAACCTCCCAACCACGAACTTTATTAATCCCCACACAATCTTTTGACAAGAAAGACCCTCCCTACTTTAGGGTTAGGCTTGGGGCACTATCAGTCCATCCATCAAGCATACCTGTGTTTAGAATGTCCGCTCAGTAACAGGCTGGCATGCTTGAGTAACTGGCACCATTGGCATCATGTGATCAAATGGAAGGCAAGCATGCCTCAAAACGACCTTGGCCAAGGATTTAGATGGGTTTATGATGCTCGATCACCACCGCTCGACTTGACAACAGGGTATATAATTGGACAAACATGAGCTTACTTGGGAAATCTGGAGAAGTTTATTATAAAATTTATTGTGTTATCATCTATGGTAGTTCTGATTCCTGTTCTTCCCTTACAGGGATTTCTTTACTTCTTCACCCTCTTTCATTGGCCATTCTATTTAGGGCGAGTCCTTGGTGTTGTTCAACTTTGTTAATCATGGAATTCTATCCATTGGCAGGTACACTACTAGTAAACAACTGATGGAAAGATGTACTTTAAATCAGGCATCATTCGTTCTTATGATTTAGAACCACACTTTTTCAAACAAAAGACAAATCAAAAACTTATCACAAAAAGGAAAATACTTGTTTTTTTATGAAAATCTTTCATATTGTATATCGGCCCCAATCTGATATTGATAGTTTGCATTGATCTTGAATGAAAAAAAGGGTCGGCAGAACATAAGCCGAGTGTATAAACAATGAATGTACATCTAATGTGTAATTGATGAGAGTTGGATGCATGATTTATCCATCAAGAAATATTTGCATTGATTAAGAGGTATGAAGAAAAGAATATATAAACACCAACATAACTTGAACGAATGCTTGTGGGATTTAAGGAGCCTCTGTTGAGTGATTCAAGCGGACTTGATTGTGAATGAAATGCGATTATTGTTTGGAGAAGCTCGTGTTGAATCAGAGTTATTATGCTTGGTGCATAAATTGAATAGTAAGAAAAGAGATAAGGAGAAGAATGTCGTCTTCGCTAGATGTGAAATGTTTTAAATCTTTTTTAGGCTCAAGCAAGCTGTGGCCCAAGGTGGCAGTTTTGATCAAGACCATCAGTTTCAAGTTCACCGATTTAAAAGAAAAGGTGATGCCAAGTGTACATGGTCGCCTCTCATGGAGAGCTATAAGTTTGAATTATTAAAGAATTCCTTTTGAAAAACTTATATATATATATATATATATATATATATATATATATATATATATATATATATATATATATATATATATATATATATATATATATAATTTTCAAATGATTCCATCATGCTATTATTATATCTAAGGTCCCATCCATTAAAATACGTATATCTATACATGTGTAGTTCGGAGAAATATGATTTATTTTACCAACATGTACTCTTGATATACGCACATGTGTATATATACATATATTAATAGGTACGAACTATAGATATTATTTTAATATCATTGTGGTATCATACATATATATATATATATATATATGTGTGTGTGTGTGTGTGTGTGTGTGTGTGTGTGTGTGTGTGTGTGTACATATATATAGGTGAAGATAAAAAACAATGGTGGTGACATCACAAAACAACAAAGGTAATGATTCTTAACATGAATTTTGATTATGATTAAATATATATGTTTTATATGTTGTCCAAGTAGCTCATGTGTGTCCAATGTGTGTACCCTATTATGAAGTCACTAGTTCCTTACCAAGGTAGTTAGAGGCCATATCTGGTGATCAGACAAATGGACTAAAGTAGTACCCCATTCTTTAAATCCTGTTTAACAATGCTTTCTCCCCTTCGTCTACTCTTGCAACCATTAATGCAACAATTCCACTATAATAACAAGTTCTCCCATTTAAATTAATATTAAAATATATCACAAAATAACTGTAGTAATAGTTAACCACCATCATCAATAACAAGTAATTAAAATAAAACAACAGTTAACTACCATCTCCATAAACAAGTATTATAACAATCACTTTCGCATGAAATAAGCAATTAAATATAACTTCCTCTTTTCACATGATCAAGAAAATGACAGTTTTTAAATAATCATCTCAATGGCTATAGCTTATTCTAATTAAGTCAAATTTTGGGATGTAATACTTGGCATGTTGTTATTGATTGTGCTTGAAACTGAAATTTTCTGATTGGAGGAGACAAACAATTGCCACCTCATCATCCTTATTGTGTGGTTGGAGTCTTGGATTTTAGAGTATCTCCCAACGTTTATGATATTCTCCATGCTTCGAAATTTCCCCGTGGAATCAACTTGAACCACTTCATCTTCGTGAAAATGTGAACTTGATCTCTCTTAATATTCCTTAGATATTTCCTCATGTGGTTGGATCCTCCGTGCTTTCTTGAATTTCCTCTTGATTTTGACTTGAGTTTGTAGGTTGATGGCTTGACCATGAATCCTTCTCACTTGAGTCCTCCCCAGGCTTGAGTTGTCTCCTTGTAGTACCCACCTGAAGTTTTGAGGCCTTGATCATCACCTTGCCCTACAGGTTCCTTCTCATTGGCATGATGATGGAGGGTATGTGCACCAACAATGCTAGGATTCTCCAAGATTTCCCAAGAATGAATTTCAATTCAACCCTTCTCCTTGAATTGACCTTGCAAAACAACAGAGAAAAGCATTAAACTTGTGGGAAAAATCTTGAAAATAAAACACATCAATCTTAATCCCAATTTGTAACCAACCAACTTGCAAAGTAGAGGCAGATTTTTATCTCACCACAATCCAAAACAATTTATTATTATTATTACTTTTATTTCTAATTATCGTCACTTTCTCTCTCCTCACGTTTGTTTTCTTGAAGAGAGGTAAGATGGTTTTGACGATTAACAAAGGATGATGGTTGGGGAAATTTCGAAAAGATGCAAAATTTCCATTGATGGGGAGATTTCGAAAGATTCAAAATTTCCATTGAAGGTGGGATTTTGGAAGATCTGAAATTTCCACCAAGACTTGGAGTTCTTAAAGTTTCTTCATTCTAATGCTCCTTGGCGATTTCTTGGTTTACTCTCGGTCATGATGTTGCCTTCATGCCATAAATCGATCTACTAATGTCTTAGAGGATGGCAAAACCTGAGAGACTCAATGTGGGGAAATTTCGGAAGATGCAAAATTTCCACCGGTGTAAAATTCTAAACTTGCAAAATTTCCAACGAAGGGAAAATCCTTTGGAAAAATTATCAAATTCTTCCCCTCATCATTCTAAAATTGCAATGCTTGAGTTGGCCCCAAATAACAAGTCCAAGTTCTAAGAGTTTTGGGAGAAATGAGAAGGGGATAAATTTTAGAAGATCCAAAATTTCTACTAAAAGGGAGATTTTGAAAGATACGAAATTTCCACCAAAGGGGAGATTTTGGAAGATCCGAAATTTTCACCAAAACTTGATTCTCTCACAAACCTTGTCCCCTTTTCCAACATAGAAACCCATCTCTCCCGAACCAAAAATTTACACTTGGACTTGGACTATGAAATTCCTCTAATTGGCATCAAAATACTTGTACAAGCCCAAGAGCAAAACTTGCTTCCCAATGAACCAAAATCTCAGAGACTTGAAAATGTTGCCAACTAAAAGCATCTAAGACAGACTCCTACTGGCTTAAGTGAAAGAGGGGATCCCCATTTGCAATGGGACAATAGTGTGAAAACCACACAACATGTGCGATCGGGAGAAAGCTGTGGATAATCTGCAAGAGAGCCAGAGATTGTGCTTAATTTGATTTGTACAAGCAAAAGTGTATTGCTATTCTAAGATCATTGTACTTGTTGAATCCTAAAAGGCTTTCCAAGATAATCCCTTAAGTGTATAGATCCTAACAGATCTGAAGTTGAAATCCCTAACCGGGTGGCTCTTTAATTAGGATTGGAAACTCCTAACCGATTTACTCCTAATAGGGTAAAGCTTCTAACGAGGTAAACCCTTAATCGGGTGACTCTAGCAGGGAATTTGTAAAGCTCCTAACAAGGCTATGCCTTTAACCGGGTGTCCTTCAAAAGAGTGCAAACAATTGTGGGCACTGATTTCCACCATAGTCTTTCACTCTAACCAAGGGTTTCCATGACAAAAATACTGGTGTTTTTGTGTTTCAGAGTTGGATGGTTTCATGTGTTTCATTGTTTGTTGATACACAGCTTAAAAGTGAATGAATGTTGCTGAATGGTTAATGAAAATATTTGATTTGGTAGATTACTGATTCACCCTTCCCCTCTCTCAGTAATCTTGGACCTTATAATACTAGCAATTGGTCTCAAAGCTTTGGTCTTCTTTGTGCTAAGCTTAACAGCTTGGGGAAAATATCCAATGATGAAGAAAGAAGGTCCCAAGTTTAGAAGGGATAACTACACAATATGTAGCGACCAGATGAAGATTTACTTAAAAGGTAGAAGCCCACATTTTTGGAATCATGTTGAGACTAAATATGTAGTTCTTGCTCTAACTCTTAGTGCAAATTAATTGAAGGTTTAATAGGAAAACATACAGGCATTGGAAGCTATAGTAAGTACTCTATCTGACATTGAATACATTGATATACATGGATTTGAGACTGCTTTGGGAAAAGCGGAAACTAATTTGTGGTGGAGACAAACATGTGCAAAAAGCCAAGATAGTTAGTCTAAAGGGCAAATATGAAGACATAAAAATGGTGGAAATTGAGAACATTACTTAATATGGTCAAAGGATAAAGGAAGTAGTTGATGCTATCAAAAGTGTAGGTGGAAACATTGAAGAAGAGGATGTGGTAAGTAAGAAGTTGAGAACTCTATTACTAGTTAATACCATTCATGACTTAAGAACTATAGATATTAAATAATGTCTCCATTGATTGATTGATTGGTAAGCTTATTGCTTTTGAATTGAGTAACTATGATAATAGTATTCCTAACGTTGAAGTAGCTTTCAAGGCCTCTTTGTCTATGGTTTTGGTGAAGAATGGTAAAGAGAGAAGTCATGAATCAATCAATTATTCCAAAGAACTTGAATCAATTTTTGAAGATTAAAGAAATCAAGAAGAATTTGAAGTATCACTTGCAAAGAGACTGCCTAGAGGTACCAATAGGTAGAAAGGAAAGGTACCCTTGAAGTGTTTCTCATGCAATAAGATATCACATATTGCTGTTAGGTGTCCTAATGGTGAGTAGAGAGTGATCAGGAGATTCAAGGAAAAAGCAAAGAAGCAATGTTATGTTGCAGACTTGCAGTAGATGAAGGTGTAACCGATGAAGAGTCTAAAGATAATTAAGAAGTAAAGGTGGTATTTGTTTCAGTAGAACATCCCTCAAAAGGTGAAAAGGCATTCTTAACATGGAATAGTGTAATGAATGGGTTATTGACAGTGGATGCCTACATCACATGATCGGTGACAAATGTAAGTCCACAAAGTTGGAAGAATTTTTTGGTGGTGTGGTCAACTTTGGGAGCAACTCACCCTGCTTGGTAAAAGGTAAATGATCAATCTCTATAAATGGAAAAAGCAATCTTGATGATGTCTCTTTGGTAGAAGGTCTGAAAGATAATTTGTTGATTGTCAGTCAGTTGAATGAGAAAGGTTATCATCTAGAGCTCAAAGGAGGTATATGTCGGATACTTGGAAGCTCAAGAGATTTGATTGCTATCAGAAGGCAAACTAAAGGTCATTTATTCCATCTAAACACTATTGCTAATAGTTGTTTGGTTGCCAGAGTTGACGAAAATTAGTTATGGCATAAAAGGTTCTGCCATGTGAACTTTCATGATATGAACAAAGTTAGTAAGTCAAATGTAGTTAGGGGATTGCCACAACTAGTAAAGCCAAACAATATAATGTGCAAAGAATGTCACTTGGGTAAATCAGCAAGTTCTACTTTCAGTAGTTAGACATTATCATCTGAGAACACATTGGATTTAGTAAATACTGATCTTTGTGGGTATGAGGATAGGAAGTTACCATTATGATAAATGCTTTGTGTTATTTATTGATGATTACTCAAGGATGATATGGGTGACTTTCTTGAAGAATAAGTTTAAAGCCTTCTATAAGTTCAAAGTGTTCAAAGCACTTGTTCAGAATAAAACAAGTGAAAGCTTGAAGTGCTCAAGGTTTGAAGAGGAGGACAATCTACTTCATAAGAGTTTATTGAATACTGTGGCAAAGGATGGAATCAAGAGACAAATGTTAGCTCAAAGGACTCCACAAAATAATGGTATTGCATACAAAATGAATAAGACCATAGTTGATGCAGTTTGAAGAGTGATGATTCAAAGGGATGTGTACAAGATGCATTGGAGAGAAGCCATTAGCATTGCAGTATACACAATGAATTGGATAAAGGTGAAGAAAGGAACCGGTAAGACACCTTATGAATTATGGTATTGACATACACCTAATGTTAAGCATTTTAATGTCTTTGGTAGCATATGTTATATCAAGAGAGATGAGTTCACAGGAAAATTCGATCCTAAGAGTGATGAAGTTATTTTCTTGGGATATTGTACAAAATACAAGTCCTGCTAGTGTTTCAACAAAAGGACAAACAAGATTATTGAACGGGCGAATGTGAAGGTGGATGAATATCTTGAAAAATCTAATGAATTCAACAAGCAAGAATCAAAAGATAACTAGGAGAAAGTGTATGTGCTACTGGAAGTGCAAGATACAGTTGAACAAAATGATGAGGAAGAAGTGATTCAATCGTATTTAGTTGCTCCAAGACTTGGACCATTTGTTCCAAGATATATAAAGTTGAATCATTCTACTGATCAAATCGTAGGTGATAAGAACATATGCGTACAAACAAGGAAAATCGGGGGAAGTACATGTTAGATTTATGAATTTGAGCCTAAGATTGTGAATGAAGCTTCGAAGAATGAAGATTGGATAAAAGCTATGGAAGAGGAACTTGGTCAGATTGAAAATAATGACACATGAACACTTTTCCCTAGAGCAAAATATAGGATTGTGATTGGTACAAAATGGGTTTTTTGAAACAAACTTAATGAAACTAGAGAAGTGATCAAGAACAAGGCAAGACTTGTGTGTAAGGGCTATGCACAAGAAGAAGGATTAGATTATGGAGAGACTTTTGCACTAGTGGCAAGGCTTGAAGGGGTAATAATGTTACTTGCTTATGTACAGTACAAAAGTTTTAAAGTTTTCCAAATGGATGTTAAGTTTGCTTTTCTAAATGGGATTCTTGAGGAAGAAGCATACTAGAACAACTGGATGGATTTGCATTGCCAAAAGACAAGGATATGGTGTGAGTTATAAAATGCATTGTACGAATTGAAACAAGCACCTAGAGCGTGCTATGAAAGACTACACTCTTATCTTGTTAAGATTGGTTTCAGAAGAATAGGTGAAGATAACAATGTATTCTTGAAGGTTGAAGGAGACAAGTTACTATTAGCAGAAGTGTGGATGAAATAATCTTTGGTGGAGATAATAAAATGAGTTTGGCATTTGCATAAGCGATGAAGGAATTAAAAATGTTAATGATTGGAGAAGTCAAGTTCTTCATTGGACTACAACTTTTGTAGCTAAAGGATGGCATTTATATCAATCAATCTAAGTATGTAAAGGAAGTTCTTAAACCTTTGGAATAGAAGACTCCAAGCTAGTCCAAACCCTCATGGTGACCGGATGTAGATTGTCAAAAGATGATGAGTCATGTATAGTGGATGAAACTTTATATAGGTCTATGATAGGAAAATTGTAATATGTTGTTTATAGCAGACAAGATATGATTAGAGCTTGTTTGAGGCTATCCACATGAAGTAGAGGAGCACGTTGGTACAAAAAAGCCTCAATGGCCTTTTCATATTGCAACATAACCTTTGGTTGCACACAACAAAGGTAGAGGAAACACTCGTTGATCCACTTGTTTTGGATGACATAGATCCTTACTATGATTGGAAGTCACAGGAGTAGCTTCCATTGTTTATAGAGGATGGGATCTACAACTTGGAGAGTTGGGCTATGAAGGAAGGTAGATTCACAATGGGATTGGATCACATTGAGGAGGATGAGAATGGTGAGGACTCATTGCTAGAGCTAGCACCATACACATATAGGATGGATGTCAAGTCACAACCAATTGTGCAGAGAGAGAAGGTGCAACAATAGTGGACCTCAAGGACTAGACCCTGTACTCCTCCTGTAGTTTTTACTAGAGTTGTTCGAAGGGGGATGAGGAATATGTAGATTATTTTGATGTTGTATTTACTTATAGGTTTACTGATATAATTTTCTATTTTAAATTTGTTAAGACCTTGTACCTTCGGTCAGATATTCAGGTAATAAATTGTATGACTATAATTCTATCACCTCATATCAGAACTCTATCTGCATTTACAGATACTGAGTATATCTGTCCTCTCTTAATCATGATCAAACATGCCATTAGTGAGCCTCTTTGTGATCGAGCAAATGATCTATAAGGCTATGGTAGATAGACGATTTGCCTAGAGCTATATTAGGCAATGTATTAGCTAAACAAACTAAAGATTATATTAACTAAGTTGTTAAATATAAAGTCATGTCATGAGCGGACATGAGACATGTCCACTCATGACATGTGGTAGATAGACGATTTTCCTAGAGCTATATTAGGCAATGTATTAGCTAAACAAACTAAAGATTATATTAACTAAGTTGTTAAATATAAAGTCATGTCATGAGCGGACATGAGACATGTCTTTTGTAATCACACCTCTTTGAAGTAATATTAATATCAAATCGATTGGACCAAGAGAGGATATTGAAATCAATAAATATTCTGCCTTGTTGGAGATCAAAGACCACTAGTTCAGATACAGACCTGTGAATCTATATTTAGTATGTTTACTATTGATTAAGCATTATGTCATCATCATGGTATCAGAGCCATGGTTACAATTCTTGAGGTGTAATTTTTCACATGCCCATGGATCTATTGCAGAGATCTATGTGTAAGAGCATTTATAAAAAATTATTTTGTGGATTTCACTGTGGTAATGCTTCAATGGTCACCTATGAAGTATGGAGAATCAGAACTGGCATTGCCTTTAATCTGATAGTAATCACCTCCTATGGTAGGGGAAGATGTGCAGTTGGAGGCGAAAATGGGTTTCACAAGTGTAGATTTGAAAAGAAATAGACAAAGGGTCTCTATTTAGAGTTACCGAAACTAGCCATGTGTTTTTTTAAGGTGTGAGAGAAAAAGGTGGAGAAGCCCTATTGCCTGAATGTCATTTTTGAAATAAGTAAATAAGGCGGCTCTTTAATGGCCTCTAGACAGCTTGGCATCCATCACCAAAATGTTGTGTACAAACCTTTAGGGAAGGATGGTAAATTACTTTTTAATCACAGTCCCTTTGTCTCATATTCATCATCCTCATTATTGGAATGGTCTTCATACTTTTGAATAATTCCACAGCTAGTGATTTGCATTTAGAAACTGCCAGTAATGAGAAGAAATGATTTGCTTATAAAATAAACTCGCCTCCTGCATTGGCAAAGCATTTTCTCTAGATTCACAGAACAAACACCTTTTGGCATTCTCACAAAACATGACAGGCCTCAGTTTTGGTCATATGCAGACATTAGATGAATATCACAGTTTCAAAATGCGTCTATCATCTGCAATAGTAAGCCAACGCGCTCCAAACAGTCAGGAATATGACAGAAAAGTGCAGCCTTGACTAAAGCAAAGCAGTTGCAAGAATCACACAAGAAAACTCTGAGTCTTTTATCAAAGGTTTGGTCTTCATTGCTTGGAATTGAACTTGCATTAAGGGCTATTGCATTTATCAGCAGGGAGGATTGGCCAGAAAGCTTCATCAGTGGAAGGATGACTTTATTCAAGCATTTCAACATTATTGGATTGCATTTAAGCTTCTTTGGGCTGATATAAGGATATGCTCCAGGTTACTGTTAAAACTTGCTGGGAGGAAAAGTCTCTCACGAAGAGAGAGAGAGCAATTAACAAGAATGACAGATATTTTCAGGATAAGATGAAAGAAGTGGTGGTCTGCTGGAAAAACAACAAAAGACAGTAAACCAAAGACACAATTGGAGTAGAAATCTTTAGTAAACGTGTGCCATTTGTATTCATTAAACAGTGACAATATTGAAGACTGAGAAAAGATCAAGAATAGAAAACTATATTAAGAGATTATTACAAATTCAGAACTACTGTTATGTTAAGGAATGTCACCACCTTGGGCCATGTTAAGTAAATGTTCACCTGTTTTTAGCTATGGATATATATCCTCATCATCACATGGAGGAGCGAAGACCAATATGATTAATAAGTTGATATGATTAAGGAATGCATTTGGCTGGGGAGCTCATTTCACATACTGATTATTATTATGGAGATTATGCAAAGTTTATATCTACAAAGTTTGACTAACTTTGTTCAGTACTGAATATTATTATTAAATGAAACATAAGAGTACATGATAAAAATGGTTTTCTAGTCCAAACCTCCAAAGGCACAAATACCCAATACGTAACAACCACTTTTACCGGGTCTTAACTAACAACTTGCATATCAAAGAAATGCAATTATTATTGCATATTCATAGGAAGACAATTATATCAGTTATGTTCATGTGAATGAGATAAATGGTTACAATCAGTTAAACGGAAAATTTCATAACTAACAATTGAAAGACACCGTTAATGAATTTAACACGGAATTTTAAAATCTACATACCGTAGAATTCAACTCCGAAATCCGTCTAGGGATGCTTCTGCAAAACCAAGGTTAATCCTTAAATACCGCTTAGGAACAAGAGCTATACCACTTTATCATTTAGGGCATCACATACCACTGTATCAATTAGGGCATCAATTACCATTGTATCATTTAGGGCATCAAATACCATTGTATCATCTCTTCTCCTTCCATTGCTAACTATGGCAATAACATTCAATTAAGAAAATATGTTCATATTCATTATTCAAATAAATGGAAGATTGAAATAACAATCTATTAGATAAACCTATCTCTTGCATATAGATTTATTCCATGTTCAGTGGGAAGATCAACCGATCTAACTAGTTGCCAATTATATTGACGAGAAGAGTTGTTTTCATTTAAGAGAATAATTGAAACGATCATATAAATCAATCCATCTTATGTTCTACTTGAATAAGCATCATAAAAGTAAAATACTTGCCACCAATAAATGTTTGAATGCTTAACTTATCTTTGTCTGATGCATGTCTTCACATTTTGTGGAGAGGGGAAACATTGTTAGGGGCTTAACCTCCCAACCACAGACCTTAAATTTATCCCCACACTTTCTCTAACTAGAAAAACCCTCCCTACCCGAAATAAACATGGAACACCTTGTCTAGCCACTGAGCATACTGGTACTTAATTCCACCACTCGACTTGACAACAAAGTATATGAATTGGACAACATGAGCTATTGAATAGTTCTTTAAAAGTAATAAAATTATCATATCAAATCTGATTCCATTTTCTTGTTCTTGTAAAACTTTCTTTCCACCTCTTCACCCTCTTTCTAGTCAACCAGCTAGGTGAGTCCTGGGTGTTTGTTCATAGAGGGTATCAATTCATTTGCTGAACTTAGTTGATGGAAAAGTAAATTATATATTTCAGTACTGGTATAATACAGTCCTTAAGACTCAAGAACTTCAGAGGATATAATTCAAACCAGAAACCATAGCACGACAAGGTATGTGGTTCAGACTTGATCATGGTGAAATAACTTGATATGCTTGATCAAATGTACTATTCGATTGACTTAGATTATATCAAGGCCGTGCATCATTAGTTGGAAATCCTTGGAACTATTCTTGCATCTATTCTTTTGAATGCAATACATATATCAAAATAAGATAAGGAGATCTGATCGCATAGCTTGATCAATGAAAGAAAGTGGATCTTTGATTAACTCTAAATGGCCAGCTCTCAAAGCCGGCTTCTCAATGTGGAATTCAGGTTCGATGACCATACAATAATAAAAATAGAAGCTCAGATTTTCCTCAATATTTAGTCGCAGGAAAAGAAGAGAAAAGAAGTAAGAAGAGGTAACATAAGTAAAATTCTAGAATCGGGTGCTTGCTCACCCACACTCCCCCTGAACATAAAATCATATGGAATTAATATAGAAGGCTTCAAGGAAGCCGCAGCTCTTAGTAGTAGTTATAAAAAAGATAACTGGCTTCTTGGATCACCGGTTTTAAAAGAAGATGCCAAGTGTACTCCTCGCCTCTTATAAAGATTTATATTTATGAGGAAAGAATTCAAAGGTCTTTTAATCAAAAGAATAATTATAATTATAATTATATGTGTATATATATATATATATATATATATATATATATATATATATATATATATATATATATAGCACATATATATTTATATATATTATCGAATGGTGACATCATATTATTATCTTGCCCAAGGTTATACCTGTTAGGATACACATATCTAAATACGTGTATACTTGGGAGATTATTTTAGATTCATATCTTCTCAAGATATACACATTTATGTACACGTATATTAATAGAGATGAGCTTATATAATCTAGTTCTATGGTGGCACCATACTCTTATACTTACGTGCACACGCACGCACACACACACCCACATAATTTTGAAGTGATGAGAATGTCAACATAAACCATTAAAGGTACGTATTTTGATTATGTTAAAATGTTTAATGTTATATTGATTGTCCAACTAGCTCATGCGTGTCCAATGTATGTATTTGTTATACAATCACTAGGTCCTTAACCATGGTGATTCAAGATTCATATCCTTTTGCGTAGTGATGGTGATGCCCCTGTGCCCAATTCTTTTTTGACAATGCTTCCACCCCTTTGACGTGCTCTCTACAAGGAAATTCTCCACAATTAAATCATAATATCATAACAAGTTATTAATCATAAATGATCATAATGACTAACCGCCTTTTCAATTCTTGTGCATTTATAATAAATAACCAACTATTCGAAATAGCTTTAAAATATTATCATAATGGTTAACTAGCATGCCATCTTCATATGAAATTATAATGATTAACCATCTTACCATTTCACATGACGACTATATGAACATTTTAAATTGGGTCAAAAATTGAGATGTAACACATTAATACCCGAACCATTATCATAAGACTCTGAAATACAAGATGGACATATCAAATATAATCTTAATATGCTTGGGCGTTTGTAGTAAATGTATCATGGAGATTTTACTACTAAACATGGAAAGACTCTCTTCCATTATGCAGCCGAATTAGGGAATAGAGATATTTTCTCTAGCATCGAGTCTTGCATCTTCTCCCTCAAATAAAAGCAGATGAGTATAGGGTTAAGAGGGCTACTGAACAATCTATAATGTCTAACAGTTGTATTGGTCTTATGAGAGAATGGCATTATATGGCAATGTAATGTCCCCTTTTTAGCATTCATAGCATGATGTTGTCGTTAGCCTATTTCCCCACGGTCCCATAGGCTAACCAGGACATTAAAGGGGCTTAGAGGCCATTTGGCCTAGATAGTTTCAGTTGCAGGTCTTTTTGAGGGGTTTTGAGGCAACTTTGGGCACACTTACCATTTATAGTAAGTCATCTTAGATATGGTCGGACATCCAGTGGCAGCGGTATGTCGATTGTAATTGTTTAAAATTGGCAAGAAGACTTGTTTATCATTGATAAGATTTGTTACGCATTGATAAAGCTATTTTATAAAGTTTAATTTAAATATTTAACTTTATTAATGTATAGACTATAGTTTGTGGGAAATATTTAAATTAAAAGAGTCCCCTTTATTTTATAACACATTGGAGACATAAGTTACATAAAAGGAAGTGATGTTTTATCCCACATTGAGAAAACAAAGGATGGAGCCCTTGTGAGAACACTATAAAAGAAATGTAAGAGCTTCTTTTAGGCATGCTTGGAAATATCAAAGAAATTGGAGAATTTTTTGGAGATTATGTCTCGATAGTTTGAAGGACAAAATCCCTTCAAGCTGAAAATTTTGACGCCATTGAAAGATATGGTCTTGAGATTCAACATAGTAGCAATCCGAAAAAGCAAATACGAAAAAGCAGTCTGAAAAAGCGGAACCGAAAAAACAGACTGAAAAAGCGAGTACGAAAAAGCAGTCCGAAAAAGCGGAACCGAAAAAGCAGGCCAGAAAAGCAGTTCGAAAAAAGCAAAGCAGAAGGGACAGCAATGAAGGAAATTATTACAGCCATCTACAACCAGGTTCTTTTGTTAGTATTGCTTTTTAGGGTGTTACAAGCTTTCAGCTGTAAGTGTGCATTATACCAGCATTATCATTTTGTAATCCATGTAAATGCCAAAGTCTTGGCCATATTTCATGAGCATTGTATTTTTCATTGCAATTAAGAAGATAATAGTTGCTGCTGACATTTGAGCAATTTAATATCATTATTTATCAGCTAGTTAGTTTGCAAACCAATTGTTTATAAAAATGCCAGTTGGCTGTAGGTGTTCATTTCTCATGCTTAGATCATATATATGCACTGAATATTGTCAAAATTAGTAGCACACTCATGTTAGGTCATTGTGTAGTCCATTGTAGTCTTCTAGCACAAGATTCTCATTGATGCAAATTGAAAAAAAAGTCATTTGAAGCTAGCTGAAATACTATATCAGCCATACGTCCCTTGCATGTGAATTGTTTGATGAAATTCTTTGAGCTTTCATCAACATTTTTTGAGGGCAGATTTGAGGAGGGTTATTACAGTGGTATCAGAGCTTGCCTGCAAAGTGTTTGACGAAATGTCAAACAACTGAAATATAAAGATTTTTGGTGTTTGAAGAAGTTATAACCTATTGGGGTTATTACAGTGGTATCAGAGCTATAAGTCCTGCCATCCTGTGGAGGTCTTATAGGGAATTTGGAATAGCCAGATAGAGAGAAAAATGTTTGACAAAATGAATGTCAGTCCAGATCAGGGAAAGGAAAGATTCTTACAATTATTAGACACCTTAGCACAGGGACAGCGATCAACAAAGCAAAGAGCACAGGAACAGAGTCAGAGATTTGAGCTTATGATGCAGATGATGGCTTGTCAAATGGGGTTGAATGCTAATGTGGGTGGAGGAAATAATCAGAATGGTAATAATCAGGATGGTAATAATAATGCAGGCAAACAAGTTGGGAACAATTTTGGTCATGCACCCTAGCAAACTAGGACAGTGACTTCGCGGCCCATGATTCCCATATTTCCTCCTAGAGCTCCAGAGCAGCCCGTACCAGAGCCCCACATCACTGATATACAGGACCAGCTGAGGAGAGATTGGGAAGCCGGAGGTCCAGATTTTATTGCTGCAATCACCTTTAGGGAGTATATAGATGTGCGGATGAAGCATATGCCACGTGGACATGACAGGAACCAGAGCTATGAGCTACAGAAGAAAGTAGGGAAAATTCAGTTACCATATTATGATGGTTTAGGGAAGTCTACAGCAAGAGCTTGGGTTCAAAAGCTTGACACATACTTTCAAATGAACCCTATGCCTGAGGAAGAAGCTATTAAGTATGCAGCAATTCACCTGGATGGCTTAGCACACGAGTGGTGGCATCATGGTATGGTCACTATGGGTCATGCACACATTACCTCATATGTGGAGTTTACAGGGAGACTGATTGAACGTTTTGATAGGCCTAAGGATCGTACGTTCCCTATGACAGGCAGAAACTTGTATGAGGAGTTTAACAAACATGCTGATTTAATACAGGGAGACATTAGCACATTTCAGGTAATGGTTTATCTGCATCATCTTCACAGGCAGAAGGGGTTTCAGATGTTGTGCAGGTTGAGCCAGTTGCATCAGAAGGTGATATCATAGGCACACCGAATTGCGTGATTGACACAAATAGTGCTTCCAGTACAGTTGGGCTAGATGAAGTTACAACAGTTGAGGATATTGTCATGTTTGAGGATAGTACAGTTGATCAGAAAGTGAGCATTCAGGACTTTGCAAAAAATAAGTATCAAGCACAGTTGGATGCTTCTTCACATGAGATAGAGGCTAGTAGCTCTTCACTTGGTTTGGCAAGCCAGCTGAAGACAGGGGACAAGGATATTGTCGCGGCTTTATCTCATCATGACAGGATGCATGGATTGATTGAGAATCACATTTGGATGATTCAACTGTAGGAGAGACAGAAAGGAGTCACAATAGGTTCTTCTTGTGATGACTTACAGCAGATCAAGGAAGGCATGGAGGCAATGAAGGTAAGTTACATACACCTACTTTCAGATTGCGATCATCTCCTTAATCTTGCAGGGATCTATTTAGATGCATTGAAGAAGGAGGAGGAGGAGGTTGACCGGCTTTCTCATGAGCTGGAAGATACTTGGAATTCCTTGGTGTGTATTCCGTTGGCTCTCCAGGGTTTCTGAGAGACATGTGGACGAGCTTTGTCTTGACGTGAGCTCATTTCGGGAGTTAGCGCATATAGGAGGGACTCAGTTTTCTTTTATAGTCAGGTCACATGTTGATGATTTTTCAGAGATGACAGAGTTTACAAGAGAGTCCCAGGATCTGAGTATTACAGATGATAGCTATTCTGAGGTTACTCCTTTGGACAGTGTACCAGGGATAGAGTATAGGAGTTCAACCAATCGGCACAATCATGTGTCTAGTCAGCTGAGAGTTGGCAAGCGAGACATTGCTATTGCGTGCGAACATTTTGATGCTGCTCGCCAGTTGTTAGCAGTTTATGGATGGGGTTCTACTAGTGATGAGCAGGGAGGCAGTTATCTTTCCTTGACAGAGATCCACTCTTTATGGGAGGCTATCCGGATTCTGAGACAGAATTATATGCAGTTGGTAGCCGATAGAGATTATCTTATGGAGTGGGGCAGTACAGCATATGACGCATTATTGGTCAAGGAAGATGAGGTGAGTGAGCTTACTCAGCAGCTCGAGGCGACTTCTAAAATTCTTGAGAGTACACAGTTGGCTTTCGAGGAGTCACAATTTCATTTGGCTAAGGTGACCGTGAGTTAGAGCAATTGCAGTCTTTACCAAATTCTGTACAGTCACTAGCTATGGTGTCTGGTGATCCGAGGATGTCCATGGTCGAGATTGTCAAAGACAGTGGAGATGGAAATGCATCCATCCTTGATAACATTGGCATATCGGGTTCGTTCCCACTAGAGTCAGGATCAGTTGAGTTGGGTGCTGTAGCAGATTGTTGTGGTATGCTTGACATGGTGGTGGCCTCTAGTATTGATGGCACGGAGACTAGGGATGTTGTATCAAAGATCATGTGTGATATTGGTGAGCCAGCAGTTGGCATGGTTCCTGCTAGTAATAGTACTCCCTTGGTGATGTCTTCGAAGGTAGTAGTCAGTTCCAACATGGTTAATGAACGATTGCAGTCTAAGCCACTGACTAAGATTGGCGCATTCTATCGGCATTATACTGTGAGGTATGCTCATCAATTTACCTTTGATGACCATGTTGATGAGATGATGATACAGAGATGTACTTTGGTTCCTAGTGCTTGTCATCAGTTATGGGACAGTTTGATGCCTTGGGATGAGAGTTGTGATGGGCATGACATGGCGAAAGGTTGTGCGGTTGACAGCCTGATAATACATAACTTAGAGCAGGAGTTTGGGAGTGATGCTTCAGCGGTTGTTGTTATTGATTCTACGCCTTTAGCTATGACATCTCTTGACTTAACTGGTGATCAGTCACAGTGGGCTGTATCACTTGTTCATGGTGAGCTGTTGACTGAGGTTGGTTCTTTTTATCAGCATTATACTGCAGGGTATGTACATCAGTTAGCATTTGATCCTTGTGTTGAGGAGTTGATGGCAGGCAAATTTGGTTTGGGTTCCATTTCTTGTTGTTTATCTTGTGATGTCTTTTCACCATCAACGGTGCATGGGAGTTATGGCTATGAGACAGTGGCCGGTGATCTGCAGAGTTGTGTTGACTGCAGGAGTTGTGCAGTGTGTGGATTCTCCATACTTGGTGCAGTTTCATTCGGGAGCATCCACCATTGTTGCAGAGTTGGATTATACATTCCGTATAGGCCAGTGGGATGCGTTGATGGTATTTACTGTGTTGGCAGCTTGATTTGTCCACTTTACTTGGGTTCTGATGTTCTAAGAGTTTGTGTCGTGGGTTTCTGACTGTGGCAGTTGTGATTTTGGAGTTTGGTTGAGCTGTAATTGTCAATTTGATTATGGATTCCTCTTGGTTAATTTTCAGAGGTTGTTGCAGGAGCCTATGTTGACTGACAGCAATATAGTTCATGACTACATTTGGGATCCAGGTGGATTGATTGGGTTGTTGTTCGACCATTGCTTGGGGACAAGCAATTTTGGGAAGGGCGGACTGTAATGTCCCCTTTTTAGCATTCATAGCATGATGTTGTCGTTAGCCTATTTCCCCACGGTCTCATAGGCTAACCAGGACATTAAAGGGGCTTAGAGGCCATTTGGCCTAAATAGTTTCAGTTGTAGGTCTTTTTGAGGGGTTTTGAGGCAACTTTGGGCACACTTACTATTTATAGTAAGTTATCTTGGATATGGTCGGACATCCAATCGCAGCGGTATGTCGATGGTAATTGTTTAAAATCGGAAAGAAGACTTGTTTATCATTGATAAGATTTGTTACGCATTGATGAAGCTATTTTATAAAGTTAAATTTAAATATTTAACTTTATTAATGTATAGACTATAGTTTGTGGGAAATATTTAAATTAAAAGAGTCCCCTTTATTTTATAACACATTGGAGACATAAGTTACATAAAAGAGAGTGATGTCTTATCCCACATTGAGAAAACGAAGGATGGAGCCCTTGTGAGAACACTATAAAAGAAATGGAAGAGCTTCTTTTAGGCATGCTTGGAAATATCAAAGAAATTGGGGAATTTTCCGATGATTATGTCTCAATAGTTTGAAGGACGAAATCCCTTCAAGCTGGAAATCTTGACGCTATTGAAAGATATGGTCTTGAGATTCAACATAGTAGCAATCCGAAAAAGCAGATACGAAAAAGCAATCCAAAAAAGCGGAATGGAAAAAGCAGGTTGAAAAAGCGGGTACGAAAAAGCAGTCCGAAAAAGCGGAACTGAAAAAGCAGGCCAGAAAAGCAGTTTGAAAAAAGCAAAGCAAAAGGGACAGCATTGAAGGAAATTATTACAGCCATCTACAACCAGGTTTTTTTGTTAGTATTGCTTTTTAGGGTGTTACAAGCTTTCAGCTGTATGTGTGCATTATACTAGCATTATCATTTTGTAATCCATGTAAATGCCAAAGTCTTGGCTATGAGCATTGTATTTTTCATTGCAATTAAGAAGATAATAGTTGCTGGTGACATTTGAGCAATTTAATATCATTATTTATCAGCTAGTTAGTTTGCAAACCAACTATTTGTAAAAATGCCAGTTGGCTGTAGGTGTTCATTTCTCATGCTTAGATCATATATATGCACTGAATATTTTCAAAATTAGTAGCACACTCATGTTAGGTCATTGTGTAGTCCATTGTAGTCTTCTAGCACAAGATTCTCATTGATGCAAATTGAAGAAAAAGTCATTTGAAGCTAGCTGAAATACTATATCAGCCATAAGTCCCTTGCATGTGAATTGTTTGATGAAATTCCTTGAGCTTTCATTAGCATTTTTTGAGGGCAGATTTGAGGAGGGTTATTACAGTGGTATCAGAGCTTGCTTGCAAAGTGTTTGACGAAATGTCAAACAACTGAAGTATAAAGATTTTTGGTGTTTGAAGAAGTTATAACCTATTGGGGTTATTACAGGCAATTGGGTGGGCATGATTAGAAGCTCTGAGTAGGCCTATGCTCTATGCAGATGTGGCAAGTAACTAGATTACCTAGTCTAGGTCACCCGTTTAGCATTTTACTTAGAAGTTATGCATCTTCTTGGGAAGCATCACTTCCAAATGAAATTTCAAATATAATAGTGTCTAATGGACCGAGAGAGCTTTCTTTGTTTCTCTTAAGGTCTGAATTGAGACATCTATCGAAGAGGTAGAGTTTATACAGATTGTGACAAATTACTTTGTAGTAGAATTACCATCCAGAGGGAGTTTAACAGTTTGTCGAGCAATTTTCTTATGTACTAAAGAATAATTGATACACTTGTGAATAGTACAGCCTGAGCCACTTGAGTTGATTCAACTTTCATACTTGGTTGGAATGTGAAAATTTCAATCTATATAACAATATGACAGCTAACATGGGATATGCAAACAAATTCAGCGTACTTGGAACAAGTGGGAATTCTAAATTGTTGGGGGGATAATAACCAATGTTTCAGTCCCATCCTTAGAGGAGAGATGTTGAAGAAGAAACACTGTCGAAGTTCCAATTTGAACCATCCTTAGAGGGGAGATAAGATAAGATAAAATTATTAATGTCCAACAGAATACCACAAAAGGTCTATGGGACTGAGAATTTACAACCAGACAGTTGACAACAGCAGGAGCACTAAACGGTATCCGAGAAAAGCGAACAACAAGAAACAGGAAGAGAGATAATCATAGGGGGTATTATGTGATGTAATATCTGTGGAAATGCCATGATATGATATGGTAGACATCATGTGACGTGATGTCAGTGCTTATACCATAACTAGGATATAAGAATGTCATGTGACTTGATGTTGTCTATATTCCTTGATATCATGAGTTAGGTGGTATCTAAAATGAGTTATACTTAATTATCTTCCCTAGCTAAGAGGAAGTGTTAAGACATTGTAGCTTCGGTCAGATATTTAGGTAATAAATTGTATGACAATAATTCTATCACCTCATATCAAAACATTATCTGCACTTATAGATACTAAGTATATCTATCCTCTCTTAATCATGATCGTACATTCCATTGGTGAGCCTCTTTGTAATCGAGCAAATGATCTATAAGGTTATGGCAGGTCGAAACTAAAGATTACTTTAACTAAGTTGTTAAATATAAAGTCAAGTCATAAGCAGACATGAGACATGTCCACTCATGACATGCCTTCCGTAATCATGCTTCTTTGAGGTAATATTAATATCAAAACGATTAGACCAGGAGAGAATATTGAAATCAATAAATATTCTCCCTTGTTGGAGATTGAAGATAACTACTTCAGATTCAGACCTGTGAGTCTATATTTAGTGTGTTTAATATTGATGAAGCATTATGTCATCATCAAAAAAAAATCTCCATACTATCAGGCTACTAGCCTCAATATTCCATATGGGGATGTCATTGTGGACCTCATTTGCATTTAAATATATCTAGGCTCATCTTGTTTCTTTTGTTTTCTCATTTACTAAGACATTAGATGCATCTCCTTATTGAATTTAAAAGAAATCTAAGTTACCAATTTGGGTTTGGGGATAGGTGCAGGTGCAAGTTTCGGTACATGGGTATGTGAATTCTTTTAGGTGTTTGGGTACATATGGATACGTATTTGTATATATATATATAAAATATGTATTATATATATGAAAAAAAGAGAAATATAGAATTCTAAAACTAAATCATTTCATAGTATGATATTTGATCATTGATCAATGTCAAAAGCCAACGATAAATATTAAATGCGAATTGATAGGTAGAAAAGTATTTGAATAAGCATTATGTACCCATGAGGTACCCTATGTGAAGACATGTACCCACAGACATACCTTAACCTAGTACAAACCCGGTGACTAAGAAAAAATTGCATTTCTAAAATAATTTAAGAATTTTTTTAAGATGCCAATCTTTTTGATGAGAAGTTGCTGGGTAATCACCAATTTTTTGTCGATTTATTTATTTGGCACTTGGGCGATAAGTTGTCGAGTACAAGTAATTCAAGTATGGAACATAGTACATAGTACATCTGTGTGTGCATCATAGATGATCAAGTGCATGTATACCATATTCCTCTTGATAGGTGTTCATGTAACAAACATGGATCTGTTTCACAATCAAAGTTGTCCATACTCTTGGTATGGTTGTACATGATATAGAATCCTAGGGGATCATTTTCAATGGTTTATGTTGTGGTAGATATGGCTCTTATCCTCTAATTATAATTTTACAAGTTATTTATCATTGTGTGGGTTTATTTAATTAGTATAAGAGATGATTTATTGAACTTTGTTTTCTTTACTGAATTTCCTAATCCTCATGTGATGCTCAAATTTATTGATTATTTGGCAGCTTGTGCATCTCTTTCTGTAATAATCTCTCTCTCTTTCTGTATATATATATATATATATATATATATATACATATACATATACATATACATATACATATACATATACATATACATATAGGTATAGACTCCAACATTAGTGTGTTTACGCATTGAGATCTCTTGATTTTCTATTCTTTAATGCTGCGTTGACGTACTTTGAGGGACCAATGGTTAAAGTAGTTTAGTCTTCAGTCTGGCATACTTTTCATACATATACCTAAAAATATCATCAAAGCTGTTATCTGGTGGGACTGTCCGTGAGAAAGGTGTAGTGGCCAATGGACTGCTGGTTGTCTTATGTAGCTTGTAATTTATTTTTTGGTTGCCTGATTTAAATACCTGAATTTTTTAGTTTTCTATAGCGAATTTCCTGGCAAATTGTAAAGAATGCATTTTTTAGGAGAATTATTTTGTCAAAACCCATATTTACGTATGACGAGTATGATGAAAATTTCCCATTTTTAATATTGGCAGGTGGGCTTTCACTTTGCACCCAGTGGGAAACCATACCCTGATAATTGGATCATTACAGATATTATCTATGAGATTGAAGGGGGAACTCTGCAGTCCAGGTTATTATCTTGTTATAAACCCAATTAGAAAAAAGAGTATGGCTGAAGAGAACATTTAGAGCTTTTCCTTTCATTCAGTCTTTTCCATTTGAATTATTTAGTCCATTTATGAGATAAACAAAACTTAAAAACATCTCAGTGACGAGTATTGGGCATTTCTGCTGATTCTACCTTATGGTTATGCTGATTACACCTGTAAGTCTCATAACTTCAATTGGATTAGGCAAAAATCAATGAAGCTCTTGTTGTTGTTTAAGACTCATAAAGATGGAGTGTTGAATCTTATTGGCTTTATTAGGGTTACTGGTAATCCATACAACTTGTATAATGCATTTTTAACCAGTTGCACATCATAGCATTATTTTTTATTGTATATTCACAAAAAAAAAAATGGGGGAAACTTTCTGAGACAAAAGGTGTAAAGTTACTCTTATTTATTAGTTATTTCCTGTTAAAAATATTATTTTCTTGTTAATAGAAAATCAAGGGGAATGAGAGTACAATAGATTGCTCAGCTTGGGGGATCTAAGGATATTGATTTTAAAGATTAGGGAAACTTTGGCCGGCATTCAGATGCTTTGAAAGATTTGTTAAACTTCTATTCCCGCTTGTGGTGACCATAAAAATATTGCATTTCCAAAAATATATCTACAAGATTTTGCAAGGGAACTCTTTAACATAAAAGCTGAATTATGGAAGAAAAACTGAAAATCTTTCAACTAGGAGTTAGTTACTATTGAGTGCATACTTTAATGTGATCCTTCTAATAAAAGCTTATTGTCAGGTAATGTACTTCTTGTCTATCACCTCCTTCATGATATCTGCACATATTGACATACACAAGCATTTGTGACCTGGTAGTAAGTTGTAAAATGAACAAATATGCTAAGTTGATGAGGCCCAGTACAGTAACATGTATGAGTTTTTTATATTTAAAATTTAAAATTTTAGATTCTTTTGAAATTATAAATACAGGAATACTCATAATTGTCAATAGACAAAACAATTGTACACCTCACATTAGAAAAAAAAGAAAGTGCCATTGAAATTCAAAATTCAGTGGTTCGTTCCATGTCAATAGTAAATACACAATAAACATTACAATCAATATTTAATGATATTCATACTGTTCTTCATTGAGAGCATCAAAATCAAAATTCGGTTCAATTTCATTTTAACTACAATCAGCTACCAGCCAATTCTACTAGTGGAACTGAATAAGAAACTCAGAACATTCCCAAAGATCTACTATTTCAGGTGAGAACTATCTATATTTGGTATGAATTTAAATTTTTCGTAAAAAATCTATATTATCATTACATATTTAAGCAAACAAATCCTTATTGCATAGCAAATGCAAAAAGGTTCCCTTATAAACGAAGTAAAACTGCTACTTAGAATATACAGAACTGTGAAAATTTGGAAGCGAGCATTAGTCTGTGTAGTTTTACAGGAAGCATTAAGACAAAGCACGGAAAGGTTTGATGAAAAAATTCATTGTGCAGTGAACCCCACAAATCATCCATTGATTTTTTAAGGAATTAATAAATCAAAATGGTAACCAAATTAGCAATTTAGAAAACCTTTAGAAAAAACAAATTTGGCGCATACAAAGAGAAACATTTGGTGATGTGTTCATCTTGCAATCTTCAATGTATTTAACTCAGCCGTGTTACTCAGAATTGCATTAAAAAACTGTGAATTGAGTCAACCATTCCAACTACCCAAACATAGTGTCCATCAAGCTCACATTCAAGTGTGTATCATACATAAATGGAAGCTTACAGATCTTTTCTCCCTAAATCGTAGAATAGAGAAGAGTATTCCACACAGAAAAAGATTGGGACGTATATAGAAGGCCAGAGTTATTCAAATTATAGAACCAGTGACACCTCCCCAATTTAAAATCCTTTAGGCATGACATGTCAAGATTATGAACAAGTATTGATTCATTTCAACTCAAGATCAAAATATTCTTCTGTATTTATTTTTATGCTGACACCATGTCATCACACAATCTATAAATCATATTTTTCTCCATTTCAAAGCCAAAATCATTTCCCTGACTAGTGCTTACAAGGTATGCATTAGAATCCACTGCGAATTTTTGGATTAATCAAATGAAGAACACAACAAATGCCTCACAGACATTAAATTTTTCTAATGAAAAACCTTCGGTGATTAAGTTTGCATTGAAGTTTTTAGGGAAATTCATTGTGGGTAGCTTTTTTTAGAAGGGCTCGAAATTCATCTTGGTGTGGACAGGAATCATAGTTAGCAGAGTGCTAGATGAATTAATAGGGAGTTTGATGCAGGAAATAACATGTGTCTTATGTGCAAATTCCCAGTTGAAAAGTGGGATTCGACCGGGCTCCTGTCAACCTGCTGAGCAGACGGCTCGTGCTTTCAATATTCTCATTCATTGTCTTCCATGATTGTGCCTGTAATACCCCCAAGAATTCTTGGAACAAAAGGGTAAAACATGAATTGAATAATTTTTTTATAAGCTAATTAACAACATAGAGTGACCAAGTGTAATAATAAAATAGGGAACATGGCATGACTCACAGGTTCACCTACACAAGATAAAGTCTTTCTAACACTTCCAAAGACCCCCAAGAATTAAACATCACTTAGAATCAAAGATTAAATGATCATGAGGATACTCGAAGAAGATCTAGATAACATCCAGAAACCCTAAAGGGGAGATACTGAACTTTTTATCCCAAGCAGGATTTTTTTTCAAGCACAAAATAAAAGTTCTTAATATGGTTAAACATACATGTCCATTTCCAACTAACCATAGCATAATCAAAGTAGTAAACAGCCACCCTCAAACGGTCTTGCAAGAGACAAGGGCTCAAGGTTACAATCATACGTCCATAGGACACCATGCTGAAGGCCAAAAGATGAATCCTTAAATTTGGTTGTCTGAGATCTTTGGAAAACCTCCAAAGTCTGAATCTTTATCTTAACTCACAAAGAGCTGAAACCCATCTCAAATGAATTGTCGTATATATAAAATATATCTTAAGTAAAAGAAGAGCAGACTTATACTTAAATGATATATTTTATATACAGTCCTGGTGCTTGTGAATGTTATTAAACTTATAATCAGACTGTGAAATTGATATGAATAAATATGAACATAATACTGACTCTCTTGTGAATTGTTTTGCAGATACTTTTATCAACTATAGAAAGAATGTTGTAATAGTCAAGATTCCAATTTGAGTGTCTATATTGAAGTCGACTGCTCTGCTATTGTCAATCTGTAGGGAGAGGACAATTATTTGATTTCGACATCTTTCCTCTTACATTCAGTCAATATAAATATAGTACTCAAGGGGCTTAATCACGGACAGACATGACAGTTCGGTGAAGAGTCTCATTGAAGAGACACAATGTCTAAACTTAACTAATTCAAATGACCAGATTATGATTGGGTGTAATCATACGTCAAGTGAACTAGTAATCCCTATGATTATCGGGCATGTTAATATGCAATAAGATAATCATTTGGCACCCTGATCTGATGACTAAATAGGATCATTCGCTTGATCCATATAAATGCATTCAAGATCAAAATAATAAGGAATTCGCAACCTGATTATAAGAGAAAGATAATCAAATATTCATACTTGGTTCGATCAGATTAATTTCAAGGAAAAATCTCAAAGAGTTTTATAACAGAGTAGATCATATGAATGTATATGTTTGTGAATGTATATCAGTTCACATGGTTAACTCATAGACATGCACATACATACACATATATTCTGCTAATTGATATTTCTTTGAATTCTGACCAAGGCTATAGTTTCTCAACACTCTCTCTTAGCTAGGGAAGATAACAAGGTATGAATAGGTTAAGATATCACCTAACATGTAATATCAAGGAGTATACAAAATATCAAGTCAGCATGATATTTGTATATCCTAGTTATGGTATGTGCACTGACACTACATTCCATGATGTCTACCATAACATGCCATGGCATGTCCACAGACAATATGTCACATAATTTCCACCATGATTATCTCATTAAGACCATATTGATCTACAACGAATATAAAGTTAGCATGATATCGATCAACAAGTCCAAGAGATATTAACTATCAAGACATTTCCATGAATATTAAGTCAACATGATATTCATCATGATAGTACACATTGTAAAGTCGTCAAGTCATAAAGGCACACATATGACAAAAGAATTTACAAATTAAACATCTTTAATATATGTAATAGTACAAATAAAATAATTTTGAGACTTAGTCTCAATAAATTACAGCTCAACCATACCAACTTTCTTTCTGAAGTGTTCCACTTTAACTTTGGAGAGTGGTTTGGTGAGAATGTCTATTGTTTGATCGCTTGTACTAATATACTCCAGTTGGATTGCATTCTTTTCAACCATATCCCTCACATAGTGATAAGGAATCTCTATATGCTTGGACCGATCATGGAATACAAGATTCAGAGAAAGTTTGATACAACTTTGATTGTTGCAATAGATAGGGGTTCGCCAAATAGTCCCACAATCAACTTTCTGAGCATTACTGCTTCTCTAGCCCCATAGAGGCTACAATATATTCTGCTTCTGTAAAACTTTGTGCTATTGAATACTATTTTGTGTTTATCCAAGAACTAATGGCTGATCCCAAACTGAAGTAATATCTTGAGGTACTTTTTCGATTAGTCACACTTCCAACCCAATGTGAGTTTTTCTATTTGTTGATGTTTTGATTTTCCTCTTGATGCTCCCTCTGATTCTCAAAATCAGGTTGGTTTTCATTTGAAACTTCTTCAAGATACTACCTTTGAGTCTCAGGAGAAGAGTCTATTTCCATGGAGGTTAGGGCACGAAAGTGTATATGCCCTAATCTTCTAGGCTAGTCTTGTTGGAGTCATAAGTTCCATGAATGAGTGCTTGTTTAGTCTCCATGTAGAGTTTGTATAGGTATCCTTGTCTTTTACCTATAGTTTTGGCTTTCTTAAATGTAGCGTTCTTAGGCCATGCTAGAACTTTCCCATCCATGAATGCGACTCGGTATCCATTATCTTCTAGGGAAAATATTGATGCTAAATTTCTTTTGATTCCAAGTACAAATAATACATCTTGAAGTTGGATAGTGATGCTTGATTCTAATTTGATGTTAGAGGTTCCCACTCCTCTTACAGAATATGCAGAATCATTTCCAATAGTTACCTCTTCCTTAATCTTTTCCACCAGAGTGTCTAGATGTTCTCAAAATTCGGTGATATATCTAGATGACCTTCTATCAAACACCCAAGTATTGAATTTATTTGATATATGATTTGACAGTGCTGAATAGAATAGGAACTTCTCAAAATCTTCTTCTGTATTTGTTTCTCTAACTTCAGCATAGGATACTTGTTTCTCTAACTTCAGCATAGGCATTTGGCAGTATAGTGACCGTTTCGATCACATCTAAAATACTGAATTTGTGAAACATCTTTATTTTGTCTGAACCTTTTCCAATATAAATTTTCTTCCTTTTTTTATGATGGTTGGTATTCAAAACATCAATGTCTTCATTTATGGATTTTTGTTTGTTTCCTCTTGCTAATTGTCTAGCTTCTTCTTGTAGACAATTAGATCTTAGACGGTCTAACTATGGGAGTTTTGACCTTGCACTTAATGTTTGACAATTGAACCCTTAATACTATTATTCTAATGAAGTAGGCATTCACAAATTCACCTTTGATTTATACTTATGTGATTAAATTGAGTTTTGAGTGCAAGGGTTCTATTGATATTGTTTATCTCAAATGTGTTCTCTAGAGATTTGAGCATGAGGTACACAGTTGTTTGTTTCACTAACATAGGTACTATGGGGTCCTTTATAGAATCCATTATTAATTTCATAGCTTTCTTATTATTTCCAATCCATTGGGATTTTTTTGTTTCATCTTTAGGTTCTGTCCTTTTGTCCTTTACATGTGAGTCTAACTTGCACTCTTCTAATATCATCATTATCCTTAGCTTCCATGCAATAAAGTTGTTGGCCCCTTCTAGGCAATCCTCAAATCTCATTGTGTTTGTTGAGGGATGGAGAAGTGACTGTACTTATCAAGGTAGTTGATCTAATTTCTTAAGTTTAACTTTGATCTTATTGACCATGCTCTGATACCATGTGAATGTTATTAAACTTATAATCAGACTGTGAACCTGATATGAATAAATAATACTGAATCAGTCGTGAATTGTTTTGCAGATACTTTTACCAACTATAGAAGGAATATTGTAATACACAAGGTTCCAACTATGTTGATGTTTGATAGCTTCAGTCACATTAACCTATTATGTGTGTTCTTTGTATTTGAGATATAAGGTTATTGTTATATGAGAAAAAATAATTATAGATATGTTTATATGATTAAATTTATTTTTATATTAGGCAAGAGCCTACAACACAACAATAAATTGTGAGCCTCTTATCGAAGAGGTCTTGGGTTCAAATCTACTTGTGCTTAATAAAATAATAATTAATAATAATACATAATAATTAATCTTGGCTTCGGCCTCTTACCAATCAAAAAATAAATAAATTTATTTTTATATTAATTATCTAATTAATGAATAGACATCTCCTATGAAGGGACATGTCTATTCATGGCCTATTCTCTATATATAAATTTAAGAGGATGTTGCATTTGGAATACACATCTAATAAGGCAATGCTTAATATATTTGTTGCAAATCCATGAAAATTCAACATGGTATCAGAGCCATGGTTGGAAATGCATACTACTAAGCATGGATACTATGTCCAAAACAATAAGGTAGAAGTGAAGGGAGTTGTAGTGGTTAGTGTGAGTATTTCTAGAGAGGTTGTACCAACCTTTGCTCGAGTCTTGTTGCATACATCCTTGGGACAACACTTATTCCGTCCTCTTTTACGGACTGAGATAATCCAAGTAGCTAATCGTCGTTCTTGGCATGATGCATCAAAATTAACAGCTGATGTTTTTGAACTTTACAAAGCCCCATTGCGAGTTGAAGGATGGGATAAAGCAATTGCAGAAGTCAACAGATTGTCTATAGGAACTATGCTCTCAGCAAGCCATGCCTCGGTTTTGTTGAAACTAGTGCAAGGCCTACCGATACTGGTAACAGTTGGGTTAGAAGATATTTTAGTCTCCTTATGATCTTCCTAGCTTCTAGCATCTAAGATCTCTAATTCTAAACTAGATGTGATTTCTGGTGCGGGCATCTCACTCATGAAGAGTGTCCAAAAGAATTGTTAGCAACTACAGTACCTTTTGTCTCTAACTTGCGCATGGAGTTAATTTGCCAGTCAAATTCCTATCTAATGAATAAAGATAAGAGTTCTGTGAGAGTTTTGATGCTTTGATTGATGACTTCAGCACTTCTAAATGGACACTTTAGTAAAAAAATGGAGCAAGTGCATGATGCTTGTCATTTTGAATAAAGCAATAGTTTGATTTAAAGAAAAAGCAGATGAACCCAGCTTGCTATTGAATTAACTATTTTACTGAAATCAGAGAAGGATATGGTTTGAGACAGAGGGAGTTGCATTTAATTCCAAAGAAGTTTAAGTAGAGTTTTCTAGCAAAGGATACAATTTTTGCAATCCACTATTGCACAGAAGGGTGTCCTTGCTACACGGATTATGATTCTCAAAAGTCATTCCCATTACAGATGAAAATGGTAGCATCCAACATGCGCGGGTGATAGAAGTTATTTTATAGAAAATGTAAATAATAAGGAATCAATTTCTTTAATGAATCGAGGCGACCATGTGGATGGGGTTTGGAAAGTAGAGATGGCCAATGACCACCCAAATGTCATTCACAACTTTATTATCAGTGAACACCTAAGAATAAGGTAATATAAAAATATTTTTCTAATAAGGTGAGTATGCTTTATTTATTTGAATGATTATTAATTCAAATAAATGTCTATTCATGATAATATTATAATGGGAGAAATCCTTAATATTATTATTAGAAATATAAAATGGAATGGAATTCATAATAATGCTGAATATATGTAAGAATTTTATTTTAATAAGAATAGAATAACAATATTATTTGGAGAATAGAGATGATATTATTATTTGTTAATATCATTATTATTATTAGAAAAACTAAATATTATTATTGTCCTTGAGCAATGTTACTGGACTCAAACTCGCCTCTGACTTGGAAAGTCAAAATCAGACTCGGACTCGAAAAATTGAAAAACCCATGGAATTCAAAGATTTTTAAGGATTTTAAGATTTTTTCATGCATCTTTTAGTCAATTAACATCAGACACGCAATAATTGAGATAAATAAAAGCTACTTAATACACATAAACAATTTTGCACAGATCACATAAGTATAAAAGCGAATTTCTAAAGGAAAAACAATTAATAACACAATATAAAGTAATAAACATAGTGTCACTGCAGTGTCATTTCTACAATATTCATGGATTACAAAATCTATGGTATCAAAAGTTCAAAACATATATCAAAATAACAACTAGAGTGTAGAACAGTAGAAGACTAAGGCTCATAGTAGCCTATGTCCTACGAGTACGCTTAAGATAAGTCAGGGAAGACTATAGAGCCATCCTCTCTCCCTCTATTTGAGGCTGAACCTTATCCTCATCCTCATCCTCATCCTTACCCACATAATCCTCATCATCAGACTCAGATCCATCACTCCTAGCTTGAGGGTTTTGCACTCTGTCTCCTTGTGCTTTAGTCTCCTCGACTGCCATCACTACTGCCTTAGCCTCTCGATCCACTTGATCAACCCACTCGACATCTTCGTCACTAAACATAGGATCAACAATCTTTGTGTTCCACTCTGCATGTGGATCAATATTCTCTAATATAATTGATGATGTATCAGTGCCCAAGATCTCTCTATGGCGAAGGCGAAAGTTGTAGTGAACAAAGACAAGATCATTTAATTTTTGCACTACCAACCTATTGTGCTTCTTTGAGTGTATATGCTCGAATAGAATCCAATTACGTTCACATCCTGATGCACTCTATGGCTGGCTGAAGATACGAATCACAATCCTCTGTAAATTTGGCACCTTAGTGCCAAACGTCTCCCACCATGCATCTGAAACAATTTTTTTTTAAATCAATTCAATAACTTTGACTTTATCAAATTAAAATGGTAATAGAATTAGAAATTAGGATGTAGAATCATAGATTTTTACCAGGCATCAGTACTGTCTTATTTTTCTTGCACAAGTCTCGTGCAAATAAGTCCCCTTGAGCTTTCTTAAATAATTCAATCTCACAGACTATTATTGTTCCAACTCTTGAATCAGGTGACATTCTTTATACAACGTCATAGAGGCCACTTCACACCTCATCATTAGCCTTGAAATGTGGGCTGAATTGGTATGTTGGATTAAGAAAATAGGGCGTTACATGTATAGGCCTGTGAAATAGATAATGCCAACGTCTATCAATGACATCCCATATAGGCCCATACCTATCTTGATTCCTTGCAAAAGAAGAGTGAGTGGCTTCTACCCTATCCATGCTCTCATAAATGTAGCCTATTGAGGGCTTCTCTCCATCAACAATTCATAGGAGAACAACAAGTGGTTTTATGAATTGCATTCATTATGAAAGTTGAAAGAGAAACAATCAGCTTTAAGTTTTTCTTTAAAAAATGAACAACAATTTATAACATAATTTCATAACAAAAAAGTTGAAATGAGTACAAAAAGAAAAATCACCATCATAATCTCCGCATCGGTGTCCAAAAGGAAGCCTCATCAAAAATGCGATCTATTGTATCAGCGCCTGCAGTGGTCTTTGGTTATGGCGACGTGATCCACTCTTCACAAACATGCGTCTCAAACCTCCCTTTGAATCAAGCAAGGAATGCGATGTGAGAAAATTGGTTGCAAATCTAGTGAGCCCTCAATGAGACAACTCCTTTTGTACTATGTATTTCCTCATGAGGTTGAGGACCCATGTATGATTATATATGAATTTGCATACACTCCTTGCTCTATAATTGTTTTTATCCAAGGGAGTTTACCAAGATCCCCTAACATGAGGTCAATGTAGTAAGCAGCACAAGTGGTCCAAAATAAGTGAGGGTGTCTCTCCATAAGTAACTTTCTTGCAGCAACATAATTTGTTGCATTATCTGTAACCATTTGCACCGCATTCTCCTCACCCATGTCCTTTATCACTTCATTTATTACTTCACAAAGATATTCAACATTCTTTGTTTTTCCTTAAGCATTAGTTGATTTCAAAAAAACCATGGCATTTGAAGAAGATGAAACAAATTAGTATAATGATCAATGATCAATCATAAATTCATAATCTATAAACTTAATCATTTAATCAAGATTCTAAATTTTTAAGTACAAGTTCTACTTCTAAATTTTTAATGTGTATAATTACGTGATGAGGAGACAAGAAAGTTGAGAAGTGTTCTACTCCTATTAGTCTAACCATCAGTCATGATGGTGCAACCCTTTGTCTTCCACACCTCATGTTGCTCCTTGATTGGGTCAAAATAGAGCCTCCTAGCTCGTCAACACTAGGGTCTTTGAACCCCGGACCACAAATAGTAACAATACCGATTGCAATTTGCCAATAAAGGGACCTAAAACAAATTAAAATAAACAAAATAAGCATATTGTGTCTCTTGAAACTTGAAAGCAAAATAGGTAAGACAAATTAGATAAATAAGTACCTTGCTGCATTGACTGAATTGTTGTTGTAGATGAAGAAGTCTCCAAGTGCCAATTTTGCATTATCATGCTTCTCTTTGTTCCAACCCATGCTCTCAAGTGATGGTTGTGCACCTGGAGTCATGCGTGAAACAAAGATGGAATCAAGTGCGGATATTTTCTTACGAATGCGAGGCCTAATGGTCACACTCGTAGAAGTAGTGGCAGTAGTAGGTTTAGTAGGGGATAATGGAGAGCGAAAACTAGAAGATCCCTCTCGAGCTAGTTGTGCCATTTCTTCTTGTTGCTTCTTTTTCAATACTTTTTTCTCCATTTTTGTCTCTAGAAGAGCTTGCATGTCTCGCATAACATCTTGGGGTACTTGTTTGCATTTTTTAGCATCACTCTTAGGTATATGTGCTAGGTGATACTTCAATCTATTTATGCCTCCCCCGATATATATTATACTGCAATGCCAACATATAACAACTCACATTTTGTGGCCCGAGATGGCATGTTTCCAAGCCCTATCCCTAGTTATTGCAGTTGGCTCTGCATCAGGGTTACATGCAGCCCTAGTTCCACTTCCACAAGGCTCACCTTGAGGCATGATGAATATGAATATATTATATATATTCATAAGTTAGCATCAAATCAAATTTTTAAACTTTAGGGCCTTCTTACTTATCAAGTTTGTCACCGAGATAAATTAGAATAAATCTAAATAGTAGATACTAGAAGTAGAGACTAAAACAAATGTAAACAATATGGAAAGTTAAAAATATGAATGTATGTAACAAACGAATTTTCCTAACCAATTTAAATACTTAATAACTGATTCCATTTCACATGAAAAAGATTTCCATTAATTATTTTAACTAGAAAGAAGTAACTACTTCCTCTTCTATATTCAATTGTTGATATGAAATAAATAAATGAATACGTTGCTAACATTTTAATCATTCTAACTGATAATATGTTCAGCTGAAAGTAAAGTAACAACTATCTTCTTTATCAACTAATTTCTTCAATCTAATTGATAACATGTTCAGCTGAAAGTAAAGTAACAACTATCCATTTATTCTTCTATGAATCTAAAGGTTAAGGTGCAAAAGAAAGCATACAGAAAATAATGGAGGAATCCGTTTGTCATGTTGTTCAAGCCTCAACATTGGTGAGAGGAGAAGCATTGACATAGGCTTAACCTCGCAACTGCGGACCATACTTATCCCCCCAACTGCAGACCATACTTATCCCACACATCCTAACTTAATAGAACGACCCTCCCTACCTCGAAATCGGGCATGGGATGTTTTTAAGTCCAACCATCCGAGCTACCTGGTGGTTTGAGTGTCCCATCAGTTATTCCTAAATAACTGAAGCTTATGGACAAACAAAAAGATCTAATGATTGGCACATATGCCTATAACTACCTTGGCCAAGGATTTCATTTTGGGTTCGTAAACACGATCTCCACCACTTGACTTGACAACCAATTTCATTATCAGGACATGCATGAGCTATTATGTGTTTTTATTACATAGTTATCTGATTTCATTCTTGATTCTTGCAGGTTATATTCACCTCTTCACTATTCATGGCTTCTTTGCTGGTGAATCCCAAGTGCTTGAGAGATTATATCCATTCCATCTTATTTACACCTCTGCAATAATGTATGAAAAGAAATAGTAATATTATGGACAGGATCATTGACTCATGGATTTTATTATAGTTTTCCATCCTCCATATCCATAACTGAGGCAATCTCATGGTTATTTGGTAGTAAGCAAGTGACATGATATCAATTCCTTATGAAGTTTCGACTAAGGAAGCTATGTTTTCTATATTGTATATTACATTTAGATTAGTATTCAAATTCGACAGTAGTATTAACATCAACAAGGATAGATGTACGAAACAGAGCACAAACTTGATGTAACATTGAGAATAGAAGAAAAGATAGAACAGGCAAGCAATGGAATGAACTTAGCATGACTCACGTGACCCGTAGCAAGATATTTCTTCCTCCCGCGGCCGGAATTAAATAACTTCTACGGTTTCCTTTGCTCTGTACTCGTTGACGGACGAGAAAGGAAAGAAGGATTCAATTTAGAATGGTAAGATATAAATCCAATGTCGTTCTGAGAATAACTTGGCTTGCTAAGCAACATGCAGATGTAAGGATAGAGGTAATGCAGTTAGAAAAGGAGTTGTGTCAAATATGATCAATGATATTCTATTAAATGGCTAGCCTTGGCTCTTCGACTACCTTCGGTTATCAAGAAGGCCATTCGAATGCATCACAAATTCGAATTATAAAAGAAAGAAATAAAGAGGGAAAAGGAATAAGGAGTTGAAGAGTTTTAATTTTAATTTTATAATTATTATGCGCTATTTTATACATTCATGTGTATATATTGGTGAAATGACATCAGTAGATTATAAAATTATAATTTATTGGTGTCACTTCATTTTTATATACATGTGTTCATATTTAAGGGTTTATAATAATGATTAAATAAGAGATTCCAATAATAAATCTTCAAAGGCATGAATTTTATATTTATAATTTAGATTATTTAAGTTTTTGTTATATTGTTTTTATAATAGCTCATGCGGTCCCATAATGCAACCTGTGGTCAAGTCTTCGTATTCTTTCCAAGGTAGTCTTAGGTCATAGTTGTCGATCTTGATGACTGGACCAATTGACCATCCCCTTCCGATGATCTCATTTAACAATGCTTCCCCTCTCTTTAGTCTTCTTCCTGCAATCACCCAAGCAAAACATTCTTGCCAAGACATTAATTCAAAAATATATTGATCAATAATTCCAATCAAGCAATTGTCAATCATCTAATGATAGTTATAGGTTGCTTGATTATTTTCATCAACGTCTATAATACCTAACTCATTTCACATGATCATGAACAAAATAATTTGTTATTAGTTTGTACAACGTATATAATTAACTTGTTTCACATGATCAGGAAATAAATAAATTGATACAACGTATATAATTAACTAACTTGTTTCACATGGTCATGAAAAGAAATAATTCGTTAACCAACAGTTATGATCAAATTTAAAACTTAGGGCAAAATTTGGGATGTAACATACCTAGTCCCTTAGATTTTTCATCGTCCTCGATGAACATAATAACAAACTTAAGTAATACTTAGTAGTCAATCTATAGAGGAAGAAAAGAAATATTCAGTTTTCAGTTTCAGAGAAAAGATGGGGATATCTTTGTAAAATGTCATGATAATCCTCCTAGGGGGCATTATCCTCAGCATATTGGTCCCACTGGACCTTGCACTACGTCACTTCCCGATTTCGTAAGTGTAACTTATGTACCTCGGGTATTTTGAGTGGTTTTACCTCCACCACCCCTGTTCTCGCACTTGCAATAGTTTCCAATCAATCATATGTTCATGGTGAGTAGTAGACTTTCTAAGATATGACACATGGAAGACATCATGCATCCTGGCAAGGGCTGGTGGTAAAGCAATCTTGTAAGCTACTGGGTTCACAACTTCCAGAACTTCAAAGGGTCCCATGTATCTTGGGGCTAACTTAGCATTTTTGCCAAACTTGATAGTACTCTTCTGAGGTTTTACCCTTAGTAATACTTTGTCCCCTACTGAGAATTCTCTAGTTATTCTTTTGGCATCAGCATAACTTTTCTGTCTTTCATTAGCTTCCTTTAATCTTTGATGAATCTGGATTATGTGCTCTTCCATCTCTTGAAGCATTTCATGCCCAACAAGGATTCTATCTTCCAACCGATTCCAACTCACTGGAGTTCTGCATTTACAACCATACAAGGCTTCAATTGGAGCCATTCTAATGGTGGGCTGATAGGAGTTGTTATATGCAAATTCTACCAAGGGTAAGTATGTTTCCCATTGGTGCTGTCAGTCCATATGGTATACTCTTAGGAGATCTTCTAATACTTGATTTACCCATTCTGTTTGACCATCTGTCTCAGGATGATAGGCTGAACTAATGTTTAACTTAGTACCCAAGGCTGTAAATAATGTTTGCCAGAATCTAAAAGTTATCCTAGCATCCCTATCCGAAATAATTTTCTCCGAAATTTCATGCAACCTGAAAATCTCTTACATGAACTTATGGGCAATCTCGGGTGCTCCATGAGTTAAATTTCCTGGTATGAAATGAGCAACCTTTGTCAATCTATCAACCATGACCAAGATAGTGTTGTGTTGATTTTGTGTCATGGGTAATCCTTGTACAAAATCCATGGATATTACTTGTCATTTACACTCGGGTACCTCATTAGGGTGTAACAAACTTGTTGGGTACCGATGTTCTGCTTTTACTCTCTGGCATTCCAAGCAATCTGCGACAAACTCGGTTATATCCCTTTTCATCTCTTTCCAAAAATATAGAGGTTTTATATCAGATAACATTTTTGTTACTCTCGGATGTCCTGAATATGGGGTCGAATGAAATTCACCTAAAATGAGTCTTCAGAGTTTAGAGTCACTGGGTACATAAATCCTATGGTGATATCTTAATAATCCATCCTCTTCTAAGCTAAATTCTGAATACTTGGGATCTTGTGGGTCCCTGATAAGGGCTAGACTGATTTTTGCATAAAATTCATCACACTCCAATTGTCGTAAAATCTGATCCCTTAACCTGAAATTTATAGTAGTTATTGCTGAGATGTGTCTTCTCTGGTTTAGTGCATTTGCCACCTTGTTTTCCTTGCCTTTAATGTAACTTATATCGAACTCATAATCTACTAAGAACTCCAACCACCTCCTTTGTCTAGCATTAAGATTTGGTTGCTTGAAAATATACTTCAAACCATGATGATCGGTTCTAAGTTCAAAAGGTTTTCCGATTAGGTAATGTCTCTACATTTGTAAGGCATTCACAATAGCTGCTAACTCGAGATCATGGGGTGCATAGTTCTGTTCATAGTTTTTCAGTTTCCTAGATTCATAAGCAATGACCTATTCATCCTACATTAGCACTCCTCCTAATCCTTCTCCGGATGCATTTGTTATAACCACGAACTACTTTTGTGGGTCAGGTACCCTTAGAATAGGTGCTGTAGTCAATTTTTCTTTCAAAAACTTGAAGGTTGTTTGACACTTTTTTGTCCAGACAAATTTCTTTCCCTTTCTCTAAAGTGAGATGATCGGGTAGGCTATCCTTGAGAAATCTCTGACAAACTTCCTATAGAATTCTGCTAAGCCCATAAAGCTCCTAACTTTAGATACATTCCTAGGTATGGGCCATTCCTTAATTGCTTTTATCTTTGATGGATCCACTGCTATACCCTGAGCTAATATAATGTGTCCTAGATACTGAATCTCCTTTTGGTAGAAAGCGCACTTAAATAATTTCCCATATAGTTTGTGTTCTCTTAATCTTTGCATAACTATTTCTAAATGCCTTTGATGTTCTTCCTCGTTCTTAGAATATATTAAGATGTCATCTATAAAGACCAACACAAACTTATCCAGACAATCCTAAAATATGCAGTTCATTAAATTCATGAAAGCTGCTGGGGCATTGGTTAAATCGAATGGCAACACTGTAAACTCGTAATGTCCATGCCTGATTCTAAATGCGGTTTTATGTATATCCTCATCCTTTATTCGAAGTTGATGGTATCTTAACCTCAAGTCAATTTTTGAAAATACTGTCGCACCCTTCATTTGATCAAAAAGATCATCTATCCTAGGCAATGGGTACCGGTTTTTGATGGTGACTTTATTGAGCATCCTGTAATCTATGCATAATCTCATTGTTCCATCCTTCTTCCTCACAAACAACACTGGGGCTCCCCATGGTGAGACACTAGGCCGGATCAACTTCTTATCTAGCATATCTTGAAGTTGGATTTGTAATTCCATTAATTCTGTAGTTGTCATCCTATATGGTGCCCGAGATATGGGTTCTGCTCCTGGGATCAAGTCTATGGTGAAATCAAATGCTCGAGAAGGGGGTAGGCCAAGAAGTTCTTCAGGAAACACGTCTTGATAATTCTTCAAATAAGGGTATTTTGTCATAACCCCAACAGGTTATAACTTCTTCAAACACAAAAAATCTTTATAGTTCAGTGGTTTGACATTTCGTCAAACACTTTGCAAGCAAGGGTCCTCTGATTGATATAACTTTTCAAATTGCTGCAGTGATTCTTGTTTGGATTTGCCTCAAAGAGAATGCTTACAAAAGACTCCAAATTGTCTAAACAATGACCTAACATAAATATGCAACTAATTTTGGCAATAGTGAATGCATATATGAGTTCTAATCATGAAAATGATCACCTACAGCCAACTGGTATTTTAACAAACAATTGGTATGCAAGCTAACTGGCTGATAAAAAATGATATATTAATGCTCAAAGACAACTATTAATGACTAGCAATTGTATCTCCTTGATTGAGAATGAGTGTCCAATACAATATTCATACTAAGTTAGCCAAGACTCTTGGCATTTACAAAGATACCAAAATATGATGATTGCTGGTAAAGTAATATGCACCTACAGCTGCCAATGAAAACTAATGCAACACTAAATATCTAACTTTAATACTCCCCTACAGCAGTACGCTAATCACATGCATGATTAAATACAACTAAAGCCATGGACTGCTGATACCATTGTGAGGAATGTAAAAAAGAATGATATATCTATTAATGAATGATAGGTCTGATACGAAATGACAATTACAACAGCACTCTATAGTGAAAGGCAACTATGAAAATACACATCAGACCTGGCATATGAAGTCGCCTTAAAGAATAGATGTATTGCAATACCACTAAACAGAAAATAACCTCCTCAAGTGCCCAAGTCGTGCCTCTTTAGCTGCCGCCCCTGATTGTAGATGGCTGTAATAATTTTCTTTGCTTTTTCGGCTTTTTTTTTCGGACTGCTTTTTCAGCCTGTTTTTTTCGAACTGCTTCTTTGGCCTGCTTTTTCGAATTGCTTTTCCGGCCTGCTTTTTCGGCTTGCTTTTTCGGCTTGCTTTTTTGGCCTGCTTTTTGTACTCAAATATTTTTCCTCAATGTAGCACAAATAGAAGACTGAAGTATCTTCCTCCCAGCTGCAATAATTCAAGTGATATTTCACACCCTCAAAATCGCGTACCAATTGAGAGTTTTCGTTCTCAATGGCCACAAATATTTTTTTCTCAATGTAGCACAAATAGAAGACTGAAGTATCTTCCTCCCAGCTGCAATAATTCAAGTGATATTTCACACCCTCAAAATTGTGTACCAATTGAGAGTTTTCGTTCTCAATGGCCAGTTGTGACTATTGTAGAAACCCTAGGCTCCACAATGCACATCAACAAACATCAACATCAACATCAACAACAACAAATCTGGATGATTAGAATGAAGCCCGGGGTGCCTATTTATTCTTTTTTCTCCACTTTCTCCAGAAGCTTCTAGAACATTATTTTATTTTATCTATTAAGTGACTTTATAAAATATTTTATAATTCAAGTCACTTTATTAAATTAATTAAATATAAAGTTACCTTTTAATATTTATTTATTTGATAACTTTATAAATAATTAACTTAATACCACTTATTTATTTAATTAAAATAATTAATTAGTCATCCTCATAAAATATTGATTATTTTCGACAACCTAATTAATTAAATTAATTAAATCAAATTGCGTCCAAAATGGGGACGTGACATATTTTTCCTCGAAGGACTCTTAACTTTCCTCTGATTTCCCCATCTTTATAAATGTAGTCATCTCCATAAGTGGTGGTTTTAGGTTCTCTTGTGTCTTCAATCCTAATTGCAAAAATCTCACATCCCTTCCTTCATTACCTTTTAAGTTGCATTGCATAAATATGTTTTGATCTAATTTCATGCTTAATCCCTGAAATGCTTGTGGGTCTACCCCAATTATCCACACAACTTACCGTTTTGGCAAGGTAGTCTACTTTGGTCTTATGTTCACTGAGCCAATTGATTCCTATGATAATGTCGTATGACCCAAGAGGTGCTACATATAAGTTCAGTTCTGTTGAAAAATTCAGGAAGTCAACCTGAGCTTCGAACAGGCACTGCTCTACCTTGGCCCTTAACTAGTTCGCATATTTGACTATCCATGGTTTTGTCATTAAACTAGATCTTTTCGGAAACCTACTTAATAGTCTAAGTGATATACAACATTCAAATGCTCCAGTATCAATTAAAATGGACATAGGGTTTCCGCAGATCTTACTCGGAGTTTCAATGGGGCCTATTTGTTGTTCTGCCTGTCTATTATCCAGGGCTGCGTGAATCCTCTGTTGGAAAACTTGCTGCTGCTGCGGTAAAGGTGGTCGCTATGGGTGGCTGACGTTGGGTTTACTAGGGCACCGATTTGCATAGTGATTCCCTTCGCAGGTTAAACATCCTCCTAGTGGTCCCTTCTTTTCATTATTCCTGTTGTTTTTACTCATATTATAATTGCTTTTAACATCCTTAACTCTATTGCCCTTTAGCTCTGGTTTGTTATATTTGTAGTCATTATATTGCTTTTTCTGGGGCCCAAAATCAGCACCCTCTGAATTCCAGGTTGTCTTTTTCTTGTTATCTCGGATGGAGTCATCCTTCCTGATCTTGTGTTCTTGCCGAACAGCCTTATCTAGGACTTCTTCCATGGTTCGGGGAGCGAGAACATCAATAGCTCCTCCTATCCTATTGTTCAGGCCCATGATGAATTTCCTCACCTTCAAATTGGTGTCTTGCTGATATGGTGGCACGTATTTTAGCAATCGAGTGAACTTTTTCCAGTATTTATGTACTGAATTGTCTCCTTGTTTTAGGTTTTGGAAGACTAAAAGCTTTTGATCATAAAAGGTTTGCGGCAGCCAATGGTTCTGAAATATGTTCACAAATTTTTCCCAAGTGATCTTAGTGGTTCTAATGTTCTGTTCAACCTTGGTGTTTCCCCACCAAGTTGTAGCTTCTCTGGTAAAATGATATATTCCCCAAACTTCTTTTGAGGTTTCAAAGGAATTCCTAATCTCAAAATACTGTTCCATAACAGTTAACCAAGCTTCTACTTTCTCCCCGGATTCAGAACTGGAAAACTTAGGCGGTTTTATTTTCTTAACGTCTATTGATAAATCAGCCACTATCTCTTTCTTCTTTTGTTTCTCCAATTGCTTGGGAGAAGAAGTTTTGTTATGCTCAGAGACTTCTATTTCCGCTCTAGGAGGTGGTGAGGTTTGAGTTTCCTCGTGGTTCTGCCCTATCTGGGCTGCCATTTCACTCATTCTTTTTTCCATGTTTTATAACTTCAGTTGCGTTTCTTGCAAGATTTGAAATAGCAAATCATTTGAAGATTGGGTATTCTCACAGATTATGTCTTGATTTACAATGTTCTCATTTCTGTTCATTGTTATGTTATGGTTCCCACCTGTTATTTTGTGTCAATTATGTGGAAAAAGAAAAGATTTTTTTTTACAAAAAAAAGAAATGTCTTGCAAACACATGATTTCCAAATAACTTAATTTAACTTATTATTTCATTGCTTCACTTAGAGCAACCTTATTTACAAAATTTCCTCTACTGAGGATGTTTACATCAACATATCATTCAATCTTGCTTTGCAACACTAAATTTTGGTTCAGATTGGTACATATCTCGCACCATCCAGGATCTGTGAAACTATAAAAGAGTATTGCTCTGTCGAGCGTTCCAGCTTTGAATCAATATGTTGCTTTGCTAGCAGGAGTCCACTTGACTCTTTCTTTCTTCATCTGCTGAATTGCTTGATTTAGAGTTTCATTGTCTCTGGGTATAGAAGAACAAGTGTAGTCATATTTAGTCATGTTTTTAATGAGAGAGGGAAAGATGGGATGTCGAGTCTTCTTGTGGGGTATTTTACGTACTTGCATCTTGTACAGTTAGTCCAAAATCTTTCAGGTTTCAAGAAGGTAGGGTTCCCTAGGTTCAGTGTTGAACCCAGAGCTCTAAAACCATATGTAACAAATGAATTTTCCTAACCAATTTAAACACCTAATAATTGATTCCATTTCACATGAAAAAGACTTGCATTAATTATTTTAACTAGAAAGAAGTAACTACTTTCTATTCTATTTGCAAATTATATTCAACTGTTGATATGAAATAAATAAATGAATACATTGCTAACATTTTAATCATTCTAGGTGATAACATGTTCAGCTGAAAGTAAAGTAACAACTATCTTCTTTATCAACTAATTTCTTCAATCTATCTGAGAACATGTTCAGCTGAAAATAAAGTAACAACTATCCACTTATTCTTCTATGAATCTAAAGGTTAAGGTGCAAAAGAAAACATACAGAAAATAATGGAGAAATCCCTTTGTTATGTTGTTCAAGCCTCGGCATTGGTGAGAGGAGAAGCATTGACATAGGCTTAACCTCCCAACTGTGGACCATATTTATCCCCACACATCCTGACTTAATAGAATGACCCTCCCTACCTTGGGATCGGGCTTGGGATGTTCTTAAGTCAAGCCATCCGAGTTATCTGGTGGTTTGAGTGCCCCATCAGTTATTCCTAAATAATTGAAGCTTATGGATAAACAAAAAGATCTAATGATTGACACATATGCCTATACCTACCTTGGCCAAGGATTTCAATTTGGGTTTGTAAACCCGATCTCCACCACTCGACGCGACGACAGATTTCATTATCAGGACATGCATGAGCTATTATGTTTTTTATTACATAGTTAACTAATTTCATTCTTGATTCTTACAGGTTATATTCACCTCTTCACCATTCATGGCTTCTTTGTTGGTGAATCCTAGGTGCTTGAGAGATTATATCCATTCCATGTTATTTACACCTCTTTACCTTTAATGGCGTCTCTGCCGTTGAATTCCTCAATGTTTGAGCATCATGACATTATTTACATCTCTGCAATAATGCATGAAAATAAATAGTAATATTACGGATAGGATCATTGACTCATGGATTTTATTATAGTTTTCCATCCTCCATATCCATAATTGGGGCAATGTCATGGTTATTTGGTAGTAAGCAAGTGACATGACATCAGTTCCTTGTGAAGTTCCGACTAAGGAAGCTATGTTTTATATATTGTATATTACGTTCAGACCAATATTCAAATTCGACAGTAGTATTAACATCAAAAAGGATAGATGTACGAAACAGAGCACAGACTTAGTGTAACATTGAGAATAGAGGAAAAGACAAAGCAGACAAGCAACGGAATGAACTTAGCATGACTCACGTGACCTGTAGCAAGATATTTCTTCCTCCCACAGCCGGAATTAATGAACTTCCACGGTTTCCTTTGCTCTATACTCGTTGATAGATGAAGGAAAGAAGGATTCAATTTGGAATGGTAAGATATAAATCTGATGTCATTCTGAGAATAACTCAGCTTGGTAAGCAACAGGTAGATGTAAGGATAATGGTAATGCAGTAAGAAAAGGAGTTGTGTCAAATACGATCAATGATATTCTAGTAAATGGCCAGCCTTGGCTCTTCAACTACCTTCGGCTATCAAGAAGGCCATTCAAATGCATCACAAATTCGAATTTTAAAAGAAAGAAATAAAGAGGGAAAAGGAATAAGGAGTTGAAGAGTTTTAATTTTTATTTTTTTATTATTATGCGCTCTTTTATACGTTCATGTGTATATATTGGTGAAATGACATGATTAGATTATAAAATTATAATTTATTGGTGTCACTTCATTTTTATATACATGTGTTCATATTTAAGGGTTTATAATAATAATTAAATAAGAGATTTCAATAATAAATCTTCAAAGGTATGAATTTTATATTTATAATTTAGATTATTTAAGTTTTTATTATATTGTTTTTATAATAGCTCGTGCATTCCCATAATGCAACCTGTGGTCAAGTCTTCGTATCCTTTCCAAGGTAGTCTTAGGTCATACCTGTTGATCCTAATGACTGGACCAATCAATCATCCCCTTCTGATGATCCCGTTTAGCAGTGGTTCCCCTCTCTTCAGTCTTCTTCCTACAATCACCCAACAAGACATTCTCGCCAAGACATTAATTCAAAAATATATTGATCGTTAATTCCAATCAAACAATTGTCAATCATCTAATGACAGTTATAGGTTGCTTGATTATTTTCATCAACGTCTATAATAACTAACTCATTTCACATGATGATGAACGAAATAATTCATTATCAATTGGTACAATGTATATAATTAACTAACTCATTTCACAAGATCAGGAAAGAAATAAATTGATACAACATATATAATTAACTCGTTTCACATGGTCATGAAAAGAAATAATTTGTTAAATCAATGGTTATGATCAAATTTAAAACTTAAGGCAAAATTTGGGAGGGAAAAATTTGGGATGTAACAATGTCAAACAATTTACAAAACAATACAAAGAAATGCAACTTGTTGCTTACCTCTTCAAATTTGCACAAACAATGGAAATGCAAGTAAGTTTGTAGAAGCCTCCTCAAAATGTATCCTTAAGCTCCTCTTAATGCTTAAGTGCAAGCGACAAAGTTGCACAAACCATCAACAATAGATATGGGAGAGCCAACTAGTTTGCTAATTTCTCTCTCAAAACCCCAATACTCTTCTCTAACTATTTTCTCTTTATCACAAGCACTAGCAAAGGGTGGAATGATCTTTTTGGGTCAAATGGATGTTATACAAGACAAAAAAAAGTTAACTTCTTTTTTGGCTCTTTTTTGCTGCACCCGCTGGCAAGAGTCGTGAGCTCGAGACTTGGCGAGTACACGTGGACTCTGCCAGGACTCGGCCGAGTCCGAGTTTAGAGGTCATTTGCCTCGAAAATTTGGACTCTGCTTCGTACTCGCAGATTGCCATAACTATATCCTGAGTATTATAGTAATCTCTCTCTTATTTGTTTGTATTTTCAATACATACGATAAGAGTTATGGGAGAGCCAACTGGTTTGCTAATTTCTCTCTCAAAACCCCAATACTTTTCTCTAACTATTTCCTCTTTATCACACGCACTAGCAAAGGGTGGAATGACCTTTTTGGGTCAAATGGATGTTATACAAGACAAAAAAAAGTTAACTTCTTTTTTTGGCTCATTTTTGCTGCATCTGCCAGCAAGAGTCTTGATCTCGGGACTCGGCGAGTACACGTGGACTCTGCTAGGACTTGGCTAAGCCCGAGTCCAAAGGTCATTTGCCTCGGAAATCTAGACTCTGCCTCATACTTGCAGAGTCCCATAACTATTTCCTTGAGTATTATAGTAATCCCTCTCTTATTTGGTTGTATTTTCAATACATACTATAAGAGTTTGTGCCTTGATCTTTTCCTTCGAGAACGTTATTGCTAGAAGAGGTAGATTGAGATTTAGAGGGAGCCTGACATTTGATTAGAGGCAACCTTGAAAGAGAGGTTGCAAATAGAGGATCTAATCAGTCAACTTCTGGTGATCTTGGTCATATTGATTCAAAAGGAGTAAACCAAACTAGGATGGATTCTCTGGTGATCAATAAATTGTAGCAGTCAAGAGGATTGTGATTCATGAATATACCTTGTGACTGTGTGATTTTAATGGGCCTACCCGCATGCACATCATGAGGAAGTGATGACTTCCAAATGATGTCACTTGTATTTGCAGAAGTTACTGTAAGGTAATGATCTTACAATAACTTGTATTATGAGATCAAATAAATTGAGTATATGGTGAATGTCTTGCATCAAAACATTCAAGAAGGCCATTATTCAGAGTATTTGGTTAATATCATTGATATTCTGGGAGGCCAATACTCTTAATATCAGATGTGATATCAAACCTTATTTTGAGTATTTGGTGAATATCATTGATATTCTGGGAGGGCAATACTCTTGATATCAAATGTGATATCAAACCTTATTTTGAGTATTTGGTGAATATCATTGATATTCTGGGAGGTCTATACTCTTGATATCAAACCTTATTTTGAGTACTTGGTGAGTATCATTGATATTCTGGGAGACCAATACTCTTGATATCAGATGTGATATCAAAACCTTTCGAGTACTTGGTGAATATCATGTGTTGATATTCTGGAAGACCAATACTCATGATATTGAATGCAATATCAAATGGTGGAAATCTTCTGAGATATCCTTAATATTGATATTTGTAATATTATGTTGAAGTAATATTTATTGTTATGTGGTTATCCTTCTAAGCTAGAGGGAGTGTTGATGTTTGATAGCTTTGGTCACATAAACCTATTATATTTGTTTTCTTTATATTTGAGATATAAGGTTATTGTTGTATGAGAAAAATTTATATATATATATATATATATATCTGATTAAATTTGGTTCTATATTAGTTATCTGATTAATGAATAGACATGTCTTATGAAGGGACATGTCTATTCATGGCCTATTGTCTATATATAAAACTAAGAGGATGTTGCATTTGGAATACACATAGCTAATAAGACAGTGCTTAGTGCATGTGTAGCAGATCCATGAAAACTCAACAATGTGAGTGACTATATTGAAGTCGACTGCTTTGTTATTGTCGATCTGTAGAGAGAGGACATTTATCTAATTTCGATGTCTTTCCTCTTACATTCAGTCAATATCAATATAGTACTCAAGGGGCTTAATCATGAACAAACATGACAGTTCGATGAAGAGTCTCATTGAAGAGATATGATGTCTAAACTTAACTAATTCAAATGATCCGATTATTATTGGGTGTGGTCATACATCAAGTGAACTAGTAAGCCCTATGATTATTGGGCATGTTAATGTGCAATAAGATAATCATTTAGCCCCCCGATCTAATGAGTAAATAGGATCATTTGCTCGATCCATATAAATGAATTCAAGATTGAAATAATTAGGAATTCACAACCTGATTCTAAGAGAAAGATAATCAAATATTCATACTTGGTTCAATCAGATTAATTTCAAGGAAAAATGTCAAAAAGTTTTATAACAAAGTAGATCATATCAATGTGCATGTGTGTGAATGTATATCAATTGACATGGTGAACTCATATACATGCAAAAACATACACATATATTCTGCTAGTTGATATTTCTTTGAATCCTGACTGACACTATAGTTTCTCAACAGTGCTAAAGTAGGCATGAAAGCCAACCTTGAGCACCTAGTTGGTTCCCAAAACCGCAGATTGGAAATCCAAGAGCCTGTCACTTCTCTGATAGGATGAGAATCACCTTGATTCCCTTGCACTTCAGATGTCACTATACATAGGTGGGTAGACCTTCACCTCAAACGGTGACTGTTTGGCTCAATGCTTTTTTGTAGCGAATTTAAGCTTTGCGAGTTTTTTGATTGGCAGTGTCTTCAAACTCAATCAAAATGAAACTGAATGCTGAGTGTTTGAATTGAATGAATTGTATAAGGTTTTAATAATAGATTTGAGGTTTGTAAGAAGGAAGTTATAGATTTTTTGACTTCAAATATTGATCCAACACTTAAACGATAAAAGGACTAGTGCTTTATCTCATTTGGGCAATATAGTCAACCACAATGAAGATTATAGCATACAACTTTATAATGTTCTATGCACAAACTATAAATAGTTTAATAATCAATACACAACAGTTAAATATATATACGCAACTCTAAACTAGTCCAAAGTTTGCTTTCACTCCTAAGGTCGAGGAGACAGATTGGACACATATTCAAAAACAATTAAATATTTCACAATATCTACGATGATTGAGTTTAAAATGCCATAGATGACCTCGTCCACTTATCTAACATGATTGTTTATGGAATTTTTAAAAATAATTGTAAAGGACGAATCAACTATAGTTTAAATCTCCATCCGTTTAATAAAAATAAACAAAGGACATTTTATTTTATTTTGTTATTAAAATAAAATAATTGAATCTACATTACAAAGTCATATTAAAGCTCCTTATTCCTTCGTACAAATATAAAATTGATCTTTGTCAAATGGTTTTTATCGAATATGTCTTTGTTTGGAATGTCTTCACTTCTTATTTATATCTTATTCTAAGTTAGTGACTTTTCAAATGAAGAATCATACTCTTTCATCTCAAATAATTATAATTTTATTTAGCATATTGTTACTTCTAAATAATATGTTGAACTTTGTTAACTTGTTTATTGTCGAAACACCATTTCACCCAAGTTTCTTCCCACCATGAAATATGTGTCGAACCTTGCCAAAAACATATCGAGCTACTATATAGTTGATTATCGCCAACTCTGGGCACTTTCTTCCTGCCGCCCCTTCTCTACTCGTTCAAAATCTGAACTATTCCTTTTGACAAATGTCTGAAGCTGCTCTTGATACCATAAATGGATATCGTGCTTGAAATTCTAGCATAGTAAAAAACATATGTATATTCCATCGCCCCTATGTATTTTCATAAGAAAATCGATTGATCACTACCATGGATGAGAAAATGGCCCTATTGGATATCGTAAACATCCAATCTTTCAACGACAATTTTCTTTGCCCCTGCGTTGATGTGCTCACGCTGATCTCCCCCTATGTGGGGCTTTCGCTTTTCACCCTAGGCTTTTTGGCTCTGCCTGTAATGTGAAAGGTGATACTAAACGTCTTGTGTTTGTATTTTTCTGAGACACCTACACTCTCAAAGACACTTCCACACTAATTCATTGTTCGTGTCTGAAGGTGAATGAAGATTTTTTATCACATTAAGATCTCCAAACAAGGGTTTTTGCAGTTTGGAAATGGGTTGCACTAGAATCTACAAACACCTATGCGGCTTTGCACTTTCCAGTCTATTTTATTTCTGATGTTCATCCATAATCATTTCTTCACTTGACATTCCTCAAATTTCTTAACGGAATCACAATACATACTTCACAAAATTGTTCTTTGCCATTGACTTTATTCAAATATGCATGCACTCTATTTGGCATTCTGCTTCTATGACAAGGATAGGTTTTATTCTTCTATATCGTGAATCATGTCCATTCCATCGACTTAGCATGTGTGGTGTGTTGTGTCTGATCTTCACAATTGCTGATGTATAACTGATAACCATCCCAATGCAAAAACGATGTTGTGTAATTGTTATTGGCGAAGTTGACTACTCATTGGAATTGCAAGGGCATCTTTGTTGAATCTTGTTTTATCACTCATTACAACTCTTCATATCCTCTTGAGACCAATGTGTGTTCCATAATTGATATCAGCCTTCGAGATATCCTTTGTGATAGATTTGGCTCTTCTCGACTTATATGTTGATTTTCTTACAATCATTGATTAGTCTTCATATATGAGCACATACCAGCATTGACTTCACTTCTTCATAGATATCATTCAATATATCATCAATCATCTTCATCATGATCATTGGTATCCCTCTTTGTCTTCCCATCTTTTAGATCTCCATGACAAATCTCAAACAATGTTTCATAAATGGAGGTCCCAAATTTTTGTAAAACTTTTGGACTCCATCAGACCCCACTTCAGTAGGCTTCTCCTTCCTTAAGGATCTTCTAGGTATCTTAGATATTACATTAGATAGATGCTAGCTTGGCATGGGTAACACCCTGTACCTCAGATTTCTATCTCTAGCTGATAGACTCCAAGCACTTAGAGCGTAGAGGTTATTATTCCCTCTTCCTACTCGATCTTTCTTGATGAGGATCTCAAGGGATCATAGGTGGCAAAGTTGAAGCAGGCCGAAGAGCTTGTTACAAAGGCAAGGCGCAACAACAAATCGGTTTTTATTCAGAACCTTAGAGCGGTTATTTGAGACTCACCTCCCAATGGCTGGGTGTTGAGATTGGTTCCCAAATGACGGTCTCACTAACAGTTGGACAAGTGTGAGCCCTCTACTGACTCCCTTCTTGTCATCTACTGGAATGGTAATGGATCTTTGTGGTCCTTACATGGTCTACTTCAGGATGTAGTTGGGTCTGTAGATATTTTGGTCGTCACTAAGACTCATGAGAGCCCTGTCCGTCCTCCACCTGGTTATGCTGGTTACAAGTGGTTGTCGATTTGCAGAGATGAAGTTTGCATTTCATGCGGTGTTCGCGGTTTGGGGGGGTGTTGCCTGCTTGATTAGAGATGATCTTTTCAGCTCTAACTCTATTGTACACTCTCACACGTTTGCGAGGTTTCTATGGATTTGGATTGGCTGCAGTAGTCATCGCAACAATGATATAATTGTGGTTGTTTGCTACTTTTCGCTTGCCTCTTCACCATATGCTATACACAATAACAGGGACGGGTACCCTTTTGTGGACTTGCACGAGTGCATCTCCAAGTTTGTCGCTATGGGGGATATCATCATCTTGGGGGACTTCAATGCACGCACAAGAAATCTTGAGACTCCCTTTAATGATCCGATCTGACCTGTTCCACTAAGATTGATCCCACCAGTTTGGGTTTGTAGCGTCTCTCTGATGATGTCGTTGGACCTCTTTCCTATTATGGTCGCCACCTCCCCCAACTTTGCGAGTCTTTTGGGCTTATTATTCTAAATGGCCTCCTATGCTTCCTTAGTTTTGGGCACTTTACTTGCTGGCCTCATTGTGGTGGCACGAGCGTGGTGGATTATGCTCTTACCAGAGTCTCTTTCATTCACCTTGTTTACAGTTTCACTATTCCCCCATCTCTCGATGGCCAACCATGCCCTCCTTAGCCTCGCTATTTGCCTCTCTCCCCCCTCTTCCCCCCACTCTCCGCTCTATTATGCTCACACTCATCTTTGTCCTCCACCTTAGGCAACTCATCCCCCTCGATCGCTTCATTGACTCTAGCTAGGCATTTTCCATGTTTGACTTATTGGCTATGGCGATTAGGGAGTCTGCTTTCCTCTCCATCCCACATCACCAAGCTCTGAAATACCTGCCCTATGAACCAATGGTTCAATGATGACTGCAAAACCTTCAATTGCTACTTGCGCTTTGCCTTTGCCATTGGCTCCCCCACTTATGCTCGTCTTCGCCTCTCTTACCACCACTTTCTTCACCATAAGAAATGACTTTTCATCATCTCCCAGTGTAGATCTATTCATAGTATGCTTATCTGGGACCCCAAGCCTTTTTGACACACCTTGTTCCCCCGCCACCCCCCATCCTTCCACCCTCGACCTTTGCTCTCTCACCACCCATACCTCTTCTCTTTATGATATTCCTAGCAAGCCCTCGATCCATCTTACTTCCCTACCCCATTGCCGCTTAGTCACCCCCTCCAGGATTTACGAGGCTATCAGATCTATGAGATGTAGCAGAGCAATTGATGAGGAAGGGTTTCACTTTGAACTATTCAAGCTCAGTTCCTCTATCTTGAGCTCCATCCTTCCCACGCTCTTTAACAAAGTAGCATACACTAGTTTCCCTAACTCTTGGTTGATGCATGTGATCTACTTGATACATAAGGCAGGGGTGACTTCAAAACCAAGTAACTACAAGACCATCATGATCGGTCACACCTTCGCCAAGTTGTATGCCACAGTGTTGAATACCATCTTATCTAGCAAGCTTGACAGGAGTCGTTGCTGCCTTAGAGGGCAGGCATGGTTTCAGGTTGACTATCAGACCATGGATCACATCTTCACACTACGAGCTATTATTGAGGAGGCTCAACACTGCTTGACAAAATTCTACTGTTGCTTTGTGGACTTTCGCAAGGCCCCTTTGATTCCATCCCTCAGAGGGCCTTTTTCCAGAGGCTTACAGACATCAGGATTTCTGAGATTTTGATGTCAACTATTATGAGGCTATATGAGACTGTTGTGGGCAGGATTCAGACTCCAGAGGGTTTCTTGGATTTCATCTAGAGCACCATTAGTGTGAAGCAGGGCTGCCCTCTCTCTCCCACCCTATTTGGCATCTACATCAATGAGCTCGAGGCTTTTCTGAGAGACTCTTGTTTCTTATACCAAGTCTTGATCTCCATCCTTCTCTTCGTGGATGATGTGGTTTCTTTGGCCTCTTCTTCGAAGAGTCTTCAAATGCTTCTTGATGGGGTGACTTCTTTCTGTGACTTGCGGTTGTTTCTTACACCAAGTCTTGATCTCCATCCTTCTCTTCGCGGATGATGTGGTTCCTTTGGCCTCTTCTTCGGAGAGTCTTCAAATGCTTCTTGATGGGGTGGCTTCTTTCTGCAACTTGTGCCAATTGGTTGTGAACTTAAGTAAGTCCAGGGTCATGCCTTTCAATTGCTCAAAGACTTCACAGTTGCACTTATATTTTTAGGGACAGGAGTTTAAGATAGCCTCATTTTATATGTATCTCAGGGTCAACGTTGTGGGACATTGCTTTAGCTTGAGATCTGTGATCCAGCCCAGGATCTGCAAAGGGTTAGGCTCGCTTGTCATGTTGGAGAGGCAGTGCTTTAGGCATCACTTTCAGGACACTTCTTCTAAATTGTCCCTCTTGGACTCCCTAGTAAGACCTACCGTGCTCTATGGCTCTATGGTGTGGGGTCCCTCTCTTCTTGACTCTGATTGGGCCTTGATTGAGCGGATTCAGACACTCTTACTTTGGCGTATCATCAGATGTCATCGGTCCACCTAACACAATATTATCTTTGCTAAGTTTGGTGGGCATCCCTTTAGGCTTGGTATTGTCTTTGACTTGATTTGATATCTCCACTGCATTTGTGGTTTTGCGGATTTTGTTGACGGCTGTGACCTCTACTTGTACTTGGCCTATTGTTCCTTTATTTCTATTTCTGACTCAGACATTACCACTAGGGCCCATTGCTAGTATGCTCAAGCCACCACCTTGTTGAGATCTGTAGGGATTGAGATTGACCACCTCCCCCCGTATCAGTTCTCACTGGATGCTCCTTCTCACCTTCTACCCCCTCGACAAGAGTTGAACAAACACATCAGACTGGATATTTACAAATGCTACATTCTTGCGACTTGGTGTGATTCTCCGAGGGGGTTTCATCAACAGATAACCTTTTATGTAGAGCACTTTCTAGATATTCACGATGAGATCATTGTGTGCCCTAGCTATTTGTTTTGGCGTTGGAGCCATGCATTGTGTATCTCCTTGAGTTCCTTTCCTGTTGGTTCTCACAGACTTCGGATTCAAACTGATCATCACATTGATGGAGATGACCGAATTTGTCGGTTATGTTCTTTGGTTGAGGCCGAATTTAAGATCCACTTCATTTTTTGGTGCCCCATTTACTCTGAGATTAGAGGGAGGTTCTACTATTTGTTTAGAGGGTGTTGTCCCCTCTCCACCTTTTTTAGTTACTCGGATCATAGATGCCTCACACTTTACCTATAAGAGGCATCACAGCTTTGTGACTGCACTCTATATGTACTTTTTCCTCAGCATCAGGGCTCTGCTTAGCTTATCATGGCTTTCTTCTCACCCTTGCCTCTCATTCGGGGTAAGAAGAGGCCACTGAACACTCATACCACCTATCACTCCAGGTTAGTCGGATCTTGCAGCAGGTCCACTCATCAGCGTCACTCCTCCAGTGGTATTTAGAGACAATCTCGTATCCCAGGCGACTCCTCTCGACAATGTCACTCCAATAGTTTTCAAAGACAGACTAGTGTCCTTGGCAGTCTTAGTCTGTACTCGTCGGTGCAAGACTTTTTTATGTCGAGGATAGACCCTTAATCTTGACCTTCTTCGTCTTCTTTCTCTTCTGCTCTCCATCTTGTTCTTTGCTTGCTCTTTTTTGGACACCGTTTGGTGTTCCCTTTGTTTGTTGTCTCTTTTGTTGTACGTTTTTAATCTCTTAGACCCTTTTTGTGGTCTTTTGTTGGACATTAACGGATTTATCTTATCTTCAAAATTGAACTCTCCAAGTGTATTTGCATACAACAACTCAATATCCTTTGACCCTTTCAATGTTGCAATGCAAATCTATATGCTCAAACACTTGGACGTTTTGCATGTAATGACAAAATGCAAATCACAAAAACTCCAAAATGCAAAACGTTTCTGCATGTATAATGTTCTTGAGGTATTTTCAATCAAAACACTCCCTTTCAATGCAAAGACATGGGTTGTTTTTGATATAAAAGGGCAAAAAAATGATTCCTAAATGCCAAAATAAGCTCACAAATGCAAAAATGTGCCCTTGTTGTTGGTTTCTTTGAGCTGGAAATGAATTTATATGACCTCCAAATGCAAAAAACGGGACTGCAAATATGGTTTTCGTGGCTTCTAAATGCAGATTTATGGGCGTTTTAAAAAAATAATGTGGCCTTGAAATGCATATATATGGGTCATTTTTTACTTGAGAATGCAAAAACTTGCTCCCGAAATGCCAAAACATGGGTTCAAATGCAAAGACGTGGATGAAATCCCAATTTCTGGGCCTTTTTGGCGAAAGCGTGCCCTTGAAATGCATGTATTTGAAACGTTTTTGACTTAGGAATGCAAAAATGTGAGCTCCAAATCCATTTGCATGTGTTGAATGGTGAAATTGGACCCTAAACATGTATATACATGTTTTACTTTGCGTTGGAAAACCAATATTTTGGCTGTAGATGCATAATCGGGCTCTCAAAGGTCAATTATGTAGTGTTTGGAGAAAAATGCATGTATTTGATGTAAATCACACTCTCAAAGCCTCATTACATATTTAAAATATGTAATGCATACCATACTTTAGACGTTTTTGCTTTGTGAAGCAAAAATCATGGCCTTGAGATGTCTTTAAATATGTTATAGTGCAAAATCGCATTCTATAAGAGGCATTACATATTTAAAACATGTAATGCATATTATAACTTGGTCATTTTTAAGCTTGGAAAGCCAAAAATGGGTTCTTGGGTCTTCATTACATGAGTTTTAAGTGCAAAATCGAATTCTCCAAGGCCCATTATTCATTGGCTGGAAGTGCATTTACATGTAAATGGACTCTTAGAAGTTCATTACATATTTCAAATATGCATTTTCAAGCAAAAATTGGGTTCTCTATATGCATTTACATGTAAACATGTAAAAAGACGTGATTGAGTTTGCACAACTTAAGTGACCGATTAAGCACATATCTAATTGATTTTTGAGTTAATATCACTTAATTGGGTCAAAAATAATATTTACGCTATAAAGTTTATATATCATGTGCAAATATTATTCAAAAAGTAATATTTAACTGAAATGTTTTAAAATAAAATGTAAAGGAATACTCAAAATTAAATCAGAACTATATAGTTAATAAAGTCACTTAAGTGAAAAATTTAAAAGCAGCTCAACATGGAAATATAACATAAAGTGCACTAAGTCACTTAAATGATAAATTTAAGTGATAAAGTGACTTAAAAACATAACATAAAGTCAAATTATGTCATTTTATTCAAAAAGTGAATGTCAACATTAAAATATAACATCTGTATTTTAAATATACAATTGTGCTGGAGAGTCCACTTTTTGGGCACTTAAATGGTCATAGCTTTTGACGACTAAGTCCGATTAAGCCCTAAGATACACAGAATGGAAAGAAAACCGAAAGCAAGAGATTGGATGAAACAAATAGACTTAAAGCAACTAAACACACACAAAAACACAAGAAAGGACATTGAAGGCTTCAAAAATCAAGCATAGGCTTAATAAAATGAAAAATGTAAAGGACTTGAAGAAAGCCTTTAGTAAAAGGGTTCATTATGTGAACTAGGGCCGATTGATTGATCAATGTTTGCCAATTAAATGATGAATTGTCTCAGAGAAATACAAAACTAAGTTGAAAAAGTTTCATACTATTTCCTACATTTTGTGGCGACAAAATGCAAAACAACAAGGTTAATTTCGGAGTAGGACTTAATAGCTCCTATTGGGCAAACCAAGTTTGAAGATTCCCAGTTATTCAACATATTAGTGCAGAATTCCACTATTTCTCCATTAGCGGTTGTGATTTTTAAGATGTTGATAATGTTTCTTTTATTCAGTGTGCTATTGTGAAAGAATTTAGTGTTTTGATCTCCTATTAACTAGGTTTTGCATGATGTTTGTTTCCAAATAATTTCTTCTTTGGCTAGTATGTCTTCATGTCTATCTAAGAGTTATATATGTCTTCATGTCTATCTAAGAGTTATATTTCTTTCAGATATTTATCTCTATTCATACCTGATTTAATAACTTCTTCATTTAACTCACTTATCTTTGATGGAAGAATTGTCATTGATGTCAAAGGGCTTCACTAGTAATAGATTGTGTCTAATGTCGAAAGCAGACAACATATGTTAGATGGTTTGGAGAGATGTTAACCACAAAGAACAAGCTCGATAAAAGGTTGGTGTCTCTCACTGTGACGAGCTGATTGTGCATAGAACTACAACAGCTATTATAAAAGACAGAGATATTAATAATGGATAGTGCACATACTTTGAGACAAGACACGGGATATAGTAATGCACAAGACTCACGAAGACATGTAAGACAGTCTTGCAATGATAAAGGGCGATTATGTTTGACTAGCAATGATGACATAAAATACAGATTAATATTATAATATTCTCCAGCAGCGAATTAACAAGTAGCAACAAACCTCTAAAGTCAACATTTATAATGAAGACACTGTACGGAGTATTTTAAGTTGGGCATGTGCGATTCTATTGGAGATACTGTTATTTTTTAGGATAAAAGACAGAGTACACCAGATCTTTGTGGATTTCCAATCAGTGTCCAACTTCATACCATTGGGAGTTGTTTGAAAAACCATCGCACAAAGACCTCGGGAGCAGTTTTCAAAATGTGGTATATGGAAATGATGAAAGATATAATGACTGCCAATATTTGAACATGCCAACGATCATACGGCCAGCATAAAAAGCCATGTATCTTAGAAGACAAGTCAAAATATACAAGTCACGCCATCAGAGAAAGGACACTGCATATAAGATAAACACGTCTTTGCGAACTTGATGATACAATATGCCAAAAGGAGCGGCAATATGCATTAAGCCACAAAAGACCGATAGAGCCACCATAAAATCAACTAAAGAAATGTCAAAATCAAGGAATGGGTAAGTCCGTGTATAGAAGGAAATAATAATAGAGACAACGTATAGGGCTCAAATGGAGATATCAAGACCAGCATAGAAGCTTTGAATATATGAAAGGCTACTATATGAAGTCTTCGTATGTATTAAAAGAGTTTATGAATGAAACAAAACTATGCCTCCGCCTATAATTAAAAAGCATGTTTGATTAATTTCAAATCATAGAGAAGATCACAGATACGATAATCAATAAGGTGGAGTAGGTGACATGTATAAGTAAATGCCATTGTGGTTTGCTAGCTTCGATAATCTCAAACGAATCGATCATCTAAACCGAGCAAATTGAAAGTATTATTCCATGTCGGCGATTCAAATGAGCAGAGACTTACACACTGAACCCAATAAATCCAAGGTCAATAGTAATTGCCATAAAGTTACAAGAGGTGGGAAAGTAGAACAAAGCCCTCATGCATCTCCAATCCGCGTTAAACTTTTGATGATATAATACACCTAAGGCAAAGAATGATGTTTGGAGGACTTGGTATATGGCAGCAAGATCATTGGATTCTATTAGACCAATATAGGATACAGTGTGCATGTTTGACAGAACAATTGGAATATAACAAGGATACACTATGCAACGATAATAATGCAGTTGATGGAAACCTGAAGTGGAGAGTTGTCCCATGTTTACCTAATGAAGGAGCAGAGACATGTCAGTAGAAAGAAATGCCACAACTTTATGGACTACATCAGATTGCAAACAAAGCCCGATGAAACATAAGCACCGTCAGATTCATCAGACGGGGATTAAGAAACATTAGATAATCAATAGAATGCAGATATGTATCGGGTGTGTTTGTTGATAACAACAGGTAGAAGAATATTTGATTCAATAAGCTGCAATCTTAATAAAATATATCATAGACAAGCAAGTGATATGTTAAATAAGTTAAATAAAATAGGTATGATTATTTAAGGAGAGGTGTCATTTAATTAAAAGGGATGTAACTATTCAGTAGATAGGATATAAAGAAGACTTACAAATGGTAAGTTAAAATAAGATAAATAGGTGAAAATAAATAGAAGTCAGCATTGAGAAGAAGGGCAGTAGACTAAGGGAAGCATAAATATTAATATATATTCAGGGTTTTTTAATCTGATATATATATATATATATATATATATATATATCAGTGAGAAGTATGTGAAGAAGTATAAAAGTAAGAAGGGGAATATATTTAAAGAATATTAAAAAGAAAAATGTGTGAGCAGATTGAGTAAAAGAAAAAATGAAGAGGACATCAGAATATAAATTTGAAATATATTATATAAAAGACTAACTTTAAGGAGATGTAAGAAGTGTGTGCTAAATTAAAGAATTCATGCATAGAAGAATTATGTGCTAAAGGGTCCATCTCAGTTGAAGATAGCAACATTACCAAGGTGGAAAAGAAGTTTGCAAGCAGTGGGCGGGTGCTGACGAAGACAAATAGAGGGAGTTGGAGCTTCCAGTAGGTCAGAGCCTACGAAGTGTGGGAGTTGGAGCTTTCAGTGAGTAGGTGCTCATAAACATATGGGTTGGAGCCTACAAACCAATTTGTAAAAGATCAAGTTTATATAAAAGCAATTATCAGTCGTGGTTTTCTCCCGCATTGGGTTTCCATGTAAATCTTGTGTTATTGTGTTATGTACATAATTGTTGATTCCAGCATTTAAAGTTATCTCCCCCCCCTTAGTATAATCATGTGCTCTTCAATCTCATTTTCAACATTAAGCTTATCTTCAAAATTGTTTTTTGAAATGATCATAATTCCAGTTTAAGATTTTGTTTTTTAATGATTTCAATTTAGATACAAAGCAAAATATCTTAGATCCTTCAAAAGAATCTTCCTGCCACCATTTTTCCAACAGTTCAAGGATTTATGAATCTTGGTACCACATTTTTTTTAAAGAATCTTCCTGCCTCCATGTTTCCAACAGTTCAAGGAATTCTGAATCTTGGTACCACAATTTTTCAAATTTTAAAGGATTTCTAATTGGTTTTCTAACTTCATCAATTATTAGTTTTATCAGAAAGAGATCAAATCCCGTCATTGGAAGGATGGATGGTGATAAATTATTATCAAAATTTCTCATATCTCCCTTAAACATAAATCTATCTAATCTCTCTGCAATGTAGCTAAATCCTTCTCTTCTTTTGTTCCATGTATAATTCCCATTGCCCGTAGGTATATTTATAAGATTATTCTTAACATACCATTCTCTAAAATCTATCAGAAGTTGCGAAATCAATTGATTCCCTCCAATTTTTTCAGTAGAGTCTAAAATCGTGTTGAAATCTCCACCTATAAAAAAGTTTTTATCATTATTGAGCTCTAGAAAGTTCTCAATATCAGTCCATACTGCCTTCTTACAAGATGTAGGTGTTGGGCTGTAAACATTAATTAGAAAGAAACTTAAAGAACTCAGATTGATACTTCACATCCAGCCGCCCATTCAGTTGGCATGTGTAATTCTACACTCAAAATCCACCTTCCTAAGATCCCTCAAAATTGCCAAACCCCATGAGGCCCCTGCATATTCAACCTTTTCAGCCTTCCATAATTCTATTCTTTTCTTCAATTTATTGCCTTCATTCTTATTTAATTTATTTTCCTGTATTAATATGATATCAGATTCAAATAAGGACAGATTGCACTTCAATAAGTGTTGTTTTTTAGGGGCATTAACATTCCACAAAGTGAGCTTCATTGCTCCGTGGGAAGGAACTTCCCCTTCTCTACATTAAACAGACCAGTAATTTTCTGTTGGTTATCAGCAGCTTCATCCATTAATCCAAGCTCCTTTAAAGACTTTTTGCCTTTCTTTTTCAGTTGTTTGCTACAAATAGGATGAACTATTCCTTCCTTTGTCATGGCTATACCCATCTTATCTTGGTTTTCCAAGGCATTAGTGAAGACATGCTTGCTTTGCTTTTTTATTTGTACACTTAGTTTTAATTTACCTCCAGTCACTATATTTCCTTTTACCCAATGAATGTCTATTGTAGCCAAATGTTGTTCAAGTCCCATTGCCTACCTTAAGTTAGTCATGGACTTCAACATAATTTCATTCTTTGTTCTGTAGCTCTCATCTGCATAAAATTTTTTTTTATTTCGTAGAGAAAATGTTTAGTTTTTCGGAGGAATATATAGGATTGAGAAGGAATACTAAATGCGTAATGTGTTGTGCTCAATTGATTTTCATAGTTGAATTTACTCATCAAATATTTTCCTTCCATACTGTATTTTTAGGACTATTATCGGTGGCAACAAGGTGGATTCACCCGTTACCCTTTTCCCCATGTTTTAAAAAAGGATTTCCTTTTAGGAACAACTTGACGAACCTATGGATGCGAGAACCATTAAGAAAGAAATCTGATTTCTGGTGAGGTGAACCTTTTTTAGTTAATAAGGATTTTGGAAGTTTTTAACTCATTAACTCATTAAACTAGTAAGATCTGCTGTGAGTCAAACCTCCTTGTCCTAGAGAGTAATTGAGTTTTTATACATTCATGAACACATCTCTATTGCTAAGTTACTGATGCTGGTTCTGATGCTGATATGGGTGCGGGGTGCTGATGCGCAGTTATTTTTGAGGGGGGGATTTTTGGATGCGTTTGGGTGTGTCCACATATATATATATTTAAAAATATGTACATAGTGTATAATTTATGTATGCAAAGAAATATACAAAAATAAACCATTCCTCTTTTAGGGCCATTTTAGGATTTTGGGGCAAAAAAGAGCAAAAATATAATTAAAAAATAAAATTAAACACTTGTTTTTTAAAGTCGCTTAAGTGAATGGGCATTGAAAAAGTCCGGATGCTCTTCAAATGCACCCGGATGCTCTCTGGATGCACTCAAACACATCTGTGGGCGTTGGACGAGCTTCCAGTGAGCACCAGTGCAGCATCCAAACGCATCCATGCATCCGAAAGCACCAGAACCAGCATCTGGTGATTTCCTGGACACACCAGTAACTTAGCTCTATTGTTTAGGCATACATGGTTTCTAGTACTACTGTCTAATGCTTTGTAAAACAGTACGTTGTAGTGTTGTGTTTCTGCTATTCCTCTTTAATTAATGCTTGCTTCTCTGAAGAAGAATATGTTTATACCAATAGTTTATTTCATGCATCTTTGGGATCTTTCTGTCGTTTTCCTTAACATATTGTGTCTTGACAGATCTGGAAATCCTGTGCATGGAAATCCTACAAAAGCAAGTGGAGACACAACTGTATGTTTTAGTATTCTACACTGGATGTGAATTTTATTTCCTTGTGATTATTGCACAACATGGATTAACATTGAACATTTGTCTCATACAAGGCAACATTGGCTATTCAGGTTTTTTTTTTCTTTCTTTGCTCAGTAAAATCTTTTGAAGTTGCAATACAAATTTTGTGTTTGGCACAGGTTCCGTATCATTCATTATCATGGTGCAAAACATGGCTTGGCTCTCATGTGAATATAACTAGGACACCTCAGGTGCTTTATATTTTACACCTCATCATGGTAGTTATGGTAGTTTGACAAGTGCATGCATAGAAAACATTTGCTTAATTTTATTACCAATATATTTTTGTGTTCAAATTTAGCTATGAGAAATGAGCTTGGTAGTGTCATTGGAATTGTACTTAAAAAATCCACTTGAACCATGCTAAAAACTATGCTAATTCGAACTTGACAGCTTTGGTACCCACCTGTAAGTGATATAGTGGCCTAAGCAAGTTCAAAGTTTGATTTGCTTTGGTTTTTTATCAACTTGCAGATTTGCTATAGCCTACCATTCATTCTGATCCTTATTATTCAGTCTTGTAATTGTGGGGATGCTGATTGATCTCTCCAAATAAAATTGGGGCACTCCTCAAATGACGTAACCTTAGTTGAATACTATAAGGATGACATATATACCATAGTGCTGATGGTCATAGGCACAAAGCATTTGCACAGTGATCCCAATGCTCTACCACTTTTCTACACATTAGTTTGTTAATGAAACATTGTAATGTGCTTCAGGAAAGTATCCATGAGAGTCAACAAAAAAGGTATGTAACAAAATATTCACCGGATTTGTTATCGTGTTTCCAGATGGTGGCTTTAGCAACCCAAAATAGATCTAGACATTTTTACAGAATAATTGTTTAACTTGTTTCTAGAGGATAGTGTGCTTATGTGCATTTAGAATGCCATAACCTACACAATCAAGTGCACTAATTAATAGGCCAGCAACAACCGTAAAAACCTATAACATTGTATCACAGGCATCAAGGATCAAGTACTGGGTGATAGCTTCGTAGCTTCGTTTGGAAGTCCTTGAAATGTTGTAAGTCATGCAGTTCCCTGAATTGGGTGTGATCGGTTGACATCAAGGCCTACGAAATTATCTTTATGAGCTTTATGCACCCTGAAATTGGTTTCTATTACAAGTATGTGCTCTGCCAATGAGCTGACCTTACCTTCGAAATGTTCAAAGTCATGCAAGTTCAAAAACTTATGTATGGTCTGTTGACATCAAGTCCTAATGAAATGCCTTAGCACAATTTCCTGTTTTATGCACCCTGAAATTTCTTTACCTTATGTACCCTTCCAACTCTTACAAGGACCGTGGAATATGCAATTGGTGCGGAGTACACATGGACTCCATTTTGGAGGTATCCTGAGTATGCTCAGTAGTGTGAAGTTTATTTATTGATAGAAGAAAAGACAATGCCAATATTTGGTCATTGGCTTAGACATCCTTGAACTTGGTTTACTTGAAATGCACCAGTTGGATCAAGGTGCTCAATGTTGCACTGAAATTCAATGGAATGTTGTGGACTATCACCTACTAGGTCTTAACAATTAGAAGCATAGCAATAAGAATGCATAAATTTTTTGCCTTTTAGGTGTTATCAAAATTTGTGGCCTTCGGAAGAGGTAATTTGCAACCTAGTTGGATGTTCACCACCCAATATTTTGGTGAAGAAATCAAATAGTTATTAGCTATGCTGTTCAAATATTTGTGGCTGACATCCTGAAGTTTTGACCAGATTTATGGATACACCATTTCTGACCAGTTCAAATTAGTTAGTATGCTTTTTTATCATAGGGTGGACATCTTTGCACTGTTGCAGATAGTATCTTAAAGTAATAGGTAATATAGATGCCTTTCGAGGACAAACTACAATATGGTTCCATTTTAACATAAATAGTTGTCTGACATTGGGAAGCTCCATAAGCGGGGTAATGCAGCACAAATAATGGCATCAAATGCTTCCTTAAAACTTCTTCCAAGTGAAGAACTTATTGCTTCAAAATATACGGAATGCTCTTCTTACCTTTCAGCAGGGGCACAAATTTTCAGAGTTGAATATTGTCACTAATAACTGTGGATCAAAACAGATCAGTGCATGCAATTCCACAATAATGTGGAATTTTATGGAATGTAATGTAAAAGCACCTACCATTTCCAATTCATTTCCTCATTGGAGATGACAATCTAATCTGAATGTAATGCAGATAATATTGTCAATTAATGGTCTGATAATTGCATTCATTAGACTGGACAATTACGCAGGTGAAGAATTGGACAAACCTAATTACACTGCCTATTTAATTAGGCAATAACAAACCTTAATTAAGGTAAATATTATCGGTGATATGAACAGACTTGGATCTGTCATAAATAAGCAATATTTTCTTTCATATCGATTAGCAATCGATACCTATAATCAACAAAATAAATCAATCAGAATAGATCAATAGAATCATATTTATACTTGGAGATAAAGATCAGATTTAGTGGATGATAGTATAATTATTTGGATTCCAATGTGTATGTGTACGTGTACGTGTATGTGCGTGTGTATGTATTAATATAAGAAAAGTATATTGGTATGCATGCATGTATGTTAAATACATATCAAATAGTTATATTATCATCCAACTTTATCTGAACAAAGCTATTAAATTTAACACTTCCTCTTAGCTAGGGAAGATAAAGAATCCAACCAAGTATATAAATCACAATAGGCTCATCTATTGCAATTAGAGATATCACCTATCTCATGATATCTAAGGATATAATATGCTCAAGAATATCAAGTCACATGACATTCTTCTTATATATCCAAGTTATGGTATGTACACTAACATCAAGTCTCATGATGTCTACCATAGCCAATCATGGCATAGCCAAGGAAACACTTATCTACCATGATTTATCTCATAAGGAGCATGATGATCTTCAACTGATATCAAGTCTCATGATATCAATAAAAAATATGCAAGAGATACTTAACTATCATGACATGTCCACGAATATCAAGTGACATGATATTCATCATGATAGAGAACTAATCATTGTAAAGTCGTCACCTTACAATGTTAGACACAAATGTATATTATCTGAAAGATTGTAACCTCTCAATAATGTACACAGGGGGGGTCATAAACTCATGGAGTGGATCCACTATGGCTCAATCCATTGGGTGAAATCAATGGCTTCCACCTCAAACTTCTCTCTCAAAGGAAAGAATATGCAAGGATACAGATGATAGATCATTGATGCTGAAGTTCCTTTTCAGCTGAGGCTTCATTCTCCAATGTATCAAGCTTGTCCCAGAAGTACAAGAAACTTCTTTCTAGCATGGAGCTTGGTGAGAATGTCGGTCGTTTGTTCTTCAGTGATAATGTACCTCAATTGAAAGTTAGAGAAACAATCTCGACATGGTCTACTCCTTTTGAATCAGTACCATTGGATGTCAACAGATTTAGATCCTTAAGTTGCTTCCTTTGTCATGGAGGCATGTCCTGTTCATATACTCCAATCATGGAAAATATCTTGTTCCAAGGGTCTCATCATTAGGCACATGATTTACTAGTTTAATAATGACAACATTGTTCAAAAGAGCAACTTCCCATATACAAATGTACATTTCTGATTCCATAGTAACATGAGTGAATGTAATAACCTGTGGATTTATCCCCAGATTTGACCACACCAGACATTCATGCTAATTTGGCTTCCTTCTAAAGCTCCAAGTACATTCATCAACCTCCTAATCTCTTCGTCCAAGGTTGCTTCTAATGTAATGTCAGAGTCCCTCTAAATGATATTTTCCTCCTCTTCAAAAATGTTTCAGCCATTGACCTAGTCACATGACTGTAAGTCTGTAAGCATTAAAGTATACAGCTATCCTCGAAGATCAATTGAATCAGATACTCTAGCTGCTCCCTCGTCATGGAAAGATATCCTTCTTACATAATTCCAATTATAGAAGATAGTTTTCTTTAATATACTCACGTCTTCTAGCATGATCAACATATGACTAAGATCCAAAACCACTTTGGAGCTACAGTCCTAGGATTGAGTCCTATACAATGCCTCGGTAGCATGCCTAATGCACCATTCTTCTTTTCTTGTAAGAACATCCCTGGATATGATCAAGTCAAACAGCTCTTATAGTACATACATGAATACATATAAGAGAGTCTCTACAATAAGCAAATAAATGTAATATTCAAAAGATTAAAAAATACCTATCTCATTAGTCATGAGTAAATACTCATCAATATCCTTCCTGATAGAAGATGCTCCAATGAAAGTCCTGTTGTTAAGGATTGATATTCTAAGCAAAAAATGTTGTTCACAAAGCAATAGACCTCCCATATGCATCAATTCAGAAAATGCCTTTATAAGAGCATTTATCAAACAATTACAATGCATAACCAGTGAGCTCTTCCACTTTGTACTGGCCTTTGTAACAGCTGGACCAATTTGTGAATACCAAAACATGACCAAGGTGCGATTATAAAACACATTGCCCAACTTCAAATATGCCTGCCCTCTCGACCATCTCTATAAATTCTCCATGGGCTAAAACAAAAGTCTTGCCAAGACTTCCGCACTGTTAATTTAAACAGTTACACTATCACCAAATCCCCTCATAATTTGATGTTTAATATCAAATCTTCAGATGTCCAGACATAATTAAGTCGTTAACTTCTATTTTGATTTTAATCTGTGTATTGCGTAGAACCAGGAGGCAAGTCATTTTTCTTCCTCAACTTCCAATAATGCATATGCAGCCAAAGAGTGCTCATCATCTTTGGCACTAGTGCAATAAGATCCAACTATAAATGTTATGGAGCTCTTTCCAAGACCAATGCAATTTTCTGGAAGAAAGTTTTTATCCTTAGCTCCAGATTACATGGTAGCATTTGATAGAAATGCTTATTTCATCATCACTCAAAGAAGACCATAATATAAGTATGTCATGATAATTAGTCCATAGTTTTACAATGAAGTCTCAGCCTCAGAAAATATGTATAAAATCACAACAGCACATTGTACATAAAATGTCGCTACATTGGAATGCAAACATGCAGTGATCTCTTATTCAATACTCGGGATATTGTATCTGAGGTTTATTTATTCAAATCACCAAAATATCTAGTTGATACTCTGCCTGTGCTGATCCAATAAAGAAAGGAGGCAAGAGGCAAGGTATACAAGCCAATCAAACACCAAAACTAGCTCTCTGCAAGGTACATCGCAGTACACAGGCTGCAAACTCATAACATCACCTCCATTTAAATGTACTGTATATACTGTCGCTAATGAATACATCGAGTCCATCAATATCTTGCAATGCAAAGATTGTACTTCAGGCAATTTGAGTAGTTTAGAATTTTGAGATAATATTGCTCCAATTTTGGAGTGCTTTTCTCAACAAATTTCTAACCATGAATGTCGTCAATCCAGAACAAATTGACCATCTCTGGAAATAATGAGAATTCCCCAGAATTGTATAGTCAAACAACTTATCTTCTGCTGGCATAAGTCTGGGCTGAAGTGGACTGGTTTTATGTCCCGACTGTAACTTTCCAACCCAATTCATGCACATGCATCTCAGCTGGGTGTTTCAGGTTACACGCCAAACATAGAGGGTGTAAGTGGTTTGAGTCTATGGCTTTGTGTTTTCTTGAAAGATACCAATGTGCAAGTACTATGACTACCATTTAAGGCCCAACAAAAAATAAAACTCTAATTTGGAGGTATGCGATTAATGTTGAGTTTTCCTGTGCATACACATCAACATGATCTTGATCCATTGATCATTAGGGGAACATGATCCTCTATAGAGCTTCAGAAACAACTCACGATATATACATCCTCTAATAACCAATTCTTTCGTTCATACAAACTGAGAACCTTCTCTCAGTAGCTTGTGCTTAATAACATGGGCTTCTCAAGTCGCAGATACTTATGACATTGGTGAGTTGTATCTATTTGAAAGAAACGTATCCCTTGTAAATGGATCACACCTCTTACCTTCATACATAAATGTTGCTTGATTATGGTGATCGCTGATAACTAATCATTAATACATTTTCCCTCAAGTCAATCTTGTTGATCAAAATAGTGACTCTTATTATTCGAATTTTATTATCGGTTCCGTGAACTCTCATAAAATCCGACCACCTGATGTTTTCTATCCAGCAAAAGACATACACCAAAGATGTGCTTTGTAATTTGCAGGCTATATAAGTGCAATCTACATCTAATATTAATGTCTTTACATTGTCATCCATCACCAACAAGTCAGGCTGCTGCAATGATGAAGCTGTTTACATCCCATTCTGAGTTTATGGATTTTATCAATCTGCTAACAATTTAGTGAATATTCATTCCCTAGTCCAGCCTCCTAAAAAGAAGATTTAATGCTTGGGAAAAGACACCCGATATGATTTCAGAAGCACAAGGAGTATTCGTACCCAGAATATACACAAATAAGTTGCACCTGTAAAAACTCGGCATATCTTTGAAATGTTAGGGCACACAAAGCTCATCAATAATGCATACCATTCTGGTATTTTTCTCAGGGAAAAATAGAACTTAATCTCTGACTAATTTCTGCAGTCACTAGTTGGTCACGACATGCAGGTGATGGAAAAAATATTTCCATATTATCGTTTTTAATTAAATCTGGCTTTAAATTTAAATCAGGTCCACACTAGTAAACTATACAAACTCAAAATACATCGAGTTTCAGAATTATGAAGTATTCAAAAGTTGTGGAAGTTCGGAAAGAATTAGAGTAATTTGATATCTCAAATTTAATCGGATCTTCCTTAGCAAGGCTCTAATACCATGTTAAAGATAATTAAATTTCTTTCAGATTTGATCTGTTTGTGTCTTGTACAAAGTTTTTTCTATAGGAAGTGAAGCTTGATTTGGGGGCAGTGTGCTGCTTGTGTGTATGATTAGCTCATGAAGCATGGCATTCGCTTGTTGTATCTGCTCAAAAGTACCTTGCCGTAAAGAACCAAACTAAAGCATATAAATGTTAATTGACCTGTACAAGTGAAGAGCTCGGGAAGATTTTAGTATTGTTATGCCATGGGTTTGGAGGTTTCGACATCAACTTTTCCTTTAACTTTATCATGATTAATTCGGTCAAGAAGGAGAAAAATCAAAGCTTCGTAAGAAAATAATCTAAGGCATACACAATAAAAGAAAGTGGGACAATCACAGGATCCGACATGACAAGGTAAAAGAAGGTATAATATGATATTTCAAAAATATATTAATATTGTTCTAGGAGTGTGATCCTCACTATACAATGTTTATAATTATTCATTCATTTATATGGATAGATAAAAATGTATATATATGGTGATTATATATGTATATAAAGCAATAATATATGAAAACATAAATTGAAGATATATACTTAGAAGATTGAATATATATGCATATATGTTCAAATTATATATTTAAATTAGATCTTTATCTATATTACATTGGAATGATCTTAGATCATTATGCAGAATTATCCTTGAGTATTATGTTAGTCTCTCTCTTATTCTTTTATTTCAATACATACTATACGAGCTATTTGCCTTGATCTTTTCCAAGGATGTTCTTGCAGGAAAAGGAGGATTGCTATTAGATTCAGAGGGAATCTGACGCTCCATCAAAAGCATCATTGGATGAGGAGATCAGATGATTGATATTCGAAGGGAGTTCGGAAGTCCATATGTGTGACTATATGATTTTAATGCGCCTACCCCCTGTGTACATCATGAGGAAGTGACGACTTCCAAATGATTATCACTTGTATTTGCAGAAGTTATTGGAAGGTGATGATCTTACAATAACTTAAATCATGATACACATTTTATATAAATGTTGAAATAGATCATGATAAATATTATCTTTTAAATCAACAACCAAATGTTAGATGTCACTCACTTGACGATCTTTGAGTTGTTTGTATAGATATATGATAGGTATTTGGTGAATATCACGCATTGATATTCTGCAGGCCATTACCTTACTGAGTACTTGGTGAATATCATATGTTGATATTCTGCAGGCGAATACTCATGATATCAAACGTGATATCAAAATGGTGGATATCTTCTGATGAAGGATATCCTTAATTTTTGTCATTTTGTATATTACCAATGGTGTAATATCTGTGTTATCCTCCCTAGCATAAGACTAAACTTAAGATATATATATATATATATATATATATATAAAATAATTAATTGTTATATTGATTAAATAATAATGACTAGACATGTCCCATGAAGTTACGTGTCTCTCCATGTGTTTTCCACAATATAAGAGAGATCACTGCTCTTGGAAAACATATACCAAAGAGGCAATGTTAATACATTTGCAACAATCTCGATAAACTAACACTAATTACTCCTTGAAATTTGTTGGCATATGAAGGAAATTCCGTCTCTATTGAAGGCTATTGTTTTCTAGTTTTCTTGCTTGTTATCTCTTCTTTCTTGCAGGTTAAGCGTTTAGTGGAAGAACAAAGATGTTATCTATGGACTCTCTGATCAAGCTTAACTCTTGAGTCGACAAACAACTTTTGATACACCCATCACGAAACAAAGAATAAAGAAAGAGTCTAGATACAAACATTGTTTTATCACCCATGCCATCAGAAGGATTCTCGGCTTCAATTACATTCGCACAAACCATTGTCTCAGAGTGGACTCAAGTATATGCTCTATGTTCCTAGCTTCTATCTTGGTGGTGGGGATGCCAAAAATGATAGATGAAGAATTCTACAACAAACTTTTCAAGGAGAAGTATTTGTTGGGCCTTAATGAGGCCATTGTTAACATAGATAACAATCTCACCATCCTCTTTCCTTTTGATTGATCCATTGTCATGTGAGTTGGAGAAAGGCTCCCCGGTTTTGCAAACCAAGAAGAAATATTTATGGAGCACCACCCTGGTGTTTCTTTGTACTCGTGGGTTATGAATGAGAATTTCAAGGGTTGAGGTCAAGCATAATGAACAGAGGCATAAAGTTCGTAAAAAAGGTTTAGGGCATCAATGAAATTTTCAAACGCCCTATTAGAGACAATATAAACGATATGATGAAAGGGTTCTCAAATAATAATACAATTAAAGTTTAGATGTATTGGGAAGCAAGGATTCCTCTAAGGCAAAAGACCGGGAAGAAGATAACAACGCTGAGGTAAATATTTAATATGAGGCGAGAACTTTGGTTGACATGGAGGTTGAAAGGCAACCTTGGCAGGGACCACATACAAATTCTACATAACAAAAGACAATTGAAGATAAGAATTTTTTATGTTTTTTAGGATAATGTCATTAGAGCTGTTTTTAAGTAGACTTTGTTTAGTTCCATTTAGCAGCAGCATACCTTTAGGTGCTTATATATGTATATTTTTGGCATCTCCCTGACTTTACATTTAGATTAGGAGCCACAAGTATCCGTTAATTTTGGCTAATTAATATCTCCATGGTTCCCCTGTTTTACACTCTGATCTTGTGATCTGGGCCCAGGTTTTGTAAATCTGAAACTATTTTCTTAATTATTAATATATACCTATCGGCTTTAGCCCCTTATTTATGAAAAAAAATTAAAATATACTTTTATATGTATTTTGTAAATGAAGATAAATTGGTTTTTTAATCAATAATTTATTTATGTTTTACAAGTAAAATTATTATTATTATTTTACTTGGAATGTTGTTCAATGATTCTTTTGATTATATCTGTTATCTATGAAGAATTATTCATTTTTACTCTATGGCATAGTAGAGTTATATGCCTCTATATTGACAACATGATATAATATTCCAATGACAGCAGGTTGAGATTTCAAAAGAAGAAAATTTTAACATCCGCAAGGCTAAACATAGCCTATGGGATAGCCTACTGACTTCAGTTAACCAGTTATTTTCTTATGCAAGTTGATGATGAGTGCTTCTAACTTCTCAATTTACTCCTCACTGAATAAGTTATGCCAAGAGCTAGCCATTAAAATATTTTAAAATTTCTCCATTTTGTCCTTGTAAGCAACACACTTGACAATAAAAAGTTGTTTTCATATTCCCAGAATTACAAAAGGAACAAACTCTCACTTCTCATGCCTCTTTTTGGCCTTTTCCAATGCCTGGTCTCACAACAACGTTGACAAGAGTTAGTTTTGTGTTGGGCAATAAGAATATATGCACTTTATGAAATACTGGCACATATGTAAGCTTTTTGAAGTTGATTGCATGTGGGATTAAACTCTCTGATATAGTATTTTTTCTTCCTTCCAATCACAATACCTCAATTTTTCTTGTAGAACTTATACATAACAAAAACATTTATTTCTTTGTCATTCGTGTGGCACATATTAAAATGAAAATTCAATTTTCTCATCTACTTGATGTTTTGTTGCATCCACATCTTCTTCCTTTTGCACAATATGTCACTAGAGACAACCTTAAGCCATCTACATTCTTCCATTTGCTCGGCTCTTTTAAGATAGCTTATGAGACCCACAATAGCCATTGCTTCAATAGGGGCAGCTCTCGTTTCAGTTGACATGATAGCATATGGAACAATGCTTTTGATGTTGAACTTGCTTTTGATCAAATGTTTTTGGATTCCCTCTATTTCCTACATTGTGAGACTGAGGTGTTGCTGGCACACACCTCACAACCATAAAGAACAACTAGCAAAACCTGAGTTACTGATTCGAGTTTGATTCTAAGTTTGGGTTCAAAGGACCAGTTCTCCGGTATGGAAAATCTTTCGAAAGGGAATTGGGTTCACTTATACAAAAACATGTAATATATATATATGAAGCCTAGAAGCATGAATTAAAATGAGAATGTCACATAGTATCATAAAATCATATGATTTAGCAACAAGAACATCATAAACTTTTGAATTTGTAATCATAGCTTCATGAATAGTAATCATATCATCATATACTTCAAGTTCAACATCAAAGATTCAAAACATTAAAATTAAATCATAACAAGTTCAAGTATCATTGTTTCAAGTTCAAGTAATGGATTAAAGATTTATTAATATTCTTCTTCTTCTTCTTATTCTTTGGCATTAGTTGACTCAGCAATAGAGCTGAGGCTGATGGGATCAGCAGCAACAATAATATAATTGGTATCAAAATCTTCAAAGTCATCAATTTGAAGTTGAGAAGTGGAAGCATCCAAGTTCACAAGCTTGGCATTTACATCCCACCTTTGTGTCTCCCCTTCTTTGTATTCGTGACTTTTGTGAGATAAGACACAAGTTGTAGTGCAGAAATATCAAGTGTTCCACTTTGATTGCAACCTATTGCACTTCACTAAGTGGATGAAATAATATGTGCTCCAATTTCTTTCTGATGTAGATGAACTAGCAACCTATGAAGACATGACAAAGTAAACAATAAAAATAAAATTATCAATGTCAATTCTTATAAAGTAAAAATTACTGGCAATTTTTGAAGACAAAGTAAACTATTAGTAACTTGTTTAAAAAATAAAACGTACTTGTAATATAACTTTGATTGCAAAGGGCTGCAATATTTGGAATCTTTGGTCATGGAGGTTCCACCAACTATGAGCGTCATTACTTAGACCTCTTGTATTCACAAATTGTATGAACTCATTCGTAATCAAATCTCACATGTCATCATTAGGAAAGAGTCCTTCAAATGTTGTTTTGTATCAATCAGACACTTCTAAATCTCTATAGGGTGGTAGCCTTCCTTGTATATTAGTATATTAGGTAGAGGCAAGCAAATGTAAAGGAGTACGTTCTAGCTCAATTGCTTGCAATTGTTTGAACAAGGTTACTCGAGGATCTTGCTCTTTTTCATTTACAATTCGTTTGATCTTCTCAGGTATTGAGTCTATGCCATCATAGATCTCTCCAAGGCAACGTCTATCCATGTCAGTGTGATGGTCCGACCCATGCAACTACTCTTGACAATCTCTCTGGCAATATAGCAATCAGATGAAAAAAAAACGTACAAGATTCTGGAGGGTAGTACGGTAAGATTGGCGTTTGATGTACGGATGCCAATTGGAACAGTACAGACAATATGGAGGTCATACAGTGTTTGGGTGACTGTATGGTATGATGGAGTGGAGATGGCAAACAGGTCGTACACCAAGGATGTGAAGGCTGTATGGCGTAAAGTAACTTGTACGGTGGACAGTGGGGTCTGTACGGTGGATAGGTTGTACAGGGGAGAGGCACAATGGTTGTACGAAGGAGGGACGAGAAGCACAATGGCCATACGGTTAGGTGTTGAACAAGCTGTATGGTGGATGCAAGTCAGGGCTGTATAGTGGATTCAGAGGGTCATACAGTGTAAGAGGAGCCGTATGGTGTAGGTGTTTGAGTCCAATAATGTTGTGCTAATGAAGTCAAGTGTTTGTGGATAATTGAATCACTTAATACAACCAAGATAAAACTCGAACAATAAATGGAAAGTGAACACAGAAACATTCAATTAATATTCGCAATGTGATGGTGCTCTGATTTGCCAGATCCAAGGGAAGTATTATAGGTGACGAAATAGGGTGAGGGTTGAATTCCATCGAAACTGGAATAGCCAAGTAGGGAAGATCTCTCACTTCCAAAATGGCGAACAATAGAGAATCCCAATTGTAATTCGCATTACAAAAAAAAATCCAAAATGCATACCTAAAGACTACCTATAAGCCATGCTTAAATACTCGTTGAGAAAGCTTTCCAAGGGTGTACAAAGATAGCCGACGGCGACACAAACTATAGAAAACAAAACAAAAATAGGTCTGAGATATATTAAATCAATCAGTCCATTAACAATAGTTTGATTAATAATCTATTTTATGACAAAGATATTATAGTCCTCTCATCCCAAAATTTGCTTGTCCTCAAGCAAACACAATGCTGAATGCTGTGAAATGTGCTCACCTTCCCAGATTGCATCATCTAGTGGCAAGTGTCTCCAGCGTACCAAATATTCCTTCAGAGTTCGGTTCCGCAGGGTCTTCTCACGTACTTCAATAATCTCTGTCGGTTCCAATATGAGCTTTCCTTCTTTATTGACCGGTAGAAAGTTTGTAGCTACTGTGACGTTCTGTCCCATAGCTTTCTTCAAGCAAGAAACGTGAAAAACATTATGAATACGACTCCCCTCTAGGAGTTCCAGCTCATAGGTGACTTCACTGATGCGGCACACTACACGATAAGGGCCATAAAATCGTGGCTTTAGTTTTTCTTTTCCCTTTTCTTTCAATGAGGATTGTCGGTACAGCTAGGGCTTAAGATAGACCAAGTCTCCCAGTTCAAAACTATTCTTTATTCGATGTCTATTGACGTACATCTTTTGTTGATCCTGTGCCCGTTTTAAGTTTTCTTTCAGGTATCTTAGGATGAATTTTCCTTTCTATAGCCAGTCCTTCACTCTTGGTTTGCAACTGTCTCCCAGCGCTGTGTCGATGAAGGAGAGGGGTTCATACCCATATAGAGCTTTGAATTGTGCCATCTTAATGGACATGTGATACATGGTATTGTAACAATATTCTCCTAGGTGTATCCATTTGACCCATGCCTGTTGTTGTGTCGAAACGTAGTTTCAAAGGTAACCTTCGAGCCACTTGTTCACAATCTCTATTTGTCCGTCTGTCTAAGGGTGGTAACTTGTACTTGGTGACAATTCTGTCCCTGCCAATCGAAACAGTTTTGTCCAGAAGATACTAATGAATCATCCATCCGGATCACTGACAATGTTTCGGGGTAACCCGTGCAGATGAAAGACTTATCTAAAAAACAGATTGACAACTTGTGCGGCCTAAAAATTTGAGGGGATGGCGGAGAAATGTGCGTACTTTGTCAATCTGTCAACAACCATGAAAATACAATCCTTTCTGTTCACCTTGGGAAGTCTAGTTATGAAATCCATCGAAATACTTTCCCACTTATGTTCTAGAATTGGTAGAGGTTGCAGTAACCCGATAGGTAGAGTATATTCAGGTTTGTTCTGCTGGCAGACCGCACTCTCTCTTACATACTGCAATATGTCTCCTTTAAGTCCTTTCCATGAAAACCTGTCCCTGAGACTTCTATAAGTTTTGAGGAAGTTTGAGTGACTTACCAAGGGTGAATCGTGTACTTCTTTCAAGATTTTTTGCTTTAATTTGGATTTCGGAACTAAAGATATCCAACTCTTATAGTAAATGATGTCATCCACCACTTTGTACCAATCATCTTGGGTGTTGCCATCTATTAGCTCAGGCAAATGTGTTTTTGGAATATTCTACCAACAAATGTGCCTTCCAGTCTACTGAAATCTGGTTTAGTGAGCAAATGGTGGGTTTCCTGGACAAGGCATCTACAACCACATTGTTCTTTCCTTTCACATATTAAATGTCAAAATCAAAAGCCTGAACCTTGCTTACCCATTTTTGTTGCCTCTCGTTCAAGTCCCGTTGTTCTAAAAAAAATCTCAAACTATTGTGATCTGTACGAACAACAAACTTGGCACCCACTAGATACTGCTAAAACTTGGTTAGTGCATGTACAATGGCCAACATCTCTTTGTCGTAGATGGAATATAAACATTTTGTTTGCGTAAGCTTCCTGCTCTCATAAGCTATGGGGTGTCTATCTTGCATCAACACTACGCCAATGCCTTCTCCAGATGCGTTGCACTCCAAAATGAACAGTCAAGTGAAATCAAGTAATGCAAGTACGAGACAAGTGCTCATTGCCTCTTTTAGCTTATCAAAATCGAGTTGTGCCTTCTCATTCCACTGGAAAGACCCCTTGTCAGATCTGTTAAGAGTGCGCTGAGCTAAGAGAATCCTTTAACGAACCTCTGGTAATAACTGCACAGTCCGAAAAACCCTCGCAAATCCCTAAGTGATTTTGGGGGAGGCCAATCAAGGATAGCCTAAATCTTCTCTTGATGAACTTGAACTCCATATTTACTGACAACATGCCTCAAGTACAATATTTCTGTCGTACCGAATTCACACTTGGATTGCTTGGCGAGCAAAAACTACTCCATTATCCTTAAGACTTCATCCAGATGCTTCAAATGCTTCTCCCATGTCCTATAAATAAGAAGATCATCAAAAAATACTAGTAAGTACTTACGCAATTGTTTGTTGAAGATGCAATTCATGCATGATTGGAATGTAGCAGGTGCATTTGTTAATCCAAATAGCATGACCAGGAACTCATAATGTCTGTAGTGACAATGAAAGGCCATCTTTTCCACATCTTCCTCCCTTGTGCAGATTTGATGGTAATCGGAACAGAGAACTAATTTCGAAAAATAGACTGCACCATGTAATTCATCCAACAACTCATCGATCCTTGGAATGGGATATCTATTTATTATTGTTTTTTGTTCAACGCATGGTAGTCCACACATGTGCACATTGTCCCATCCTTTTTGACCAAAACCACTAATGACGCGAAGGGGTTGGAACTGGGACGGATCCATCCTTTCTCTAGCAGTTCTTGCATCGTCTTTTCGATCTCATCTTTGAATTTCTTGGGATGGCGGTAGGGTGTGTTTATGACCGACTTGGCTCCTACTTCCAACTTGATAGTGTGTTCAAACCCTCGATGAGGCGGTATGCCAAGAGGAATGTCTATAAAAATTTTATCATGTTTACTCAAAATTTTTTGGAGATCATCATCCTGGGGAGGTGTCCATTGCCCCTTTATTGGTTCTGCTGAGAAAAAACAATGCTCAGCCCAATCAACATCATTATTCCTAAAAATTGCCTCCATCCAATGTGCAGGAATTTCCTTTGGACCCTCTTTTTCCATTCCACAGAGAACAACCTTCTTTCCATCGACAACAAAAGTGAAGTCCATTCGTTTGAAACTTTGAGTGTATTGATCAAGTGTCTCCATCCATTGTATGCCCAAAATAACCATCATGCCATCAAGGTCCACTATGAAGAAATCCTCGGTAACCGTGTGATTTGCCATTGTGATACTTAGCTAAGGAACAAGATGTGTGCAGGGTAGAAGAGTCCCTTCGACGACCTTGACCTGAAATCCTGCATGTATCTCTCTAGGTAGACCTCTTCATTTTACTAGAGATGAGTTTATGAAGTTAAGGGTAGCTCCGCTGTCAAGCATCTCCATAATCCTTTGTCCTTGAAGAGTTCCCCGTACACGAAACACTGTGCACCTCGAGCTATCGGCTAGGACAATAGTTCCTCCACGTCGTACCAATGTTGCAATTCTTTCTATATGATTCAAACTAAACATTTTGGTATCCTCGTGGGGTTGGTTATCTTCGGTGGGTATATCTTCCTTTTCGTCCTCATCATCAGACACGACCTTAATGTAGTGGATCTTTCCTTTCCCGAGGCATCTATACCTAGGTTCCCATGGTCCCTTGTAGTTAAAACATAGTTTCTTCCTTTGGAGTTCTTATCTGGTAGCTTCATCCAACAATGGCTTCCTTGGCAGAGGTTTATTATCTTTGTCCCTCAGAAACATCGGCGGTTTGGAGTGTAACCCCGAGAGGATGACACCGATGATGTTGCCATACTTCGTGCCTTCTTAATGGCCTCTAATAGGGTGGCAAGGTTGAACCCTTTCACCCAACCTTTTAGGGGTTCTGTCAGTCTGTCCATGAAAAGCACCATCTGTCTTCTTTCGGAAATGTCCGTGACCAAAATGGAGAGTTTTTAGAATTCCGCAATGTACTGGTCAACCGATCCAGTTTGCCTCAATTGTGCCAAATCTTTGAAATTGAGTTTCGAATCTTTACCATCAAATCAATCTATCAATCTCTTAGTGAATTCCACATAGGTATTGATTTGATCATGCCCCAGTGTGATGGTGTTGTAATGCCACCATTCATGCGCAACTCCCTCCAAGTGTAATGCCGCAAATTTAATTGCTTCTTTTGGCATAGGATTAAGCTGGAAATATCGGCCTCCATTACCCACGCTTGCACAGATAGGGATCTAGATCCATTAAATGGAGATAAATTTACTTTACTCAACTTCCTCCTGAGATCATCTTTAAAATATCCTCTGTTTCCACCTCCCGAATACCTCATTCTTAGATCTACGTAATCTTTGTAGGATATATCTTCCTCCAAATTCGCATTCTTCCAGTCTTCTCTCAGTTGTTCTTGCATTTCTTCAAAGGTCGGTTGCTTCCCTCCGGGTGGTGCCTTTGTCCGTGAGGGAAAAGATGGCATGGAAGGTCGAGAGCGTGTTGGATGAGGGTTTTCTTTACCCGACACCAAGTCCGCGCTATGACCATTTTCTTCTCTAGATATTTTAGTGTCTACCAACTTCTTGAGAATCTCTTCCATGAGTCGCTGAGTATCATTGATCTGTGCCTGATTGATTATTCGCAAGTTCTCTCAATAGTGTCACAAGATCGGCAATTGTGGGTTCCGGTTTGGCAACCATTCTATCAACAGAGTGGGTTCTTTTTCTCTTCCGGCTATAAACTTTCATTCACTATTCACAGGTTGGCAGGATCGAAGCTCTGATACTACTATGATGATCCCACCCACGCAACTACTCTTGACAATCTCTCTGGCAATATAGCAATCATATGAAAAAAACCGTACACGATTTTGGAGGGTAGTACGGTAAGATTGGCATTTGATGTACGGATGCCAATTGGAACAATACAGACAATATGGAGGCCATATGGTGTTTGGGTGACTATACAATATACACAATGGTCGTATGGTTAGGTGTTGAACAGGCCGTACGGTGGATCCTAGAGTGTCATACAGTGTAAGATGAGCCATATGGTGTAGGTGTCTGAGTCCAATAATGTTGTGCTGTTGAAGTCAAGTGTTGGTGGATAATCAAATCACTTAATACAACCACAATAAAACTCGAACAATAAATGGAGAGTGAACACAAAAACATTCAATTAATAATTGCAATGTGATGGTGCTCCGATTTGCCAGATCCGAGCGAAGTATTACAGGCAAAGGAAGAGGGTGAGGGTTGAATCCCACTGAAATTGGAATAGGCAAGTAGGGAAGATCTTTCACCTTCGAAATGGCTAACAACATCGAATCCCAACTAGAATTTGCAGCACAAAGAAATAATCTAAAATGCATACTTAAAGACTACCTATAAGCCGTGCTTAAATACCCGTCGGAAAAACTTTTCAAGAATGTACAAAGATAGCCAACGATGACACAAACTATGAAAAACAAAACAAAAATGGGTCCGAGATATATTAAATCAATTGGCTCATTAACAATAGTTTGATTAATAATCTATTTTATGACGTAGATATTACAGTCAGTGTACCTAAGCACACTCATAATGGCTCAATGAACTTAATGAGATATACCACACATTCCCACCACGAGTCATCCAATATCCTAATCTTTATTTTGGCTTCCCTCTCACTGTGACTTTGCCTCCATATAGCCCAATTGTTGTTGATTACCTTATTAGAAAGTGCCTATTTCACTTGCACAAGTTGTCTCAAAACGATTAAATTTGATGCAAAACAAGTCTTAGCACCCTGTAACATAAAATAGAGAAAAATAAATAAATTATTATTTGCATACTTTAGATAAGATAAGATATATGAGATAATAGTATTAATGTCCAACGAAAGACCATCAAAGGTCTATGGGACTGGAAGGTTACAACCAAGAAGCAGAAAACAATAGGAGCACCAAACGATGTCTGAAAAAAGCAAACAACTAAAGTACAGAAGAAGAAGAGAGACAGAACGAGACACAGAGAAAGAGGCCACGACAAAGACAAAGACAAAGACTAGGAGTCCTTTCTTGGCGAGAAGAAATTAGTCACAAAAGGATATGACTGTGAGTGCAAAGAAGCTCTAGTATGTCTCTGCGAGCTCGTAGAGGAGTGTCATTGATGTAAGAGCCCAGTACAGGGTCTAGCAAACCTGGAATGACCAAAAGAACTAGAAGAACTAGATTTCCTTTTCACACCATGTAAAGGAGATAAGGGTGTGAGAAAAGCAGTAATGAGCTGAGTCGAAGTATGTCAGTGAGGAAGAAGTGCATGTAAAGTGCTATCACGGAGCAAAGTGGCCTCTTGAAGATAGAGTGCTAGACATTGCTGGTCATAGTAACTAAAGAAGTCAGAAAGAGAAAAGAAATCTCGAAACAGGCAGTAAAATCTCCCTCTGATCTCATAATAGATAGGGCAACAAAATAAAAAGTGAGTCTCTGTCTCGACCTCAGCTAAAGACATAGCTTACAAATCCGCTCTCCACTATCAATATGATGGTCTATCTAAGCATGAAGATGGTGAGAACCAACTCTGAAGGACCCCAGGGAGATACGCAGAGCATGAGACCACCATCGAGATAGGTAACCAGGACAGACAACAATCCCATCACTGATCTCCAAAAAGTGCATCACATAGGACATCATCGGTCCCAGCCCACCTGACGAGTTAGTCTAGGTAATGATAATGTACTGCCTGTAAATATCAAGTCTGACATGCTAATGTAACTCTTGTCGAGAGGGGAGAAGATGAGCAGGGTCATTCAGCGAGAATTGATAGGGAGGGAGATGATCAATATCTATCCCAATCGAACTCAGCAGGGAAGATGCTTGTATATACTAGCAATGAGCACAAGAGTAGGTATCAGAACTCGCAATAGCGACAGAAGAGGAATATGCCAATTAGGAGTATCTATTGCGATCAGTAGCAGAATCCGCAAAACAACACAAAGGATGAAGGAACCAAATCAGATCAAATATGGCAGCAAGACTAAAAGTATGAGCGCCAAACTTAGCAAGAATGATACTATGAGGAGTGAAACTGTGTCATCTAATGATGCGCCGCAAAAGAAGAGTCTGAACCTGCTCAACTAAGGCTCAATCTGAGCTAAGGAGAGATGGACCCCAAACCACAGAGCCATAAAGAACTGTCGACCAAACAAGGGAGTATAAAAGGGATAACTTAGATGAGGTATCCTGAAAGTGGTTTTTGAAACACTGTTTCTCAAGCATAGCAAGAGAACCCATACACCTGCTGACTCTCAATTGAATCGCCGGTCTCATACTAAAGCAAGGACCGAAAAAATTCACCCCTAGATACATATATGAAGGAGTGATCTCAATCTCCTGTCCTTGAAAAAAGAAGTGTAGGTGAGAAGTCTTTAAGCAATTAAAGATCATAACCCGAGTCTTACCCAGGTTAACTACAAGTTGTTGCTGATCACAAAAAGAAGCCAAACCATCAAGAAGCCTCTATAAACTCTTTGGAGAAGAGGCAAGAAGAACCACATCATCAGCAGAAAGAAGAATGATCAAAACCCAGTGTAAATAACAATTGTCACCTAGGAGCGATGACTTCAAAAGGAAGTCCTAAAGCTCATCAATATATAAACCAAACAAAGTAGGGGAGAGAGGACAACCCTATGGATCGGAACGAAGAATCCCTCCAAGGTCCTGAATCGACCCACAACACTCTCATATAATCTCATAATAGTAGTAACATCTCAGAAATCCAATTGCCCGAAGCCTCTCAAAAAGAGCCACTCCAGGAACATAATCAAAAGCGTTGTGAAAGTCAACAAAGCAGCAATAAACTTTTGTCGATCTGTGTCTAGCCTCCTCAATAATAGCTCGTAGAGTAAAAATGTTATCCATGGTTTGGTAGTCTACTCGGAAACCAGCCTGACCACTAGCTCTACACCCTTTCTTGTCAAGGTCACTAGATAACATAGCATTGAGAGCTGTGGCATAAAGTTTGGCAAACACTTGTCCAATCATAATTGTTCTGTAATTCCTAGGATTCGAGACAAGACCGGACTTGTGAATAGGGTAAATCAAATGCTTGGACCAAGTCAGGAAACTAGTGCAAACCACTCTATTGAAAAAAGTAGAAATATAGGGGCCCAAAACCAAGGCACCAAACTTAAAGAGTTCGGCCTGGAATCCCTCTTTATCCGTTGCTCTAGTGCATCTCATGGATCTGATGGCCTCATAGATGAAAGAGGGGGTGAACAAATGGCAGAAAGGAGGCAAGGTGAGGAGAATACGAGGCTATCCAGGAATATCATAAAGAGCCATAGTATGAGTGGTAAGGGAGCGAAAGTCAAGGATGGTGGACGGAGGGGGACATTGGGGAAAAAGGGTGCGCCAGAAAAGCTGGGGGTTGCGGATCAGTGTGGAGCAAAGGGATTTGCACTAGGAAGCGGTAAAGGATTGTTTCTTACAATGAAGAAAACAAAGGTAAGACAAACAAAGGCGAGCAAAGTCAAGGGAGTGAGTTTCAAAAGCAGAACGAACTGAGCGATGAAAAGCTTTGCAGTCAACATCGAACCATTGGTTCATAGGACAAGTATTACGACGTTTGTTACCAAGAGGAAGGGAAGGACAGTGGGGAATGGAAAGGATGGCAGATTTCCGAATGGCTGTCGCAAGCAAGTCAAACAGGGAAGAGGTTTCACAGGAATCCATAAAACATTCTGGACTAAGGAGTCTCAAAAGATGGAAGGAGAAGAGATCACTGTCACTGTCAAGGAAGCAGAAGCAAATGGGGGAACGAGCAACAGTAAGAGAAAGACGAGGAGACAGGCGAAAGGAGAGGAGAAATATGAGTACGAATACTAAGGAGAGCATGATCCGCAAGAGGGAGGCATAAGATGTTGAAGTTGTGCATGAAGGGGGTGAAGGAGGATGAGGTGAGGGCATAATCAACAACGCTAGCACCATCGCAATGAGGCCAGCAAGTGAAGAGCTCAAATCTAGGGAAGCAAGGAAGACTGTTCAAGATCACAAGCCTAGAAGACTCACAAAGCTATAGAAGATGGCGACCATAACCAGAAATCGGACCAAGAACATCATCAGAAGAACGCTGAAGCCCTAAAGTAGCCGGATCAACCTCAGTGGAGCACATGGAATCAAAACTACGATAAAAAATCGAAGTCTGGAGTTCTCTGGTCCTCGCATTGAAATCACCAAGAAGCATGATGTCTCCCAAAGCAGCAAAATGAGAAATACTCTCGCTAAGGTTAACATAAAGGTTTCCGTCCTCAAAACCATGTATAGCATAATGGGAGGAAGTTGGTGGAAAATAGCAAACAGCAATATAGAAATCTCTCTCACGGTGACTCTTATGATCAATGCGGACCCATAAAAATTTGGCAAACGGATCATAATGAACAATAGAAGTACGGTTGAATATAGCATCTCTAATCAACCAAGCCACACCCTCGAACCACGGACCCCACTCGAAGCGTGAACCTCCTCTCTACAAACAAATAACCACTAATAACCTGGGAATCCTAGAAGATGCCTAACAGGACTCTCATGAGTCTCGGTAATGACAAGAATATCGGTGGATCCCATAGTATCATGTAAGATACTGGGTAATGACCATAAAGAGCCATTACCATTCCAGTAGTTAACAAGAAGGGAGCAAGTGGGAGTCTCCCTCATGTCTGACTGCTGGCGAGACCGTCATTTGGTCTTGGGGCCCAGTCTTGCTTCCCATCCACCGGGGGGAATCTCGAATAACTGCTTTGAGATTTCTAATAACAACCCATTTACCCGCACTTCTAGGCTCTGCCACAATACCACTAGCATGTTTCAGTTCTGCAACCTAAGCCTTCACGAGATCTTCATCAAGGAAATCTTAGAAGGAAGAGAAAACAACTTTCTCTTAGCTCTGAGAGCACGGAGCCTATCTGCAAGTGTGAGGGATCGGACAAATAGAACGTCTCCATGACCAACCTAGCATTTGTCCAATGTAATGTCAAATATGCCAAGCTGATCACAAAGAAAAGAATGTCCAGCCAAGAGAGGATTAGATATGGAAGGGAGTCCACAAACTCGAAAATTGAGCTCTCGAACCTGTCTTACCCTATCATCAATTTTTCCTTGAACCATCTTGTCTATACTAGCTATAGGCGTAGTAGCTGTGTTATTATAGAGGGAAGCTCATGATTTAACTTTCTGTTTGGTTTCTGAGATTGGAGAAGAATGCTTAGTTGCTATAATAGATTGTTTCTCTTTGATGGTGTCTAGTCCCTCAAGTTGCTCAATAATGGAATGGATATTGGCTTGTAAACCTGCAATCTTTAAGGTAAAGTATTAGAAAAATGTTGGATCAAAGACGAATTTGGGCTTGTGGTTGTTCTGAGTTTTGAGATAGTGCCATTCAAAGAGATAATTTGCTCTTTGAGATGTAGGTTATCCACCTCTAGCTTAGTAATCCTGTCACAAAGTCTCTGATAGGTTAAAGTTTGTTGGCCTTGTGTAGAGCATGAATCCCCAATATCAGACATTGCAAGGAACTTTGAAACAGTAATAAAAAACAACAATAGGAGTTCATGCCAACACCCCCAAAACCCCAAAGAAGTTGCAATAGTCCTCAAGGAAGCAGTACAACAACCAACAGATCCGTGAGCAAACCGCCAACCCATGCCTGCAAGAGGAAACAAGTATCGCAAACAGAGAAACAATAATCACCAAAAAAACGGCAAACTGTAGCATGTAGCACACCCGACAAAAGGAAGGAGGTGCAACAGTAGACATAGTTCATAGCAAAACTGAAGAAAGAAAGTCCGTGATCAACCTACAGCGGAACTAGTAACTCGTGCAACCACCAAAAAACGTGACAAAAAGAGAGTACAGATAGCACAAGTAGGCAAAGAAAGAAAACCCCTTCATCAACGCAGAGGTCAAAGATGCCATTACAAGGAACATCAACGATGCACAGACATAGGCTCAGGCACAGAAGAGGAGAGGAGGATGAGAAAGGCAGATGCGAAAGTGGAAGAGGAAGAAAGAAAGCTAGACGCAAACGCAAGGGAAAATGGGTCGCATCACAGGAGATTGCGTTGGGAGGTCATTGCGACCTTAAAACTCTAATCACAATTAGAAATTGTAAGATACTTTCAGAAAAAAACGAAATTACTAACTTGAGTTCAAGTTCTCTTACCTTCAATAACTCCAAAAGTGAGAGCATTCTAAATATTCCTTGAGCCATGTGGTGCTTTCTGATGAACATATGGATGTCCTCAACCTCTATATAACCTCCTTGATCTACTCAATATTATTTTGAATCTTTTGTAGCATAAGATTGAGTGAATGGACCACACAGGGTGTCCCAAAAAAATCAAACGCTCTACAATTCTTTGTGTTGTCCATTATGACTTGGACAATGTTTCTAGCACCCACTTGTTCAATGGTAGAGATGAGAATATTAGCAATAAATGGTCCATCTTTTACTTGCCCCTCACAATCCATTGCTTTCAAAAACATTGATCCTTCAGGGGACACCAACAAGACATTGATCGATAGAAAATTTCTAGCATCTTTTCACCCCTGTCTCAATCTATGAATCTTTTATGGGCTTCAATCGTTCATCAATCAACTTGACCTCTTCATCCAACTAGGTGGTTCGTACTCGCTCAAAATCAGGGCCATAATACCCTCTAAGAGCTTCATTAGCACTTCCCCACATCTTCTTCCAATATGGAGAGTGAACAACAATAAAAGACAGCCTATTTGCATACAAGCATCTTTCCACATCAATGTTGGCAATTTCACTACTCTGATTTTGAAATGCAATTTCTAGTGGCCCTTCTTTTGTGCGTAAGGAGTGCTTCATTTTCAGAATGAAGGGTAGTTGAGGTAGTACAGAAACGGTGATCTTCTATCACAACATTTGTGGGGGATTGCACTTCCTTTGCCTTTTTTTTTTAACTTTTATTGCAAGTGCCATCGATGGTATTTTGCCTACATTCTTCTTTCTCTTTTGCCACTTCATGCTTTGGAATATATTTTAATATTGTTGAATTTGGTATAGTTGCATTTTTTTTCTAGGACATTTGTCCGCTCCTCTTCTAGGGTATCCGCACAAATGGCCTACCACACAAAAATATGAAGTATTCCTTTCTAGATCACAACCATGACATTTCCAACGAAATGCACCACCTCCTGGAAGGGATCTTACAATATCTACATATTTTCACAAAGGAGAATCAGGTTGGGATTCTACTCTTTGTTCGGTATTGCCTACCAAGGAAGAGGTAGATGCCATTGTAGTTCATTTTCCTATGGCAAGAAATTGCATGCCTATTCAATAGAAAACTTAAAAGCAAGACAGTGAAAGTTTTTGGAAAACAATGACTAGATCTTATGGACAATGGAATATAAATGAAAAAATAGAAAAAAGATTAAACAAAGCAAAAAGCAAATTGAACAAGAACTTACTTATTCCACTCCTTGTAAGCTTGAAAAGTTGTAGGGCACAAACACTTAAAGAAGGCTCACAAATCAATCTTCAAACTCCTCCTTGCACAACAAAACTCTTGCTCAAGACACAATAACCTACATGCACAACACAAATGAGAATTAGAAGCCAACATAAGCCTTTCCTTTCCACCTTTTAGGGTTAAGGATGACAAAATTTTAATAAAAAATGCAAAAAATATGTCACTTAAATGATCTATGTGGGTCCCAATTTGTCGAAATTTGTGCATGGTTCGACCTGTTTGAGCATGGTTTGCCCATGTCCACTTTTCCAACCTGCTAGTTCAAACTTGGTCCTTGTTTCTTGAGCCCTACATAGAATACCAGGGGAACTGGACCAGGTAGCAATTCATACTGTAACATCCCTTGTCCAGACTAAGGACTGTAACTACCAAATGAAATGCTTTTGATACAGTTATAATGGAAATTATGTGTGATCTTATCTTGCTACTTCTGATATGATCAGAAAATGATCTCGTTTCTTTAGATGAGAGATGATCTAAGGATTCTTCTTTCCTCAATACTTGATAGTATAATGATTCTTAGTTGTCTCGACTCATTATAAATGTTATCTTCCTCTGTATAAGTATATATATCTATATACTTTTACATTTTCTATTTACTAATGTTCCAATATATATTATGTATATATACTAAACTTTCAATAATGTGTTTTCTCCTGCTAAAGATGTTAACTCTTTATATTATTTCCTCCTTTTAATATATGAATCGTGACGAAAATATTGTCAGTGATGTCAAAGGATATCATGAGCATGTACAAAACTACCAATGTTAGCATCATCAATGTACAAGAAGCCAAAGCTATGATATGTGAACACGTTTCAGACTTACAGAGCAGCCAATAGCATATAAGGAACAATAAAAAGACGCAGTGACTATAGGACTAAATGATAGAATGTGCATTTGAGGGAAGACAACAAAGTGATGATGAAGGCATATATGATAAGTAAAGAGAAAGGTTGAACAAGCAATTCTAAGACAACCAACAATGATAACAACAGTGAAGATAAAGTTCATTTAATTATTGTTACAAACCAATTTATGTAATGAAATGATGAAGGGTAAAAACTACAGTATAATGTGAAGACAAAGCTATTAAGAAGTAATTCTATACAATTATGAAGATAGAAGTACAACGTGGACAAAATTGATGGAAGCAATGGTAATCTGTGAATGCAGTGATTTAATAAGTTGGTCAGACAACAATTAGAAATCTGTTTTGAAGGAGTAATATGTGATTATATATTGGCACCTATAATGAGTATAGCAGCGAACATGTTAACATCAATTATTGAACACATACTCCACATCACGTTGAAGATATGTCTGAACAAGATGACGAAGGAGCAATTACCATAAGCAGAAAGTTCGTGAATGAGTCAGCAGCATACACATTATCAAAAATAAATAAAAAAGGGGAAATAGTGATTACACAAATTGAGCAGTGATGATTCTATTAGAATAGGAAGGCCTGTTAAAGCAAGACAAGATAGAAGCAGCATTTTTTTGGTACAACTTATTCATGGGTCATTAAAAGAAAATGGAATGAGAATAAGTTTCACGGCAGTGACAATTTTTAAGCAAGGTTGCGCATGGTATCAGGATACACAGCTATGTGAAAATGGAACCATAATAAGCTAAGTTACCACATTCATATGTTGAACCTGACATTCGGTAGTCAGTTCGTTCAACATTCGAATGTGATTCTCATTCAATGGGAATTCACTATTTTCTGAGTCATTCGCTGCCTGTGCAATGTTTACATGAATGCCGACGAATTTAAGAATTACAAAACAACTCGACACCAAATTCACAGCAATTTCGTATGTATTTTCCCAGTCGTCAGTTCAACGTAACTTTTTAACAGTGATTTTTGTTTTTTATTTCTGTCATTTTTGGGCCACAAAAGATTACAAACCTAAATATTTTTGAGCAATGTCAACAAACTATTAATTGTCCCTTGGGATATATGCTTGAAAAGTCCTTTACATTTGCTGAGTAAGCTTCTTGCTTCCTGTTGGCACAATAAAGATTGTATTCATTATGCAGAGAAGGAATTTTTTTTTTGTCTTCAAGTGATGTGTTTCTGCAGAAGTTGAGTAATAACACCATCTCCAGATCTTTGAAATGCTTCTAGGAAATAGGCAAACTCGTTATAAGGACGTTTGGGGAATGAGCAGTTAAAATTTGCCACATAAAAAGTGGTTCATAGTCATACTGTTTATTAGATTATTATGATTACTGTTTTATTTTTCTGTTAAAGATCAGTTGCCCGCCTGATATAAAGAAGTTGATACTAGTCTCAACTATCACCCAACAAATATATATATGACTTGGCTTCTCTTTATAGTGTGTTTTGGAAGATAAAACACACACACACACACACATATATATATATATATTTTGTATGAACGAATCCAAAATGAACCCAAACCCAGCTCAAAATTTTTTGAGTGAATGTTGAACCAGAATTTCGAACCAACATACGAACCGGCAACTTAGATGATAAGTATTTACGATACAGCGATGTTATGGCCATGTTATAAAACAACGATTACAAACGAGTCAACTAAAGTGTCCGGCATCATCAGTGACTTCGTCAGAAACATACAACGGAATCTCATCATGAGAGGTATTGTCTCTTAAACTAGGAGCTGTCACCTAGATCCCTGTTCTCAGTTTTATTGACTCTCATTTTTATATCTCTATGCTATTAAATGTCTGTTATAAAAATAATAGATTTTTCTGTCTTTTAATGTTCTCTAATAACCTGTAATTTCCCAATTTTTCCCTCAGAAGATTTTTGGGGCTATGATTCAAACAAACCTTCTCACGTTTTGAATGTTCCCTTATCGCCCAGGATACATACTTAGGAGATAGGATCTAAGTGTGTTGACTGTATTGTGCAATAACAGTTATTGACTTGGCTAATTATATCCTAATTAGAAATAGACTTGGCAATCTCCAGGCATCCTAACAAGAATTATAAGATTGATAATTATTTATCCGATTTCCATCCGCAATCATATGTGGAATCAATTTGAAATATGTGATGAGAAGATGCAGCAATACTGGTTCCCTCACCAAGTAGACCACCCCAACTTGGTTTACTTGTGAGCCGAGGAGCTGAACAACTCAGAGGCTCATTTTGCACCCTTGCACTTGATTGAGGACAATCTCTCAATGCCTTACCATCCTTTTCCATCAAGTTCCTAGTATGTTGGCTGTTGGAAATATGCTATGAAAAGGATCCAATGCATTTAGGATACTTTGTTTTCAATAAGGATTATTTTTTATGATATGATTGATGTTAGTTAATTATAATTTTTTCTGAGCTTACTTTCCATTATGTAACTTATTTATAGAATAAATCTGGTATGTTCCAAAAGGGGAGCTTACATATACGATACATGATAAATGCAGGTCCTGCTAGCTTCCCTGTGATATTTGTTTGAGTCTGTGTTCCATATTTTTTTACATAAAAGAGTGTATCTTTGTTTCTTTTTTCTGTCCTTAGTTGTGTACTGCTTAGCTTGCCTGGAAATGTCAAATTTATATTTCTTTCTGACTTTAAAGGAAAAATAAGATAAACATTTTGTAGTTACTATTCGAGACAGCTTCATTCCCCGTTGTTGTATTGTATGCAGTCAGAACATGATGGTTCTGATGTACAAGAAGCATTTAACATAGAGCGTCAACATGGAAGAGATTTTATTCCAAACATGACAAGGGATAGCCGTCTCAAATACATTACATTTTATGAAGACGGAGAGAGCATTCCTGGGAAAAGAACAGCAGTGTGGGAACTTGATAAAGGTACCTTAAGCCAAATCTTTTACATTAACCTTTCATTGTGAAGCACTGAGCTTGTTTTTTTTGTTTTTGTTTTACTTGGAGAGAATTTGTTTATCTTCTCACTGGAATGAGCTCAGCAAACTTTCATTGTCATAGTGAGCCACAGGAATCTTGTTCAATCACCAGTGATAATGAGAGAACTCTGGTTGGAGATGTGGCATAGCTTTCATCCTGACGCCAAAACAAAATTTGTAACAAAAGGTTCTTGCAACTCCTTTTGTTGTATGGTAGCATATATGGTTTTTTTCCCTCGGGATTTCTCTAACACTTTAATATTCTAACTAGCAGCTAAACGGGGGCCGCTTAGGGATGAAGAATGTTACTGGGACTACGCCAAAGCACGATGTGCTCTGCCAGATCATTGTGAATATAGGTTTCAAAACAAACATTTTTATAATGATTTCTTCTCTGTTTAGGTGTCTTTTAATTACGTAAAAATAATTTAGTGTAATATTGCATTCGTTGTTACCAAATATGCCTCCCAGCTCACTTAATTTGAATATTGTGCTAGGTATGTATTTGGAGACGTTCATCTTGGACAAAGCTGCAGATTAAAAGCTTCTCCTGTAGATCTGTTACACCACTATCTGTGATTAGCACATTCTTTATCTACCCATTTTTGTTGTAAAGTACAAGCTATTCTTGTGGTTACATTTTATTTACCACAAGCCATCATTCATTCCAAAATTAAATCGATCATGTAATTAGTGTGTGCCGCGATAAGCAGCATGCAGAGGAAATTCCTTTAATCCTATTCAATTTTCGTATCCTTCAATTTCTGTAATTGCAAATACCTTGTTTCATTACAGAAGAAAGAATTTATTGATTCCATTTGCAGAATAAAGTACTTGTTCAGCCCATATATGCTATGCCACTGCAGTGCTCATTATTTTTGTTTGTTGGTGGTTTGGTCTGCATTAGTCTTAATTCCAAAATACATTTATTTTTGGCACGATATGAGATTACCATGTCTGAACTGATATAGCACCTCCAAAATCTCTCGATGGAAAACAACTCACAAATTTTATACATGTAGGGAGAATATGACCATAAATCTAGCTATCCTCCATGGTTTTCTTTTGAATTTAATAGCTGTTCTTTAATTAAAAAATATTCAACGGCCCAATTTTTTAACTTAAATGTCGTGCCTTTATATTTAGTGTAAATCAATATTCAGACTATCTGAAGCTTGAATATCACTCGAGAAAAATCTAGGCTTGCCATGGAAAAAGCTTAATCTTATTACTCATGAAGAAACCTCTGCCAGACAGTCAAGTTTTACATTTTCTTTAAACTCAAATTGCATTGTGCAGTGTTAGCCAAAAAAAACTCTAAGTGTCTGTTTCCTGGAAGACGAAGAATGTAACATGAAAACATTTTCTAATCATTTTTTTCAAGAGTTTTTAACCAAGACTGAGGAGGATAGACATAGGTATGGTCACGTCTAAGGTGATCTAAACAACTTTGATGTGGAATCAAGTTCAATTTAGCGGATGACCTATAAACACAGGTTCCATGGATTGTAGCTGAATCGACAATTCAATGAGGGGGTAGTTAGCTACTTTTCCATGCAGGCCATCAATTTCTTCAGTTTTCAAATCTCTGTTGTGCCAATTAATGGTTTCAACAAAGGTAATTTTTGCCAACAACGAGTCAAGTTTATTGGAACAACTGCGTGCATTTTCTCTTCGCTTTCTTAGTTTTTAACTTCTTTCTCAAGCTTCTAGAGATTTATAAATGTAAATGCCCTACGTGGCCATTATAACGGGATTGCTAGACTTAGTGTTAGCGCTTACCAGGCTTGAGTAAAGAGTTTAAGTGAATGGGAAGTGAACTAAGCATGTTTCAAAGCTTTTAAGGGTGTAAAGACTTGTATGGCCCAAAAGAAAAGAGGCAATGCATGGAATTCCTTCACTCGTGTTGTTTTGTTTATTCTTGCTCTTATTCTACAGGTGTAATATTCCTCTTCCAAATGACTACATTTGACAATGCAAGTCTTAGTACAGATGATTGCTTTCCCCTTGAATTGCATATGGTGTGGCGACTTATTCAATTCAATTGTTGTTCTAAATAAGATTCATCTTGGTGTAAGTAATGGACTATCCATACTAACAGTGGATCATATTGGTATCCAAGCAAAATTTCCTTCTTATATGTCTCTGTGTGATGTGACAGTTCTGCAAATTGAGGGTCTGCAAATTCATACCCTCTACTAGACTATATGTGCTAGATGAGAAGCGCTCTTTAATTCTTTTGCAACAAGATATGCCCACAAGAGAATGCGTAGAGAAGTCAGAAGCTTGGTTCTTTAGTTGGTGAAGGTTTGGTCAAGTGGACGATAGTGTTACAAAATCTTCTCATTCAATAAAAATTGAATAGACATATAAAATTTTGGGTACCCAATTTCTTCTCATTATGCTAGTATTTAGTGGTGAAAGTTGGCTAATGTTAAAAAAAATTAATTGAAAAATAGAAAATTGTAAGGAATTGGCTTATCATGTTGCATCTTGTATCATAATAGTATCAAATATAAGCAAAAAATAATAATTAGGTAGATCTAACATGTGCATACAAATAAATAAGTAATAAAATAACATTATTATCATAATATTTTTATTAATTCTTGTTGTACTATTATTATTGTAAAATAATTAAAGATTGAAAAACAAATAATATTTTGATGAAGACAAATCACATTAGGGTGAGGTAACATACTTTAACCTTGGGAAGGATCATCAATTTTTTAACTGTTTTAAACACTAAATTATTTTCTTTTGTAAGTTTGGCACCATCTAGTTGTGGAAATTACTATTGCAGTCACTGTTTATTAATCTCATATTTGAAACAATTATTTAACTCTTAAAAATTAATTCACATCTAACATTGAAAAATAACACAATTGCAACTTCATGAATAAAATATGGAAAGAAATAAGCAACAAAATGATACAATATATTCAGACAAATCGTCCTTGGAAAATTTTTTAAGGGAAAATGAATTCTACATATGAGGAATTATATTAAACTTCAGCAAATCAAGAGATGCAAAATTACTTGACTCTTACTAATAGAACTTCAACAACCTCCCAATTTCTCATTGATATTTTCCATTACTATCTCCAATGCTATTACTGCGCCCTTGCTAACACTGCAAATACTTCACAAACCTATGTTCTCCAAATGCCCCCTTGACCCCCTTATGTATGACTCTTGTTGGAGAACCAACAACCAAAATTAATTCTCAATCGACAGTTGAGATTAAAAACAACCTAACAACCACTAATAAAATTGGTTGCAAGGTGTCACTAGGGAAATCAAACAATTCATTAAATAATTGTCTCAACTTTAACAAACATTGTTTTAGAAACAATTATTTACTAGTGTTTAGCAAATGGACAAACAGTTGTCCAAGCTAACTAACACACACTCCCTCTTAGCAAGGAAGTTGTTATGTATGACACTTAACTTATCTTTGAAGAAGATAAATTTTGCCTTCCCCAATGCCTAGTCAAAATGTTTTCTACTTGCTCCTCTATAGGTATGTATTGTAGTTGAACAACCCCTCATTGTATACAATCTCTGATGAAGTGATATCTGATACCTATATGTTTAGATTTATCACAAAACATTGAATTCTTAGACAGTTGGTTGCAACTTTGATTTTCGTAGTTTATCATACTAGTCTCAACCTTCTGACCAAATAAGGCTACTGGCAACTTCTGAAGCCATATAACTTCACATGTCACCATGCTAGTTGTTATGTATTATGCTTCTATTGAACCAAGATACAACTTCTAATCCCAAATTGAAACAACACCCTAAAGTGCTTCTTTTGTCTATTGTATTGCATGCCCAATCTCTATCAGTATATATTATCAATTTGGTCCCTTACCTTGAACATATTTGATCCCATACTCAATTGTACCACACAAGTAACACAACACATGCTTAGTCATTGTCTAATGCATTCTCTTTGGATCAACCATGAAGTGACTAAGAGAGTTTATTGCAAATGTTATATCTGACCTAGTGTTGACCAAATACATAAGTGAACCAATCAATTGCCTATATAAGGTGGGATCTACGTCCTTTTCCTTGGATGTGTCTACCTTCCTTTAGTCCGTGATTATGGGTATAGACATGACTTTGCAATCCTCCATCCCAAATCTCTTCAAGATTTCAATGCAATATTTCCCTTGACCAAGGAAAATCTCATAAAGAAAAAGAATGAGAACCTCACCCCCAACCACCAAGTAGTAGAGATTAGCATCCACTTCACTCTTCACAAAGCCCATTTCTTGCAAGTATGTATCAATGCACTCATAACACACTATAGGAGCTTGCTTGAGTCCTTAAAAGGCTCTCTTCAATCTGTACATGTGACTCTCTTTGTTGTGTACTACAAAGCCTTCTAGTTGCCCTATGTATACCTCCTTCAAATCACCATTAAGGAATGTTGACTTAACATCCATTTAATGGATTTGCCATTTGATCTATGTTACAAATGAGATCACAACTCATATAGAAGTATGTCTGGCCACTAGAGCAAGTGTTTCCTCATAGTCTATTCCCTCCTTTTGAGAGAACCCCTTTGCCACAAACTTTTCCTTGTATTTCTCGATGCTACCATCTACACCATGCTTTATCTTATATATTTTGCGTGATCCAACTACTACCCTATCTGTTGGTCTAGGCACTACCTCCCACACATCATTCTCCATTATTGAGGAATATTCTTTGACCATAGCATCTCACCATACCTGATGCTCTATAACTTCCTAATAGCTAGAAGGCTCACTGTCTACCAATAGACTACCTAATGCCACATAGTCATTGAACTTGGTTGGTTGTCTCTGTTGTCTAGTACTCTTTCTAAGAGCTCCCACAAACTTTTGAGTATCCCTTTGTGTATCTTGAACCTCATGGTTCCTACTGTCAACTATAGAGGATGAAATATCAACCTCTATGTCTTCTTGATACATTTCTTGTTGCACTAGTTGCTCCATATTATGTGAGTGTTCACCACCCAAGCCTAAACTTGTACAGGTAATTGTACTTGAGATTTTCTTTCCTTGACTTGGTCTTGGAGCTTCTATTGGTTGCTCACTCTGATCATCTACTAGAAAAATTTTGGACTTTCTAAATGCCTTATCCTCCATGAACTTGTCATCACATCTAAGAATAATTCTTCAAGTCTTGAGGATAAAAATCATATATGCCTTTGAGGTTTCACTGTACCCAACAAGGTACCATCTCTCTACAGTCTTATTGAAGTTCGTACGTGTATCATTTGGAATATGACAATATGTCAAACTCCCAAATACCCTAATGTGACCAACATTTGGCTTCTTTCCTATGAAAGCTTCCTCTGGTGTTATCTTCCCTAACACCTTGTGTGGAGCCCTATTCTAAATGCAAACTATTGTACTATACGTCTATGCCCATAAGTAGTGGGGCATGTCTTGGACGTGTAGCATAGCCCTTGTTTCCTCTGATATAGAGTGATTATTCCTCTTAGCTACTCCATTCTATTATGGATTGTAAGGAATAATCCACTTTCTCTTGATTTCTTCCTTGGTACAAAACCCTTGGAAAATGTTTCCTTTGTACTCGCCTCCAATGTTTGATCGAAGAATCTTTATCTTCCTATCGAGTTCTCCACAAGAGCCTTGAACGCTTGGAAGTGACTAAAAGCCTCATCCTTGGTCTTCAAGAAGTATATCCTGGTCTTCTTGGAAAAATCACCAATAAAAGTAACATAGTACTCATATCCTCTAAGAGATTTCATCGACATTGGTCCACAAACCTTAGAATGTACTAGATCAAGAATACCCTCAAATTTGGTGTTACTCTTTGGAAAATATGCTTTTGCAAACTTTCCCAACACACATCCCTTACATACATCATCATGCTCTATGCTCACCTCTAGAATACCCGTCACTATCTCACAAAGCAATATAAGTGCTCCGTGATAAATATGGCCCATCCTCCTACGCCATAGCTCTCCAATCTCTCTAGGATTATTGTTGTTCATGAGTATCTTAAGAGTATCAAACTCCAACCTATAAAGGCAACCATTCCTAACTCCAATAATTATGGGTGAGTTCCAATCCTTATACTCGATCAACACATGTGCCCCCTCTAAAGAGTACACTATGCCTGTTATCCTAAAGGACAAATACATAAACTAGATTCATACCTAAGCCTAACACATGCAACATGTCATGAAGTAGAATTATCTTTCCATTCTCCCTTTATAACTAAACACTCCCTCTCCCAACTGGGTTGAGTTTGGACAAGTTTCCCATAGAGATTTGGATACTGGTGTTCTCTTTATAATTGGAGAAGTACTCTTTAACTCCTATCATATGAAATGGCACCTCACTATCTATATACCAAACACATTGTGAGTTTGACCTAACCATAGAAGCTATGAGTGCAAACTCATCTCCCATTCTACTAGAGAGTTCTTTTGCACTTGTTGAAGTTGTCACTTGCTTCTTTCCCTTCTTCCTTTCAAGACAGTGACTGACCATACTCATGACAACCAAAGTGCTTGATCTTAGACAGGTCTTTCTCACTTTTTGAATCCAATGCTTTATTAGACCCCTTCTTTGCTTTCCCTTTTCGCGCTAGTGCAACGTTTTCCTATTCCACCTCACTTTTTTTTACTCTTATTGGCCCCATTGGTAAGACTTAGTCTAAACTCCTCTTGAGTGAAATAACTCCATAGTCGATCCCAACTCAGTAAGGTGTCTCGTCCACTGACAACTTGAGCAAAGACACCCTATTGCTTAGTAAACCCATTTAGGGCTATTCTCACTAGCTTGTCATCACTAGGGCTATCTCCAACAACTGTTAACTTGTCCTTGACAAGTCTAAGCCTGGTGAGGTAACTTGTGACATCTTCTCCCCGATTCTTTCAAGTATTCTCCAAATTCTCTCTCAAATTCATCTTCATGTTGATGGTAGCATTCTAGAACATATTCAAAATGGCATCCCACATCTTCTTCATTGTATCTAGCTCCGGATATGTGGAACAATATGATCCTTGACACCATCAAGGATTATCCTCCTTGCTTTGGAATCATCCTTCTTGTATGTTGCAAGTTTTATCACATCTGTAGATATAGCTACAACATCAATAACATAATCCTTGGTGCAATTCTCTTCCAACAATAAAGAAAGTCTAGCCTTCCAAACACCAAAATTTGAGGCACCATCCAATTCATTATGATCTCTCAAACCAGTTGAAGCCATCTCAAGGGATAAAAGCAATAATAAATCCAAAGGGATCGACCTAGGTTTTATGAACCCTTAATTTCTTTCCTAGGGAAAAAAATTTCTCCACTCAACACTACTCTGATACCATGTGAAGAATACTATTGTAGTCACTGATTATTAATCTCCTACCTTAAAAGATTATTTAATTGTCAAAAATTAATTCACGGCTAATATCGAAAAATAGCACAACTACAACTTCACCAATAAAAAATAGAAAGAAATAAGCAACACAATCTGTTCGGACAAATCGTCCATGGAAAAACCCTTAAGGGAAAACCAGTTCTACAGATGAGGAACTATATTAAACTTAAGTAAATCAAGAAATACAAAATTTCTTTCCTCTTACTAGCAAAACTCTAACAACCTCCCAATTTCTCCTGTTGATATTCCCCACTACTATATCCAATGCTATCAATGTGCCCTGGCTAACATCAAGACTATTTTCTATCACTGCAAATACTTCACAAACTTTTGTTCTCCAAATGCCCCCCTTGCCCCCTTATATACTACTCTTGTTAGAAAACCAACAACTGAGATTGATTCTCAATCAACGAATGAGATTTAAAATAACCTAACAACCACTAACAAAATTGGTTGCAAGGTGTCACTAGGGAAACTAGAAATCATTAAATAACTATCCCCACAAATGTTTTTTTAGAAATAATTATTTACTATTGTTTAACAAATGGACAAACAATTGTCCAAGCTAACTAACTAACACTAGTTATGTGATAACTTAATTTTAGGGTTATGTATAGGATAAAATTAGACACTCTTTTCTAGTTGTAGTGTTGTAAGTAAATTGCATCCCTATGTAATATCTTTCTCAATTAGGCCTTACTGATCTAAGAAGCTTACACCTAGATAAGGGCACTTGAGAAGTTTCACAAGTATAAGATAAGATAAGATAAGATAAGATAATAATATTAACGTCCAACAAAAGACCACAACGAGGGTCTATGGGACTGGAAGCTTACATCAAGAAAATAGCAGACAAATGGAGCACCAAATGGTGACCACAAAATAACAAGTACAAAAGAAGAAGAAGAAGAAGAAAGTAGGAGACATCACGGAAAGATTAGGTGTAGGAATTATTCCACCCTATGGAACAACCTCCAAGATTTTAGAAGATGACTCTTCACATTTAGAGTGGATGGAAAGGGGAAAAGATTTTCCTTGAAAGTGAAAAATAGGCTAATGGAGATGATTCGTTGCTGCAAATACAAAGTATTGCAAATGCTTCATTGTTGAAAAGGAGAAGATAAAATATGAAGTAACAAAGCCATACAATGTAATGTTCAGATCCTAAAGATGGGAAGCATCGATATGGATTCGAATAGAGGCACATGTTTCCCTAGGAATGCATTTATCTCTTAAAAGAAAAACACAATGCAAAAAAAAACTTTCTAAAGTAGGTTAGAACTAAGCACAAAGTGCTTAGTGTTCATTTCCCAAATAAAAAGTAGTTAGTACAACAAAAACATAAGGATTCCAATTTTTATAATAGTTAACCATTCTAGGGAATAAGCTTCTACTAGTACAATTCATCCTATATTCTTAAAACATGTGGAGTAGTAAAACATATAGGATCCATACATTTTTAGGAAAGTATAATATAAAGGGACCAACATTAGTAAACAAAACCTCCAATGTGTGTCTTGACACATAGTATAGGTAGATGCTCTCAAAAATGGTTATGTACTAGAGCATTCAGGTTTGATTGTGTTTCCCCATGGTTGCCCATGACCTAGGGAATTCACAAACCCAAATACTTGTATAATGATCTTGTATGTCCATCAGATGGAAAAAGGGGAAACCTTGGTCGCTGAAGAAATTTAAGTCAGTGAAGTTGGTCCTACTGTAGAAAATATCTACAAATATGGTGACTCATAAGGGGTTTTTGCCTATTGAGGATGGACCTAAAAAAAATTATTACACAGTCTAGTGCCTCGTTCATTTGGCATGCTTCTATCCACCTAAACATGTTTGATATCTCAAACTGGATCCTTGATATGAGCTATGGTGGATTAGAGGTTGATGATACATTATCTCTCTTGTAAGTTTTCTCAAGGACAAGAAATTTTCAAAGTCAAAACCTTACCACATTAACAAAATGAAATCATGCCTTCTATTTGGTGACTTGAATATAAAGACATTTGAGAGGTAACATGTCATTCGGCATGAGGAATAAGACTTATGAAGGCAATTAGAAGGTTGGCAAGTGTCGATAGCATGTACCATGAAACAATATCCTAAGGCTTGAAAAATCTTAGTGAACATTTAAAAGAACTAGTGTTGTATAACAAACTAGGACAAAAGAAAGTATCATTCCCTGAAATTAGAGAAGAGAGAATGCATTAAAACACAAGCTTACCATGTGAGATTATGAATGATTTTACAAGGAGGCCAAATCAAAAATCAAGAAATGGCATATACATAATCTATCTCACAGACATGTCAATGACTTTTTCCAATTGGGTGCATGTATTTTCATTTCTTCTTTTTCCAAGATAGTTAAAGATGAAAACAATTCTCAAAGAAAGCTACGTAGTTGGTCCAAGGCTTCATCCTCAATGAGATAGAGCCTTACCATCAGTCAATCATCTATAGCCTTGAAAAAGATATTTCCTTGGATTTAGTGAATCATAGCTATGTTGCCAACCAAGCATCCATATGTCTAGTAAAGTTATTGACATTGCCTCTTATAATAAACTTTTAGTTTTCTATTTATTTTCTCATTTTATAGATAGTGACCTTGAAGTCACTTTTGTCAAGTTGGAAATTGAGGTGGTGGCAAGGCGCAACCTTTAGTTTTTTTCACTTACTAAGAGTTTGATAATGTACCAAAAAATCTTTCAAAAGTGATTAATATGTATTTATCATGGGAATTCGTGGGTGACACTATTTGTGCATGACAAGACATGCAAAAACTTCACCTTTATTTAAAAGCTAGTATCTAAGAAAAAATAAGGTTAATCTTAGACCATAAAAATTGATACAAATGCACTTAATTCTTTTCTAAAAATGAATCATATGATATACCTCATATTATCCTTGTCATGCAACTCAATGCACAAAATGAATGTCCACTAAGAGAATAAAAGCCTCTGAAATGTAGCTCTAGTATGTCAGACATCACTTTGTAATAATAACTTGCCATAATAAATAAACAAACAAACCTATGTAGAATGACTTGAGGGGTTATAAATTAAACCATCTTTGCATAGTAAATCTGTTAGAAACATTAATCTTCCCTTGGATGTATTTAATTGGGATATTCCAAGGATCCCTAAATGTAGTTTGTCCTATTGTACACATGTGGAGGACATGTCACTATTTGTCCTTTATTCCACATGTGAGGACAACTCATTTTTATAATTCCTTTATTAAGAAATTTAGTTTATCCTTTTTAAGAGGATTGTGACACTTTGCACACACCTATTATGAATGTGGCATTCATAGAAATGGGAGTTACACATGCAACTCCTTTCTCATCTCTTTAAAAGAGATGCTCCTCCTTCTTTCTTCTTTTCACATCAATTTGATGTTATTGTATTGAGCTATTTTGCTCCAACATTCTCTCTCTCTCTTCTCTAGACATTTGCCTTCATTCATAATACTCACAAGGGGTTTTCTTTGCTTTCCCTTTATAAATCCTTGTCTCCATTGTTGAACCATCTTGGTGTATGCTCTTGGATTTTGCTTATCTCATGGTAACATTGTTTCACACTTAACTTACTTGGATTGTTTCTCGTTCCTTGCTCATTCTTATCGTTTCTTTCATGGTATCAGAGCTTGGTTACTAATCCTCGTTTTAAGTTTTGTGTTGAACGTTGTCATTCATTGGAGCACACCTTATTTGGAGACGTTATTGAGAGAAGAAGTTTGAGTTGTGGTTGTTTGCTCATTCTAACATCTTTTGTGTGTAGGTTTTATTGTATCTTTTTTTATCATTTTTTACTAACCCTCTTTGGAAGGCTTGCCGCCAAAGGGTTTTTCGTTCAAAAAATTTCAATTTTTTTTTGCTCTTGTTTTGGAAGGCGTGTCACCAAAACAAGAAGCATTACTTCATAGCACTCATTTATTATAAATTGTGCAAATTTTTTTTCTTTAATTATTTATATATATAGATATATATTTATTACTCTTATGATTTCTCCTTTATATTATTGAAGGAAATCATAATTTAAGTGTGTTTGTTAAAAAAACCATAGATTAGTTTTAAAAAATTTAAAACATTTCCTATATCTCTAATTTAAAATTTATATTTCTTTATATATGAGATTCTAATATCTCTAATTTGTAAAGCGGAATTTTTAATTTTTTAAATCTAATATATTTTCTTTTTGAACTTTAAAATATAATAGTTTCACCTATATGTTTTTTAAATTTATATCTTTATATATATATATATATATATATATATATATATATATATATATATATATATATATATATATATATATATATATATATATATAATAACTTTATGAGATTTTACTTTTGGTATCTTTGCTTTTTCAAATTAGAATCTTTTTAACTTCTTAATATCTCATTCTTTCCAATTTTGTATCTCACCTTCTATTTTTCTTTCAAGTTTTTAAGGATTTTTCTTTGTTTTTGTTATTAATCTTCCATTCTATTCTTCCTTACCTCTTGCCTTAGCCGTGCTTGCCTTGCTGGCTGTAAGCTTCTTTGCTAGCAGCGCATTCAAGTCTACGCATTCGGATTTGCATCATTTGCATTCTTTTTTGCTTGCCTGTCGTGCTTGACCTTTGATCTGGTGTCTTCGTTCCTACCCTTGGTTCTATTTCCTGCCTCCTTTGTTTGTCTTCTCTCACCTCACCGTGAAAGGAAACCTTGGGCGACCGTACGCATTTACTAGAGCCGCAGAAGACTCTTTAATTAGTCTGCTTGTGCCCTCTTCTCTGTGTGTTCCAACGACGATTTCTTTCATTTGTCTGCTCATTACGTCTTTTTGTTGTTACATTTGTTTCCCTTGCATGTGTGTTTCCTTGGCGTGATCAGGTTTGATCATTTCTTAAAGCATTTTTTTTCTTTCTTGTCAGCTCGACTCGTTTTTTATATGCTTTATTCACTATTTTAAGGCATATCAAAGCTATATCATCTCTAACTACATTTGTAAGCTTTGTGAGATGGTTTTCCCTGCTAGTACATTTTTTTAAAATGCATCTGAAGTTTTAATTGTTGCATTTTTTTAATCTAGTGTTTTTCAAACACGTGTGAAGGGTTCTCTGTTATTTTTTAAAGTTTAATAAGTGTGCTGCATTTTTTTTTCTTCTAGCATTTGGATAAAAGCGTTTGATTTTTTTTAGTTGTTGCGTATTAAGTTTGCATGCTGTTGTTTTCTTTTTTAAAGAAAAGAGTATTACGAATTTTTTTTAAATATATTAAGGATTGTTAAGTTTTAATCTCTTAAGTCTTTCTATCATTTTTTTTTACCTTTAGCAAGATAAGCCTTAAGTTCTAATCCTTATTATAACTCGTTAGATTCTTTTTTAAGCAATTCTTTTTAATCATTATATAACGCATCTGTATTTTTTTGTTTGTTTCAGATTAATCATTATACTAACGTTTCTGTGTAGGGCTGTTTTATTATTTTTCTTTAGAAACTTAATCATAGTTTCTTTTGCAAGCATTTTTTAATTCCAGTTAATTTTTTAAGTCATATTTCTATTAGGGGGGACATTTTTTTTTCCATAAAAATGTCAACCTTAATTCTAAAAATAAAACTTAATCATACTAATTATCATTCCTGGAAAACTCACATTTTGTTCATTTTTCATTTTAAACACCTCTTCGAGATAGCCACTGATCCTTCTGTTGAACCTGGTTCAGCGGCTACTTAAGATGAAAAAGATACTTGGAAACTTAAAAATGAAGAATCTTTAGGTTTAATTGGTATTTCCATTATTCCATATTTATATGTGTTAATTGCACACTGTTCTAAAGCTCATGATGCCTGGTTAATTTTGCAAACCAAGTATGACAGTGGAGATGAATATCGCAAAATACAATTGTAGGATCAACTTGAAGATCTCAGGTATACAGATTTTAAGAGTATGGATGAATTTTTGTTAAAATTTGATTCTATTAAAAGCCAAATTATTGCTTTAGGTGTTCAGTTAGATAACATTCGTTTAATTCATCTTATTCTTAAAAAGTGTCTTCCTAGACAGTTTCAACAGTTTATAACTAATGTTCATGCACAGCTTGCTATTCCTACTTTAACTACTCAGTTAACTTATGTTATTTTTCAAACTTTATTAAAATAGGAAGAAGCTAAGTTGATTCAGTTTGGTACCCTTAAATCAACTGAACATGCATGTATGTCTCGAAATTCAAATAATAATAATTTTTCTTCAAATAATAATAATAACAAACACTATAATAATAATTCTAATAATTTCAACAATAAATCTCATGCAAAATCTAACAATAATAACAATCACCATAAAAATCATCATAATAACAATCGCAATAATAATAATCAAAGGAATCATTCAAATTCCAAACCTCATTGTTCTTATTGTGGCAAAGATGGACATGTTGTCAATAACTGTTTTAAAAAGCAAAATGATAAAAAACCTATGAACAACAATAACCATAATCAAAAATCAAATCATAAAAAAGGTAACTCTAATGGTTCCACTTCTCATCATGCTTTTACTTGTAGTTTTAATGTTTGTAGACCTTTAGAGTGGATTGTTGACAGTGGTGCATCACAACATGTAACTTCTCATAAAGAAATTTTTTTTTCTCTGCAACCTAATATTGTGAACATTCCTATTCAGTTAGCTAATAATCAGACTTTTAAAGTTGAAGGTTTAGGTGATGTAACTATTCCTAATGGTAAATTGCATGATGTATTGTATGTACCTGATCTGAAAACTAATTTGCTTTCTGTTTCACAGTTATGTCAGGACTATAAAGTTGAATTCTATAAAGATACATGTTATGTCATAGATCCTCAAACTAAACAAGTGATTGCTCATGCTAAAATGGATAATGACAATTTATTTAAATTCCATGAATTTGCTAGTTCACGATATTCTTTACATACTTCTATTGATTTCAATATATGGCATGAAAGACTTGGCCATTTAAATTCGGATTATATTACTTTAATGCAAAAAAGCAATATGGTTGATGGCTTGCCTCACATTATTCCTTCTAAGATTGCTTGTACTGGTTGTCTAAGTGGTAAAATGCATAGGGAGCCCTTTCCAAGTGGAAAATCATGGCGGGCAACTCAAAAGTTGCATCTTGTCAATAGTGACCTTTTGGGCCCCATGGAGAATAAGTCCATCCAAGGTTCTTGGTATGCACTTACCTTTGTTGATGATTTTTCTAGACGAACTTGGATCTATTTTTTGCATAGCAAGGATCAAGTTCTTAATATATTCATTGAATTTCAGTTATATGTTGAAAGGCAATCTGGTTTTAAACTTAAAATTCTCAGAACTGATAATGGAAAGGAATATGTGAATAATGCCTTTCATTCTTATTTGAAATCATGTGGAATTAAACACGAACTTACTATTCCTTATACACCACAGCAAAATGGTGTGGCGGAAAGAAAGCATCGGACCATTGTTGAAATGGCTAGATGCATGTTGCATGCTAAAAATTTGCATTATAAATTTTGGGTTGAAGCCATGTTTTGTGCAACTTATATTCTTAATAGGACTCCTACCAAAGCTCTCAAGGATATTACTCCAGAAGAGGCTTGGTCTAGTAGGAAACCTGATTTACATCATTTGCGGATTTTTGGATCTGTTGCTTATGTTCATACTCCTAAACAGAAAAGGCATAAATTATATGCTAAGTCTTCTCCTTATATTTTTGTTGGTTATGATGAAAACACTAAGGGTTATCGTGTTTATGATTCCACTACTAACAAAGTTCAAGTTGCTAGAGATGTTTGTATTGCAGAAAATGGTGTCCATGACTGTTCTACTACACATGATGCAGAATTCAGTGGCACTAAAATTGTGCTAGTGGAGGAACAACCTCCTTATCTTAACCCTACTCCTCCTCTTAACCCTACAACTCAAGCACCACCTATTATTTCTGCTTCTACAAGTAATGATTTTCAAGTAGCTACTAATGATGCTTTTATTGATAATGATTCTTCCTCTAGTGATGATTCCATTGCAACTAAACGTAAACCTAAATGGGCTCAAAACTTAATCAATGAAAGTGATGACTACATTTCTAGATTTGGTGGAATTAAACATAGAAGGATTAATTATTGTAATTATGCTTTGATGACTACTATTATGAATTCTAATGATCCTAAGTCTTTTCATCAAGATAACTCTCAACCTCATTGGCAAAAGGCCATGCAAGAGGAATATGACTCTTTAATTGCTAATCAAACTTGGGACTTAGTCAAGTTACCTCATGGCAAGAATACTGTTTCATGTAAATAGTTATACAAAACAAAATTGAATGTTAATAATGAAATTAGTAAATTTAAGGCTAGATTAGTTGCTAGAGGTTTTTCACAAATTGAAGGATTAGATTATAATGAAACGTTTGCTCCTGTTGCTAAAATGCCTACTATTAAATTAGTTCTTGCTTTAGCATCCAAAATGAATTGGCCTATTCACCAAATGGATGTTAAAAGTGCCTTCTTAAATGGTGATTTACATGAAGAAATCTATATGGCTCAACCTCTTGGATTTGTTAAGAAAGGTAGTGAAAATCTGGTTTGCAAATTGAAAAAATCTATTTATGGTCTTAAACAATCACCTAGAGAATGGTATTCTAAAATTAATTCTTTCTTTATTTCTCAAGGTTTTTCTAGAAGTAAGAATGATCTTAATTTGTATATTAAACATACTGAAGATCATATTATCATTGTTATTGTTTATGTTGATGATCTAATTCTCACTTCTAGTTCAGATGCTTTGATTTCTGATATTAAGTTTCAACTTAAACAGAAATTTCAAATGACTGATTTAGGTATTTTACATTACTTCTTAGGTATGCAAATTTTCCAAACCCGTAAGGGTATCTTTCGTTCTCAAAGCAAGTATGCTCATGATCGTTTAGACAAATTTAAGATGAATGATTCTGACGATGTTTCAATTCCATGTGAATTAGGAACTAAATTAATGGCTGATATGAATACTCCTTTTGTTGATGAAACTTTGTATAGGCAATTGGTAGGAAGTTTAAATTATTTAACTCTTACTAGACCTGATATTGCTTATAGTGTTGGTTTGGTTTCTAGATTTATGTCTGAACCTCAACAAACTCACTTTAAAGTTTCTAAAAGAATCTTTTAAAGGAACTATTAATATGGGATTATTCTATGATGCCAATTCTGAATTTATTTTACATGGCTATACTGATTCCGATCTAGATGGAGATCCCAATGATGGGAAATCCACTTGTGGCTATTGTTTCTTTGTTGGTTCAGGTGCAATTTCTTGGAAAAGTAAAAAAGAACACTCTATTTCCCTTTGCTCAACTGAAGCTGAATACAAAGGTTGTACCAATGTAACTAAAGAAGCTTTATGGCTTAGAAGACTTCTTGAAGATTTGGGTCTACCTCAACAAGCACCTACCCCACTACATTGTGATAATCAAAGTGTTATTGCCTTGGCAAAGAATCCAATTTTTCATGCAAGGACCAAACATATTTCACTTCAAAATCACTTCATTCGAGAACAAGTTGAAGACAAGCAAGTTACTCTTCTTTATTGTAAAGGTGAACACCAAGTGGCAGATATTTTGACAAAACCACTTTCTAAAAAGAGATTTCAATTTCATTGTAAAAATTTGGGTTTACAACCCTTTGATGTAAACTCCCCAAGTAAAGATTAAGGGGGGAAATGTTAGAAACATTAATCTTCCCTTGGATGTATTTAATTGGGATATTCCAAGGATCCCTAAGTGTAGTTTGTCCTATTGTACACATGTGGAGGACATGTCACTATTTGTCCTTTATTCCACATGTGAGGACAACTCATTTTTATAATTCTTTTATGAAAGAATTTAGTTTATCCTCCTTAAGAGGATTGTGACACTTTGCACACACCTATTATGAATGTGGCATTCATAGAAATGAGAGTTACACATGCAACTCCTTTCTCATCTCTTTAAAAGAGATGCTCCTCCTTCTTTCTTCTTTTCACATCAATTTGATGTTATTGTATTGAGCTATTTTGCTCCAACATTCTCTCTCTCTCTTCTCTAGGCATTTGCCTTCATTCATTATACTCACAAGGGGTTTTCTTTGCTTTCCCCTTATAAATCTTTGTCTTCATTGTTGAACCATCTTGGTGTATGCTCTTGGATTTTGCTTATCTCATGGTAACATTGTTTCACACTTAACTTACTTGGATTGTTTCTCGTTCCTTGCTCATTCTTATCGTTTCTTTCAAAATCACACTTATTATAATATTTTTTTGCAGTTTATTTTAATGGTTATTGTGGGTTCAGTAGAGCAAAAATAACAATTATGGATACTCCCATAAGTCTAACCACCATTTTGGAACCTCATTTTTTTTATTGTCCCTTGAAGTAAAATAATACTAAAAAGGTCTTCAATAGTTACTTTCCATAATCACTTTCCATGAGTTATCACCAAGCTTTTGTATTTGATCTAGTAGGTTGAAGCTATAGAAGTTTTCTTGAAATAATTACCATCCACATGTGAGTACTAGTTTTAACTTTCCACTAATACTCAAGACCAATACCCTATTAACAATTCCACTGCTATCCTTGATGCATCTCAAAGCCATTATATTTGTCCCATAAGTTTCTTGTAGAAAATAACCCACATCTAGAAAACATAATACAGGTTTCTCAAATTTTCATTTTGTTTTTGGGTATTAGATTTCAACATATCAAAGGAGGCATATCATTTTATGCTAGTTGAGAAAATACAACAATATGCAACTTCAACATAATGAATCACTAGAGTAGCTCAACAAATCAACTCATAGTTATGCTGATGAAAGCTTCAAAATGATGGAAGCTTGCATGGAAATGTATCAATTTGTTTAGTTGAAAAAGAAAATGCAAATAATAAAATAAAAACAAAATATTCAAGACAATAAATGCAAATAAGAAAGACATGGTTTATAGTGGTTCATCCATAGTACTAGACTGTACACTCTTCAAGCAAGGGTAAGTCTCTTTATTCTAATAATACATAGTACAATGAAAAAGCATTCAAAAACTACAAATGCTTTTACATCTCCCTTTTCAGTCACACCCAATGGAAGGCAAAGAAGTTTGGAAGTTGTAGAGTCGGCATTGATTGGGCTTCAAAAATTGCAAAGTCATAATATTATTCTAGAAACATTACAATCTCCCACTTGAAGTCCAATCAGAGGCACACAAAGGTATCCTCCACTTGGAATCTTATGGACAATGTTGAGAGAAGCTCTACATAATTCAAATTTCTCCTAGTGTATTTTTCCTTCTTCAAGAGTTGAACGAATGAAATGATATATGGTCTCTATATGCTTTGTGTGATTGTGGAAAGCTGAATTTTTAGCCAAATGAAGAACACTCCTAGCACAAAATAGAGTGAAATTTGATTTCTTATACCCTAATTGTCCAAACAATCATTGTAACCGTATAAACTCTTTAGCTCCCTCAGTAAGAGAAATGTATTCAACCTTGGTAGAGGAAAGAGCAACTACTTGTTGCTTACAAGAAGCCCAACTAATCTTTGCCTCGATAAAAGTAAACACATAGCCTATAGTAGATCTTCTCTTGTCAAAATCTCCATCCATATCGAAATTAGTATAACCATGAAGTTGAGTAGCCTTACTTGTAAAACATAAAACATGAGCAAAGTTGCCTCTCAAATACCAAAGAATCCATTGAGTTACTTGCCAATGAATTTTTCCCAGATTACTCATAAAGTTTCTCACAAGTTACACTGCATGAGCAATATTTGGTATTGTGCTAACCACTGCATACATCATAGTGCCAACTTGTGTAGAGCACGAAACACCATCCATCTTGTTTTCTTCTTTCAGGGTTGAAGGACACATCTTAGAAGACACGCAAAAGTGATCAACCAATGGATTAGTAATAGTTTTGACATTTGACATATTGAACTTATCCAACACTTTTAAAATATATTTATCTTGAGATAATCTGATTTCCTATTTTTGTCTATTTCTAATTATATCTATTCCAAGAATCCTCTTCACTGCCCCTAAATCTTTCATAGAAAAATGAAGAGCCAAATGCATTTTCAGTTCATGGACAACTTGCACACTATTCATAACAAGAAACATATCATCAACATAAAGTAGAAGAATCACAAACTTGTCATTTGGAAGTCACTTGTAATAAACACATGGATCTCATTCCCAACAATTAAAATTTTGGTGTGTCATAAAATTATCAAATTTTAAGTACCATTGTCTTGGAGATTTCTCAAGCCGATACAACCTCCTCTTCAACCTACAATATAACTGTTCATCCATGTTCAATAAAAATTTAAGTCTACTCTATATATAATTCTTCCTCGATATCACCATGTAGAAACATTATTTCACATCAAGCTGCTCAAGCTTAAGATCCCAAGCCACTGCCATTCCCAAACCAAACAAATTGTTTGCATTTTTACAACTAGTGAGAAAATTTCATTAAAGTCGATGCCCTTTTGTTGAGAAAAACCTTTCACCACTAATTTGGCCCTATATCTTTTTTGTCCTCCATCTTCCTCTTTTATCTCATAAACGTTGTGATTTTTCAAAACTCTGTGATTTGGTGGAAGAGGAACCAAATCTCAAGTCTCATTTTCTCTTAAAGACTCCAACTCATCATTCATTACATCCATCCAATGCTCTAAATTAACATCATTACATGCTTGCATAAATGTTTAAGGCTCTACCTAATCAGAACATAAAGAAAAGAACAATTCATAATCATCAAATTTTCATGGACATTTTTCTCTCTCCGGTAGATCTTCATACGTGTAAACATTGGTCATGAACGTTAGTAATACCCTTTGTATTTCCAACAGAAAAGTAATTACCAACAGCTTATTCAATGGCTTGATTTTGGATTTGAGAATCGATTTGGATGTTATCGATGCTCTAAATTAATATCATTACATGTTTGCATAAATGTTTAAGGCTCTACCTAATCGGAACATAAAGAAAAGAATAATTCATAATCATCAAATTTTCATGGACATTTTCTCTCTCAGTAGATCTTCATACGTGTAAACTTTGGTCATGAACGTTAGTAATACCCTTTGTATTTCCAACGGAAAAATAATTAGTAGTAGCTTATTCAATGGCTTGATTTTGAATTTGAGAATCGATTTGGATGTTATCGGTCCCTTATTTTATATCTTGATGTTGGTTGTTGTGTATTGGGGTGTCAAAATCCTAGCAAACTATGCTATCACCGAAAGATTGTCAAATAAAAGGTGGAATCAAATATGGCATATTTTTGGTAGAGAGAGGAATTTAATCTACAAGTTCTGAGGGTGTTTGTAGAGAATTTTTTGATTGGGGAGGATGCAACTAATGTCCATCCAACATGGAAGGTGTGGTCAACAACACAGTTAGAGCATTGTGCTTGGTATTTAAGACATAGCCCAACTTTGAAGCTTGAACATTGGAGTGTAGTATGGTCTCAGGTCGAGGAAATAGATAAAGGAGATGGACTATTGGGATGTCCAGTCAACATATGATTGGGCACAAGGTACGTGAGCAATGTTGGAAACAGAATGAGGTGCTTTGTTGAAGTAGTACCAGCCAACGTGGAAGAGACACATGCAGGTTGAGTAAAAACCAAGTAGGAGCCTATCTCATAAGGAGCGCAAGGAGACACTTCGCTTTAATGAGGGGATGTGGGTAGGTCAAACATAGATGAGAGTGCATCATAACCTCTGTTGGCCTACAGTTGAGTAGGAATATCCATAGACGTGGGGTTGGCATGTGAGGGGATGGAAGAGGCATTTACGTGCATAGGAGGTTGACGAAGAATATTGGAGGGAAGTAGTGGAATTGATAGAGAAAAACTAAAGATTTAGCATTTGGTACAATGTTGTAAGTAATGGAATTTAGAACATTATCAAATAAATCAAATTTAATACAATCATGAGAAGTGGTATTCAATTTTGGTAAACCTGAAAAAAGACATCCCATTAAACACATCATTCCAATTCTAAAGAAGTTTGAGAGAAATTGGATCCCTCAAGGAAAAACCAAATTGATCCTCACCAAACTCTAGAAATATGCATTTCTTGGATTTAAAATCCAACTTTATTCATTGCTCCTTAGGAATGTGAGCATACACATCACAACCAAATACACACAAGGGATTGAAAGAAATCCTTTGCCCAGGCCATTGTTGATCCAAAATGTCAAAGTCAAGATGAGATGAAGAGGCATGATTAATCAAATAAATAGTTGTATTACACACATTATTCCAAACCTCTTTCCCCAGACCAACATTGAAGAGCATAATTCGGGCTCTCTCCAAGATAGCCTGGTTCAACCTCTTAAGTGCACCATTTTATTGAGGTTTAAAGGGGACTATTTTAATCCTTGGAATAACATTATTTGCACAAAAATTATCAAACTCTAAAGAACAAAACTCACCATCATTATCTATTAGTAAGCATTTGATCTTCTTCCCAATTTGATTTTCAGCCATGGCCTTAAAAATTTTGAATTTTAAAAGTACCTTTGATTTCTTGTTCAACATATAAATCTAGACTTTACAAGTGCAATCATCAAGAAATCTAATAAAGTAATTTGCACCATTGATAGAAGTTACCTTCGTAGAACCAGAAAACATTACAATGCACAAGCTCTATAAAGAAGACTTACTCTCATGACTCGTCCATACGAAGTTGGTTCAATTTTGTTTTCCATAAAGGTAATGTTCACATAACTCCAAATGGATTGTTCAAAGACCTAGAAGTTGGTCTCTTTTAAGTATTACTTTAAGACCCTTCTTGGTCATGTGACCAAGTCTTTTGTGCCAAAGTTTGGTGTTACTATCTATAATAGCCATAGTTTCTCCCACTTCAACATTGCACTCTAAAACATATAAACTTCATAATTTCTTTCCCTTTGACAACAACAACTAACCTTTGGTGACTTGTGAAGAAGAAAATTTGATATTGTAACCTTGAGAGTAAAGTTGACTCATAGAAATTAGATTGTATTTAAGAGTTGGGACATGCCTAACATCTTTTAGAAGCCATTTACCACCATTTTGCAGTGATAATAAATGTCTCCTCTGCCAACAATGTCACAATATTTGTCATCTCCAAGAAAAATTTACTAAACATATCTTCGTGATAATTTGTGAAAACACTATGGTATGGGATAGCATGAAAGGATGCACCAAAATTGAGAACCCAAGAACTTGTATTGGTTTCACTAGCTACAAGAACTAAAACTCCATCATATTTAACATCTAAAATATTTACACCATCATTTATCACTTAATTTTGGGCCCTTTTTATAATTCCAACATTACTTACTTGTGTGTCCTAATTTACCACAAAACTAGCAAGTACCATTTCTACCTCTTGATTTTGAATGATGAGTCTCTCTTCCCCTTTCATTGTTGTTATGCTTGCCCCTTTCTCAATTTCTTGAGCTTACAATAGTTAATGCATCACCAAAACAAGATTCTCGGTTCTTCCTTCACATGTCTTTGCTGAGAACTGTAGCTGCAATCTCATCAAATTTCAACTTGGTTTTGGCAACTACTGAAGTGTTGACTTCCATTACTACTACTTCCTAGCTATTTGGTAGTGAACATAACAATAAAATGACTTTTATCTCATCATTTAAAGGTATATCAACTGAAATCAATTTGGAAACTAGAGTATTGAACTCATTAAGATTATGACATAACCTCACCTTCTTTCATGTTCAGATTGTACAACTTCTTCATTATAAATACCTTGTTTGATGTTGTTGGTATCTCATATAATGAAGACAATTTTTCATGTTCTCGTGTTTTCTTCTTTGTTAAAACATTAAATAACACATTACTAGAAAGTGATAGAAAGATTGTTGATGTTTCCTTCAAATCAAGTGTCTCTCACTAATTGTTCATTAGATAATTTTTTCCCTTTTCTTTACCAAGCAATATAGGTTGTAAATCCTTCTTGATAAGCAATGATTCCATTTACAGTTTCCATAACCCAAAATTCTGCCCATAATTTTTTTTGATTTTTCATTTGTCTGCCTAATCCATGGCAACAAGAAATCTTCATTGATTTCCAAAAAATTGAATTTTGCTTAACCGACTCTAATAGAAATTGTTAAGTTGAAAAAGAAAATGGAGATAACAAAATATTCAAGACAATAAACTCAAAGAAGAGAAACATGATTTATAGTGTTTTATCCAGAGTATTGGACTATATCGACTTTTCAAGAATGGGGAAATCTCTTTATTCTTATAATACACAATAGAATGAAAAAACATTCAGTAGCTACAAATGGTTTTACATCTCCCTTTTCAATCACACTTATTGGAAGACGAAGCAATTTGGAAGTTGGAGAGTTGACACTGATTGAGCTTCAAAAATTATAAAGCCATTACATTATTCCAAAATCATTACACAAGTTACTCTAATTAAAGAATTAAAAAAATGCATCATGAGGTTATCAAAGTAACATTGTCTATCAGAGAAGAAAATTCAAGGTAGTATAAGAGAATATGCTACCCTAATGAACCTTTATTATAAGACACTGACATCAAATTTATCGATGATTCACATAGGGGGAATTATAACTATCTAAAGAAGAAATTTAGATAAGAATGATATCATAAGCTACTCTAATGATGTTTCTCTCTGTTATATTGATTGAAGGAGTGTCCTACTTGTTTCATCGATTAAGGGATTTAAAGAAATGAAAATACTTTTTGAAAGGCATATTTCATTAACAAGATTTATAGGAGGTTATCTAGATGAGGATGAATACAAAAAAAAAAAGTCGAGTCTTGTATCTATAGAAGTTCCACTAACTCTATATTTAATAGGAGAAGTGATAACTATCAAAGCAAGAAATAATGTTCAATCCAATTTCATAAGTTACCCCAATGGTAATTACTAAAGTCATATTAGAAAGATATTTCATTAGCTCCATGATGAAGAAGTTAAAGTTGATGAAGAGTGTGTCTCATCAATATTTAGCACCATAATTTCCAATGATGTAACATGTTATTGAGGGGAGTAATAAATGAAAGTATATTGACAAGCATTTAATGCTGAAATACTTATTGGGGAAACTATAACCATCAAGATGGAGGAATGATATTGTGTTGATAATGGAAGTTTCTTTAATGATAATGTCACACTTTTATAAAAGAAACATAGGGTAAGTTTCACCAAAAAGGAAACCATGAATGAGCTTACACATCGAAGAGACTTCCAACATTGGGGTAATTCTTAATGACCTATCCCATAATGTATGCTATGCTGGTAATATTAATGGACATTATGGTTGTAAGTGTTTTTGATAAGTTTTGCTAATGAAATTTAGTTGAGGAACTCAAGATATCAAGATGAATTTTTGAAACCTTTTTGAAAGACCAACTTCCTTTTATGGTGAACATATAACAATCTTTAAAAGATGGTCGATGAGAGTTACATTAAAATGCATTTCTAAAGAAGGTATAGAGAACTAAACAAAATATTTATAGGGGGGGAGAATTTTTGGTTGTTTCTATAATAAAAGTGTTGAAGACTGGGAAGAGGGAAAGTGTGACTATAGAAGCAAATTGGATAGATGATAGTTATACAAATAGAATAAAAAGGAGATCAAAAGACACTAAAAGATCAAAGAGATATTTCAAAAGGTTTACCGGTCTACTAAATAAAATTATAAATGTGACACCAAGTGAGATTATATCGACATTAAACAAAGAGGATTTTAGTGATGCAAACAAGTGTTATTATGACATAATTTTGAAAATTGATGCACTAATGACCGATTGTACAAAATTAATGGCTTACATGAAAGTGTTTTGTAATTGTTGATTTGTGCAAGTTTTATTAGAAGATCTTTGAGAATGAACATTGTAGAAGAATAGAGTTGAAGAAGTTTACAAATAGAGAAGTGAGAAACTTCAATTAGTCCCAAATATCTATTTTCTTTTCCAATACATTTAAGTTTTTTTGTCATATCATTCAGTTGTGCAACTAGAAAACCCTAGTAGTTTAAAGGGTAAAAGATAGAAGAAAGGAGGGAAAAGTAGCAAAAACTAAAAACTAAAACTAAACAAATACTAGAAAGAAAATTGCATCAACATTTGTTGGACCAAATGGAAGGATCAAGGACAAAATCTAGAAAGGCTAAACAAAGTAAACTTGATTCATAGTAAATTCATAGAAAAATGAAGGCAAACTATAATGCCCCACCCAAAGATCCTTGGAACAAGGATTCAATACAAGCCAAGATATTTTTTATTTTTAATTATTTTTACAAGTATGAATGCACATGACAACATCATACAGGGATCACAAAGATTGTAATGGAAGACTTCACCAACAATCCCAGCAACCAAAAGATCTCCAAGTGCCACAACCGACCAAAATGACAACCCTGGAAGAACACAAACGATTTCGAATTTGAAATATTTCAAAATAAAAATCCAAAACCAAGTGATTCAACAACACCGTAAAGGGTAATCAAAACACCTCTGAAAAACTTCTGGTCAAACCAAAAAATGCCCACTGTCCACTCGGATAGGTTTTTCCAAAACTTAGGCAATACTTTAAATCAGCATGGTACAATACTTTCTAGTATCATATGACCTTTCTAAAGAAGGCATGCAACACAATTAGGGTTTGGGTGACACTTCTCGTGATGGCGTACAATACTTCACAAGTATCGTACGACTTTTCTCCAAGAGGTGTGTGATACAAGAGAGTGTTGCACAATAGAGTTTACAAGGGCATGCAATACTTTCCAGTATCGCTTGATTCTTCTCCTTTGGGCATGTGATACTTTAAAGTATCATCCAATGTTGATGCATGGTTACCCAAAGATAGCAAGAATAACTCTCAAGACCAGAACAAGGGATAAAATGGGATTCAAACCTCCATATTGGGGAGCACCAGATCCACAATCGAGGCAAAGACACTCGAAACAAAACCTACAAGACAGAATCTACATCTAACCATCTAACATAGCAGTGAAGGGAAATAATTGAAAGCAACATCACACTATACTAAAACAACATCGCAATGAACTAAACAATCAAACTAAATACATGGTTCCTCCCAACTGTAATAGCATCATGAGACCATTGTGGGTCCTAGCCATCCCCCGCACATAACTTCCCAAACCACTAACCAAATCGTTAGAGCTATCTTATGATGAAATCACTGCTAAAACATGCTACAACATAAGAATAAGGAAATTTAACATGCTAGAAGTAAAGCATAAGATAATTCTACAAATCAAACTCATCATCTAACATATGCAAAACATCATACAAATAGGAATGTGTCAAATAAACTAGCATCATCTAAACATGATATCCAAGCATTCAAATGAAAGAATAAATCACAAGAAAGCATACTCTAGAACCCAAAATATCAAGTGAAAATGTCTAGCAATAGTCACACTAGGACAAAAGACCATCTCTGTACATCGATCCATAGCAATGGTGAAGGTAGCTATGCCTCCCAACCACATGGATCCCATGTAGGTCCACTCCCACTGTGCTGATGGAGATAATGATCTAACCACAAACACACATAAAGCACAATATTTGTGGCTAGCATTCATGCTAGACAATAATGATGACAGAAACCAAGATCATGAAATAATGCATAAACTATAGGTCCTGGTTAGACACTCAATGGGCTAACATCATGAAGATTCTCTTCGCATCCAAAAGCCCAAGCTCAAACCATGTTGATTCAACTCCTCGACAGAAGGCTCTAGTACACCATATTCTTTTATTAAGTTTTATTACCACTCACACATTTTATTTAGTTATCACTTGATTAATGCTCCCTTTGCCAACCTATGACACCATGATAGCCAAGCTATGAGATAAAAGACCCCTCCATATGCTAACCTATTGTACCCATGCTCATCCAATGAGGAGTGCTCTTAGGCATGCATATTCCCAACCCAAACCCAAATGATCACAACTCCCAGAAGTAACACGAAAGATTAGGCCTCACAAGTCACCTGATAAATGTACGTGCATGTACTCATGTGTGGCACACCACCATCACAAAAATCATAACAGAAGGATTGGATGAGAATACAAGCAAAATATCACTCAACTGAAACAAAGCTCAGGAGGACGAAATCTACACAAATCTCAAAGAACAATAAAACCATACATTATGAACTCACTCAACCGACCTCAATCTGGAAATATGGATTCTACACAAATCCCAATGATGCAACAAGACCAGACATCATGAACTCACTCAACCAACCTCAATCTAGGATTATGGATTCTACACAAATCCTAGTGTCCACGAAACAACAACAAGGGTCCAAAAAAATATATCATCGGGTATAAAATCATTCAACCAAACATAAAGTTGGGAGTATGCATGTGGAACACATCCCAATACAAACATGAAAGTGCAACAATAGTTTGACTGAAATCCTATGGATAATCCAAGTCCACAAACAACATCATGTTAAGAAAACCCAAGAAAACTAGGCAGCACACAAACTAAGGTGAAAATATCAAAACTCAAAAACTTTGAAATTAAAACCCATTTGGTATTAGGGCACAGAAGCCCCAAATATCAAAAAAATATGGGTTTGGAGTCCATATGCAAAAATGGCCATCATAACGATGCAAAACCCCAAACCCTCATCTCGAAAAATAGGGAAATGCTCATACTCGCCAACCAGGTAGAGCTAGCATATAGAAATGGAGGGGAACACTAGTTCTTGTTAATTATTGTGGATCTCTGATAGATAAAACAATTACAAATAAATGTTTGTAGAGAATATCTTACTTGAACAATGCAAAATCTCTTGGCTTTTCTATGGCAACAATCTCAATAATATATTTGCTTATCTTTCTCCTTCAACAATAATTGTAACACTAAAGTGTTGTATAACAAATGAAATAATGATGATAACAGAAAGTAATGTTTATCCAATATTATCACTTACTGCAGGTACTTGAATGTTGTGTGATTGATGCTTTCCCTATGGTAGCATACTCACATATATATGAGGGTAAAGGACATGACTAATAACGACACACGATAAAGAAATTGTCACCTAATAACAAGGCACAATAAACATAAGTGCCTGATCATTATGAAGTCTACCAATTAATCAATAAACATGATCTTAGTACTGCTGATAATCCATGAAACATTACAAGGATGTAAGCATATGTATGTGTATACATATATTAATATATATATATACATATATTTATGCTTATATCTCTATGATTATGGAAATCAACAGTAGTTTTAGTATATCAATTAATTCATGGTTTGCTTCTTCTGACGCTAAACATTAACACTCTCTCTTTAGCCAGCAAGAAATAAAACATTAATTAAGTTAGAATCATCATATAATCAACACAATATGAACAGTAAATGATCTCTACTTGCACTTAAGCAATGTCTAGAGATATCCATTGTGATTAAGTTTCCATGTTCTCTACTTGCACTTAAGCAATGTCTAGAGATGTCCATGATATACTCATAATCTCTACTTGCAGTTAAGCAATGTCTAGAGATGCACATATAATCTCTACTTGCACTTAAGAAATGTCTAGAGATGCCCATATAATCTCTACTTGCACTTAAGCAATGTCTAGAGATGTTCATTATAGATTTATTATTTACAAAATCATCACCTTGTAAATAATTTTCTACAAATGAATATGTCCATGAAAGATCATCACCTTTCATTGCATATCAAATACTACCAAGTAACCAATAGAGGCATAAACTCAAATAGAATAAATATTTTATTTCAAAAATTTATCATTACAATTAATCATACCAAGTTTTTCTCTAAAGTATTTTAGTTTCACTTTAGCAAGAGGCTTGGTAAGGATACCAGTTGTTTGATCATTTGTACATATGTATTCCAATTGAATAACTCCTCGATTCACCATATCTATGATGTAATGAAATGGAATTTCAATACTTTTGGAGTGGCTGTGAAATACTAGAGTAGATGAAAGCTTAATACTACTTTGATTATCACAATAAATCATAGTGGGCTTCAAATGTCTTTTGAAGAGATCTAAAAGCAACTTTCATAGCCATACTGCTTCTCTAGCACCCAAGGAAGACGCAATGTACTCAACTTCGATGAAACTCAATGCTACTGAAGTTTGTTTTTGACTAGACCAAGAAATCATACCAGATCCAACACTAAAACAATATCCTAAAGTACTCTTTCACTCAATGGAGCTTCTAGCCCAATTAGAATCTAAATATCCAAGTAGTTCAATGTTGACTTTGTCATGTTTGATTCCCATTCCAATAGTACCCTTTAGATATCTCAATATGTATTTAGCTGCATGTAAATGTATCTTCTTAGGAGCACACATAAACTAACTCAAGGTATGAGTTGCATAGCATATGTCGGAACAAGTATTGACCAAATACATCAGGGATCCAGTAATTTTTCTGTAGTAAGTAGGATCTGTAGCCTCAGATTTGTTCATATCATCTTTTAGTTTGTGTAGATTTATTTCCATAGGGGTAGCAATTGGTTTACATTCCATCATTCCAAATTTGGTTAAGATATCAATTGTATATTTTCCCTAGTTTAGTATAATACAGTTGTCTTGTTGCCAAATTTCTATCCCAGAAAGTAGTGAAGTAACCCTAAGTCCTTCATTTCAAATTCTGCAGTGAGTTATTGCTTACATTTCTTTATGAGATGTTCCTCACCTATAATTAGCAAATCATCAACATATAATACAAGAATAGCCATATCAACACCTTCAGTTTTGAAGTATAGATTTGGGTCAGCTTCATTTTTGGCATATCCTAATTTCAATAGGTAATTATCTATTCTTTCATACCAGGCTCTAGGAGCCTATTTGAGTCCATAAAGTGCTTTCTTTAATTTACAAACATGAATCTTTCTATCATAAATATTGAACCCTTCTAGTTATTCAATGTGAACTTCTTCTTCAATCTTACCATTGAGAAATGTTGTTTTGACATCCATCTGATGTACTTTCCATCCTTTGGATGCTGTAATTGCTAGGATTGCTCTCACTGAAGTGTACCTGGAAACAGGGGCAAAGGTTTCTTTATAATTAATACCTTCTTTCTGAGAGAAACCTCGGTCTACAAATCTTGCCTTGTATTTTTTAATACTACCATCTGAAGCATGTTTAATCTTGAACAACCATTTGGAAGAGACAATTGATTTATTCTTAGGTCTAGGTACAACATCCCATACATCATTTTTAAGTATAGAGTTATATTCCTCAATCATTGCTTCCTTCCAAGATTGATGTGAAAGTGCTTCTTCAACATTAGTAGATTCAAATTTTATGAGTTCAAATAGTAAGGCAACATAACAAGATTGATTTCTGGTCCTTTTGTTTTCCTGAATTACTTCATATGGTTCAACTTGATTTTCTTTTAACATTTTTCTACCCCAAAGAGGTCTCTTCTTATTGATATTGTTGATGTTTTCAGGTTCTATATGATTAGATATGGAAGAGAAGTCATAATCATCCTCCCTCTCAATTTTTGTAGGTTGACCTTCTTCTGAAATAGATTCATCACTATTACTAGAAATTTTAAAGGTTGTGTTTTCTTCAAATATTACATCTTTTCTAATTTCAATTGTCCTTTGCCTATGAATGTAGATCATGTATCCTTTTGTAGTTTCACTATATCCAATGAATATTCCCTTTTCCCGGGAAGGCTCCAATTTGTTCTTTTGTCTTTTGGTATGTGAATATAGACTAGACATCCAAATATTCTTAGGTGGCTTGAATCTAGTTTAATGCCTGTAAATACTTTTTTTGGAGTGGTATTTTCTAATATGGAGTGAGGGCATCAATTTTGAATGTAGACAATAGTATTGGATACTTCACCCCAAAATGAGTAATGAAGATTTTGATCATGTAACATGGCTCTGGCTGATTCAACAATAGATCTAGTTTTTCTTTTAGCTATTCCATTCTGTTGAGGATTATAAGGTATAGAAAACACTCTCTTAATCTCAACAGAAATATAGAATTTTTTAAAGATATCAGATGTGTATTCACCTCCATTGTTAGACCTTACGATTTTGATCTTTTGACCTAATTGGTTTTCAACTAAGGCTTTAAATTCTTTAAACTTGGATAAGACCTCGGATGACTCCTTTTGTTTCAGAAAATAGATCCAAATTCTCCTAGAGTAATCATCAATGAAAATTATATAGAAAAGACATCCATTAAAAGAGGGGATTGGCATAGGACCACAAAGATCTATATGAATCAATTCAAGAATGGATTTAGATTTATGATCACTTTTGGGAAAGGAATGTTTAGTATTTTTACCTAATGCACACCCTTTACAAATACTTGAATGATCTACTTTCAGATTAAGTAGACCTTTTACAATTTTCCCTGTAGATGATAAGGCTCAAAAGTTAAGATGACCTAGTCTCCTATGCCATATTTTAGAAGAGTTTGACTTATCATTACTAAGGGTTAAGTTTAAATTAGGGTTTTGATTATTACAAATCTTATAAAGACTTCCATCTCTGATTCCAATGGAGATGGCTTTCTTAATATTTGAGTTCTTAGGCCAAGATAGAACTCTATCTTCTTGAAATGCAATTTTGTACCCTTGATCATCAAGTTCGAAGATGGAGACAAGATTTTTTTTGATCCCTGGTACATATAGGACATTCTTGAGTTGAAGCATGATTCCAAAATTTAGTTGTATAGAACAAGAACCAATTCCTTTAATAGGGTGAGAGGAATTATCTCCAATGATTACTTCTTTTGATTCATGTTTTGAGAAGGTTTCAAACTTATCCTTAAATTTGGTGATGTGACGAGAAGCTCCACTATCTATGATCCAAGTATTGTGATTAGTGTTTAATTTGATTGAGAGAGCTATGAAGAATGCATAATTTTCTTTATCTATTTTCTCAACATTTTCGTCTTTAACTTCTGCTAAAGCTGCTTGAATTTTTTGCTTTTCTGGACATACATAATAAGAGTGACCAAGCTTATCACATTTAAAACATCTAACTTTGGACCAGTCACGTTGTTTGTGAGATTTGTGATTTTTTTTGAAATCCTTCTTGTTATTCTTAAACTTTCTTTTCTTATTTGATTTGGTATATAGTGCTTGGATGTCTCCCTCTTGATTTGAACTTAGACCTCTGGAAGCTAGTCTAGACTCCTCTTGAGTGCATTCATTCTTTAGTTGATCAAATTTCAGAAGTTTGGATTGAGAACTTAAACCTTGAATGAAGGTTTCACATGACAGAGGAAGACCTCTAAGAGCAATCATACTTAGTTCCTTATCATCCACTTGGTTTTTCATAGTTGCAAATTGATCTTTTAATTCAGTATTTCTTAAGAAATATGAGGTTATGGATTCTCCACTTTTCATCTTTATATAAAGTAGATCTTGTTTCAAAGTTAATAATCTACTTGTATTATTGATTTCAAAAGTATTTTGAATGGAGGAGAACATTTCAAATGCAATTTGAAGATTAGCTATAGATGGAAGTATATGATCCTTTACTGAGTCTATAATGATCTTCATTGCTTTATTATTATGCCTTTTCTACGTTACTTTCTCAGATTCATTTTTAGGCATGGGTAAATTTGATTCAATGTATTTTTCTAATTCCATTTCTATTAGTACTATTAATAATCTAATTTTCCAAGATGAGAAGTTTGATGCTCCATCTATCCTATCTTCTATTCTTACGTGATTCACCATTTTAATGCTTTAATTTTTAAAACCTCTTTCTATAACTTTTGAAATTTAGATTAGAATGAATACTTTGTAAAAAAAATCATATCAGTAAAGCTCTGATACCATGTTAATTGTGAATCTCTGATAGATAAAATAATTACAAATAAATGCTTACAAAGAATATCTTACTTGAACAATGCAGAATATCTTGGCTTTTCTATGGCAGCGATCTCAGTAATATATTTTCTTATCTTTCTCCTTCAACAGTAACTATAACATTAAAGTGTTGTATAAAAAATGAAATAATGATGATAACAGAAAGTAATGTTTATGCAATATTGTCACTGACTGTAGGTACTTGAATGTCGTGTGATTGATGCTTTCCCTGCGGCAGCATACTCACATATATATGAGGGTAAAGGACATGACTCTGAAGAGTCATGTCTCTATGTGGCCCAAGGGCCATGTAGAGACATGTCTCTTCAGAGGCATGTTATTTTAATCAATAACGAAAAAACTTTATTTAAGTGCTTGATAACAATAACAAGGCATGATAAAGAAATTGTCACCCGATAACAAGGCACGATAAACATAAGTGCCTGATCATTATGAAGTCTGTCGATTAATCAATAAACATGATCTCAATATTACTAATAATCCATGAAACATTACAAGGATGTAGGCATATGTATGTGTATACATATATTAATATATATACATATATGTATGTTTATATCTCTGTGATTATGGAAATCAGCAATAGTTTTAGTATATCAATTAATTCATGTTTTGCTTCTTCTAATGCTAAACATTAACAGTTCTCAACCTCCTAACAAAGGGCTACCAAAACCAGAAGTAGAAATAGGGCCAAAATATTAAAACAAGAGAGACCTACCTCACCGCCAAAAGGGAAAAATGGGAATCTGAACCATAAAATAAAAATCCGACAAAAGTAGCCAAAAATCATGGCAATCCAAGGTCTCCCCGTGCTAGATCAAACGAGACCAACCTCATGAGGATCCCATGCTCGTAGCTCCCATAACAAGCAAAACAATAATTCCTTATGAATAGGATTTTGGATTTTACTCTCAAACTTTCTAATTCAAAGGTGAGAACTGATGAATTATATTCCTTTTTCAATACTTATTCACTTTTCAAGTGAATAATCAATTAGGGAAAATAACTAACCAACCTAGGTAAACACTGAATCGACCTAAATGAAAACAAATTATTCTTAGTAATAGGAATTCATATATGGAAAAGCTGCCCAAAATTAAAATAAAATAAAATAAAGCCCCAAAACCCCAAAATCACATTATTTCCTTAAAAACCTTCACAACAATGCAAACCTCTAAATGCACAGACATGCTCACAGGTCTAGTCACCTAATGCAGATGAGTCTAGATTTATCAAATCACTAGAAGGTTTAATTTAAACATTTAAATAAGATACTTCGACCATATAGGGACAACAATGGTAAAATATGAATAGTTGAATCACTAACTCCATGTGCCACTACTGTGAATATAAATCCTACACAATAAAATACATGATCAAGTGCAATTGCATATAATAACTTAGCCAAAGAAATAAATGCATTAAATCACCTAATTTAACCATTTATTCAATTGTACTAAAATAATCTATTTACATCACTCATGTTCGCATATAGCATAATGAAGCAAGAATGAAGTAAATAACCATAGCATTAAATCCATCACATAACATAAGCAGAGTTATGTCCAAATATCAAGTAACTAGGTATCATTATAAAACATATTGTCATCTCAAAATGGCCTCATCATGCAAATATGATCAACTGAACAACATAGTAGTCTAACATCTATGATATTGAAATCAAAGTATAACATCTGATCTTTAGGTCATCTCAAATGTAAAACATGACATGAGTAACAAGTATCTCTTTGATCAAAATATAACAAGGTAAATATCCACAACACATAACCAAGAATCCAAAATGGACAATCCATTTATAATTATTTAAGCATTTAATAACAGTAGTTTACACAACATGAAAAGGCACTTAAAACACATAAGCGAACACAGTCATAAACATGACTAACCTTTGCTACATTAACCTGGTCTAGTGTAGCAGAGTAATAGTACATAGTGCAATCTCTACAAACATCTCAAGGTAATCTTGGAACAACATCATTATACCACCTTGATCTGGGTAGCCACTAGCACAAACCTCAGTGAACCATAAATCACATCATAATCTCATAAATCATCCATAAGCATAATCAAAGAAACTAATACAAAAACCTAAATCCAATCACCTCAAGGGTGTAGACCACTCATGGTCACAACCACAATCCCTTCTCAAGGAGAGATCAACAAGGCTACATCCATTGGGATGACTTACTGAAGTCAAATGGGAGAGGCACTACAGAAACACAAAGATGATGGGAATGTGTGGACTAGTGTAAGGGTATATGAGTTGTTTATATTTCATTTTGCTAGAAGAAGTTATCATGAACTAGTTTGAAATCCATGGAGGATGAACTTGGGGAGGCTTATAGTGCTAAATTTCTTTGTGAATGTTGATTTTCTCAAGTTGTTGCCAAACAACTATGACCTGAAGAAAAAAAAACCTATGCAATTTTCAAGGAGAACCATTTGTATATATATGAAATAATTTAGTAAATGAATTATTTAGCCTATTATACCTACTATATTATCCCATAGTTATTAAAGACCCAAAGAGTGTATATTCCAGATTAGATACTACATGTAGGGAATGGAGATTGTCACTACATAGGCCCAATCATGAGAGGAAATTGGTAGTGTTGAATGACGAAGATGGTCCTCCTTTTAATGTTAGAATTCTTTCAACCCTATATGAAGTAGATTTCCCATTAAATGAGACAAGTGATTGGTGTTGAGGTACCATAATTTATTTCCCCAATGGTGGTGGTTGTACAATTCCTAACCCTAAGCCTTATGATTATATGTAGGATATGTCTCAAGGGCGATTGACATTGGGGTGAAATTTATCAAAGATGACTATGAGCACATTTTTTTCAAACTATTCTCTATCATGTTGCACATGATGCTTTTCTACAGTTGGAAGATTAGGATATTCCATGAAGACTAAAAATTCAAATAGGTCGGTGAAGAGAGAGAGTCACTACCACTCCAATTATGGAATTTCATTTGGGACCTCAAGTTTGCAAACTCAAATTATGTTTTGAGGAATTTCTTTTGAAAACTCTTTACATGATGTATAATCATCCTTGTGATCATTCAAATTTTTAATGAAATTGAGAACTTCTTAAGGCCAAAGCACTTTGATGAGAGAAACATAGTTGATCAGAGTTCGGGCAATTAGTATGTCCACAAGGATTTCACAATGTTCTATTCTTTCAATTTTGAAGGAGCATTGTACAAATTACCTAAAGTAATTCCTAATAAATTGCCTTATTTGGATATTGCTAGACAACTATAATATTAAGTTTTATGCATCTAGCTACATATCATGAAAAATCCTTCATGTCAAGTAAATCAGATTTAACGATTGTTTTAGCTAAGGCATATGATCTTATCAAGGATAGATTATTTTGCATAATACAACTTAAAGGGGCCATCCCAAGGATGGGATATGATCGTAAAGGCTACATCCATTTTTCAAGGAGGGAAAAAGCCTTGATGAATATATGCATATTACATTTTCTATCAAAGATATATTTAGAAATAGAGAGGATGAAGTGGCTAAGGAATTAGTTGAATAATGTAATAGAGAAAATGAGCACAAGATAAGGGAAATGCAAGATGTAGAATAAATATCATCTATTGAAGCTTCCTTTGGTGAAAACTAAGAGTAGTCACAATTTGAGTAGATCACAAGGATAATAATACATGGGTATATGGTTTTTTTTGATAAAGGAACACTTTTAGTCTTGGAATGGAGCTTAGTGTATGATGCTTGAGCCATTGGGAGCATTTGTGGCTAAGAATATTAATGTTGATCATGATGGTAAGCTCCAGCCTATTGAATCATTTGTAAATGATGACTAGTATGTCAAAATAGATGAATTAATAAATTTTCCATATAATTTCAAAGGAAGTTAAGGGATTCAATCCCCACTATTAACCCTAAAAAATAAACAATAATTATTGAACATATTAAAAATGGATATCAATCAAGAAGTTAATAAGATGAAATCTAACAGGGGAAGATAGTTATTGTGAGAGGTAGGAATTATGGTGTTCCCTCGATGGGGCTTAAGTGCAGGCATAGTATTTGATAGTTTTGCAAATAGTGATGATAAAGAATTCGATATAAATGTGGGAAGAGTAAAATAAATCTAAATTGGGTCGAGTTTCAATGAAAATGAAGAATATATACTAATATGGTAATTATATCCTCCCTGTATCACCTATTTTAGTAGAGTAAAATGAACACTAATCTATAAAAATCATTCTCAATACTAAAAAACAAATAAACACTTAAGATAGGACCAAAGAAGACAAAATTGAGGAAAGTAGACCAAAGATGGTAAACTCCTCAAGTGCTTCTCATGATGACGAAGCTATGTCCCTGATGGATAGTGGATGTATGCTCATGATGTGCTCAAGCTCCAAATGGATGAGTGATAATCAAATATGAGTGTGGATGAATGATTCAACAATGAAGGTATGGAGGCTTTTCAGCATTATAATAGTATTTTGGTAGTTTTTAGGCTCTCAAAATAGCATTATAAGTTTGCTTCAAAAGTGGATGATTTTAGTGAAGGGAGAGGCTTCTATTTATAGGCCAAGGGGTGGAAGGATGGACAGTCAGGATGCAAGGATGGCAAGATGGTAAGGGAGGGCTAGAATGCACTCAAAGGGGAGCACATGGATTGTGCTTGTTTAAAGCCAATTAGGAGGTGACACATGTCACAAGGTGATTGGATGTGAGAGGGTAGGATATGGGTTGGTCAAAGGAGTAATGAGGGAGGTTGAGCCATAAATGGGGATGGTTGGGTCAAATAGAGATGGTTGGGTCATAAATAAAGATGGTTGGAAGGAGGATGAGATTGTTGACTTTGGCTTAGAGGTGGTTGGGAGGAGGATGAGATTATTGACTTTGGCTTGGGTTAGCAAGTCTTAACCCTTGCTTAAGTTGTGCACATGATTAGAAGAGGGATTAGGATTAGCTTAGGAGTTGGCTAACCTTGTTTAGGGAATGTGACAAGGTTAGGAGGGGATTAGGATTAGAATTGACATCTTCTAGAAGAGTCTAGGTTTTTAGGATGAGGATAAATAAGATTTTTTAGAAAATAAATAAAGTTTTATTTATTTCAAGAGTTTAGGTTGAGGAAATATTTATTAAAATATTTTTAATAAATATGAGGATTAATATTTAATCTTAATTAAATATTTTGAGTTGGGATTAGGGGTAGGAAATGATGGGATTAGCCTTTAATCAAAATTAAAGAAGGATTTAGAAGATTTTGGAAGAGGTTAGTGGTCTTAAGGAAATTGGCCAAGTTTTGGAAAAAAAAAAAAAAAATTATTTATTTTGAGATTTTTGGTTAATTTATTAATTAAATAATTAATAAATAAGGAAATAATGTTTAAATAAGATTTAAACATTTTTGGGAGGGATTCCTTAATTAAATATTTTTAATTAAGATAAAGGGATTTAATGGCATAAAAATAAATTAAATAATTAAATAATTAATTAATTAATTAATGATGATATCATCAGAGATTTTTTTCAAAAAATAAAAATACTTTATTTTCTAAAGGATTTTTAGGTGTCTACACTCCCCACTTGATATAGAGAAAGCATTCGGCCATCTGATGACCCTCAAGTTAGGAGAAGTTGATCCAATTGTGAACGTTGCTAATGGTATCAATATTGCCAAGCTAGGCCCACATGAAACTGTTGGTGAAGAAAAACAAAACTTTTAAATTGCAAAATGGAAGATTATTGTTAGAGAACACTTCATTAAAAGATAGGAATAGGATGGTCTAGAGAAGACATAAATTTGAAAGATGAGCATGAAGAGTTACAGGAGGTGCACCAACAACTATTTATTAAAATGCATGATTACAAAATTGAGACAATATCTACTTTACTTCTCAAAAAAGTTTCAAATCCGATGATATGGATTAACAGTTTTTGGATTTCTCATTGTAAGAGTTTTACGACCATCTTGGAGTGTTGAAGGGTGAAGAACATATCAAACTCAAAAGTTTCATGATATACGCATTATTAAAGCTTCTAATATTAGTTCCATTTCTCACACTAAAAAGATAATAACACAAGTATTATGAGGCCCTAGAATCAGAATATGAAGGATTTGAGAGAAGATTAAAAAAATGGAGTACCTGCATTATGTGCAAGACATGGAACTTTGAAAGATCAAGATGATAGTTGGTTAGAAGGATGCAACTAGATAATTTAAAATGCTTTGGACACAATAAGGAATTATGGGATATCACGTGAGGGTGGTCATCAACATATGGAAAAATGATTTTGACCAAGTTTAAGGTAAGGAACACAATCCATGATACAATACCCATGAGGATAAGAAGTATAAAGATAACATGTAACAAGTTTATTTATGGCTAGATTAAGATTAGTTTCATGTTCATTTTGTTAGTTTTTTTAATGTTAATATTGCTAGTTACTCTTTCAAAGGACTTAAAAGAATTAATAAAGAGGCATGATCTATCTAGATTTTCATATACAATGAGCTTTAGTTGTAATGTTTTATCATCATCAATGTGATATTTTATCATAAGAATCAAACATTTTGTTATTTGACAATATATATCATTAATTTATTTTTTAAATCTTCTCAAAAACAAATTATTTGTTTTCATTGAAATTTGAGTATTGAGATTCATTTGAGAGGTTATTGTCTGTATGTTTCTTTTCTAATTGGTCTTTCTAGTAAAAATTAAATTCAATTGGGCCAATTGTGGTGGTATATAAATATTTAAATAATATTGAGGGTTAGATAGTGTTGGGCACTCATTTTGCATGATCAACGACAGGAATCCATAGTGTAATTCCTCTCTTGAAAAGCAAATCTTTTTAAGGATCCACTCCAAGGTTCAATGTTTGTCTTGTGACGTACCAAAATCCACTCAGTAGAAGATAAATGTGAATGTTCATAAGGAGGCCTTTGCTGGTTCCAACAACTCTTTTACCTTGGAATCAAGTAAAACCTGTTTGTTGTCTCAAAATATCACACCAAAAGAACAATATTTTCTATTTTCTATTTTTCAATGAATGCAACTCTAACAATGCAGCTAGTATGAGGTCCTATTCTAATAGGGGGGTTAGCAAAGCAAATAACAAAACTGAAAGAAAATAACATGAAATCAAATAACTTGAAATTGAAATTCCTAAACGGACATAAGCTACAGAACATCACACGCTGCGAGTTAAACCTTTGAAGAAATCGGTGAGAAACCAATGAAAACAGGAGCAGCGCTTCCTAGAATCCATCGATGCAATCGTCGGTGAGAATCTTTAACAAATCGAATGATGTTTCACTCTTCATCAAATCGCAAGGCCACAAAAAGTGCACTCATGTGAGACAAAAAGCTATGTAGACACAATCGGTTGATCTCTTCTCAAACTCGTTACATCAACGAAATTCATATATTTGTAGCAAACACCAGAACTAAAAGATTGCACAACCAGAAACAACGCAATAAACCTTTGGCTGAATCATAATCTCATGAATAAAATTCACAAAATAATGACACATTCAGGCAAGAATAACTACACTCCAAATGCTAGCACCAAAAGCATAACTTTATTGCATAATAACGGTGACCCTTTTTACATTTTACAATGGGGTATTTATAAGAAATCATCTACTCAATTTTTGTTGAGAGTGAGAGATATCTTAATGCAATAAAATGCTTTTAAAACATTAAAACAAATTAAATATATACAAACTGATAATCTAACTGGTGCTTAGAGGGACTCCATCCATATTTTATTCATTAATTGGATGCATGAGCCCTTTACATGTCAAAAACAATGAAAGCATGAGAGAGAAAGTAGGAGGAAGTCATCAGTCAAAGTAGAAGTGCATGAAGACACCAAAAATAGAAGCTGGCGCTTCACTTGATGTGTGTCGGAGTTAACTTGCCAACAAAATGTGTTTCCAATGCATGGAAAGTGCTATTTTTGGAATTGGCAGTCAACTGTCGGTGCACCTATGAATTGTGAAGCTGCAGACCTTGACTGAGTCAAAAATCTCAAAAATTTTCTAAGTGTCAAAATTGAAATTCTAGCATCTGGGTTTCGCTCATCTTCATCCTAAAGATATATTTGGATGTTTGCCCTTGAATTTTTCTATAATCTCAGTAATCTTAGCAGCATCGGGAAGATCCAAAGCCTCATACTTATCTTTGACCTTATGTCTGTAGTTGTCCACCTCAATTCGAGTTTCTGCAAAATCCCCGAGTTTGGTATCGAACTCTAACAATGCTTCTTCTGGACTGAAGGCTTGTCCAATGTCTTCATCACTAGATGCTTCCTCTAAAGTCTTTCTAAAGTTTTCTACAACTACCTCAACTCGTAAAAGCTTCTCTCATTCTTCATCTTCAAAAATATCCAAGCATGCATCACTATATAACTTTTCTGCTTCCAAAATTCACTCTCGAGCTTGGTCCTTGAGCCTATGTATATCATCATGCAATGTTTCCATCACTTTATTTCCCTCTGCAATCTTTTCTATCTAATCATCTATCATGTCTAGCTCTTCTCTGGTATATACATCAATCACAATGCGGTACCTTTGTCCTTTTATGGCCTGTAGAATTTGCAAATCCTTGCTCCAAACCCGTACCTCATCCATAATACTAAAGTCCTGCCTCAAAATTGCCACGATCTTATCAACATTGTCTTGTGTAGCATGTAATAATTTCAGACTTCCTATAATTATAGTGACACCCCTATCCTCAAGGTTGTCTCGGCACTCCTGACAAGCTCTCAAGAATGGACTAAGACGTACACCTTCCCCTTCTTTAAGAATGATAGTCAAAGTCTCCTTAGGGCATTCAAAATCAAGAGGACCAATAACTTCAGCTAGATATCCTTTCAAGATCTCAACTTGCCTTCGAAGTGCTCTGATTTCAATCCCATCAGGTTCCATATGGTTAAGAACCTCTTTGACTCCCATAGTCATCATCTGTCGAGAAGTATCCCGTGTAGGCTTCCCTAACATGATATCCTTCACTTCATAGTCCTAAAGGCTGATAGCTTCTTCATTTGTACCTTTTAGAGGATGAGCCACCTATGCAAATAAGTCCTGATTTCGAGTAGTGGTAATGAATGCAAATGGTCTTGCATCTTGTAATGGAGAGTCAGGCTTGTTTAAAATCTTTGCAATGTCACAAATATCATCCTCTGAAGCAAGGAATTGATGCTTAGCACTTCTCATTATTTCCTTTCGGAACCATCTCAAGATATGTCTTTCTGTAACCTTGGCTCTAGATGATGAAGGGATGTGTTCAACTACCTCCTTCCCTCTACTACTTTTTCTTGGAGTTTCTTATTGTGAGGGTTCTTCTTCTGTAGTCTTAGTTTCTATAGATCCCATAGTTTGATCCTCAACTTCCTGAAAAGGTTGTTGTATACATTCCCTTACATGTGCCTCTTTTGATGGCTCACTAGTAGTCCTCGGTTCTTTTTCTCCTTGTAATGATGATTCTTTCTGAACATGTTCCTCTGAACTTGAAGGTGGAGGTGTCACTAAAACCTTATCTACCATCATAGCCTGAGGTGAAGATGGGGACATTGGATGAGGACCTTGTGTCTCAGGTGGCATCTGCGTCCAATCTTGCTGTTGAAATTCACTTGTAGGAGTATCTCTAATCTTATCTCCAACCAATTCTGTACCCACTGGCATGAAATCAAAATCTAGAATGGAGAGAATATAATCACCTAGCTCTATTTTCTCATTCACCCATCGTTGTACTTCATCTTCTGAAGAATAGAGCTCTACTGTTTCAACTTGGGTAGGTGGTGGGGTATTTGTGACATTCTTCTTTCTTTCCAATTTTGTGGCTTTGGCAAGTCGAGTTCTCCCTTGTAAAGGCACTTTTTCTTCCTCCCCATCTGACTCTGTCTCATCCTCATCTGATTCTTCCTCATGAATGGTTTCAGGAACAGATGGATTAGGCACTAATCTTTTACGAACTCTCTGCCTCTTGTTTATTCTAACCTTAACCCTCCTTTGCTTTTGTGGAACCATAGGAGAAGCAGGTTCTTCATGCATCACATGAATGGATGTCTCTGAAATCTCTACTTCTTCTTGTTGGCTTGACAAAATAGGAGGGAATAGAAAATCAACCTGGATATGAGAAATTCCAGGGTCTCGGGGGTCTTGGGAAGTAGATTCATGTTGCTGCAAAGGGGCTTATTCTTCAACATGCTCTATCTGGATCCTCTGAGGAGAGGCTCTCTTCCTCTTTTCTTTCTTCTTCTCTAAAGGATGGTAGTATCCCACTGGACGATCAAGCTAGTAGACTATTTCTAGCCTGATAGGAGACTGGAGCGCAAAGATAGGAACTATGACCTTCCTCCCCTTTACCCTTTCTAGGTGAGCATGTGCATGGAATATCACTGTGTCCGGAATTAGATCAAGTGGAAAGGGTTTCTTGATCCAACTCTTTTTCATTCTGATGACATGTCTTGCTCGATGATTAATATCATCTCCTTCCTCCCTATCAACTTCTGCATTCAGAATGGGCCTCTCGCCAACTTTATCTATATTGAATGAGGGATCCAGTAGCTCCTACGAATCTTGTAGCCTTATCTCATCCGAGATTGTCAAATGGAGAGCCTTCTTTGCTAAATACAAAGTCATTCTACAATAGTCCCTGATACAGACATCATAGTCATTTGTGGCATTCATCCAATGATCTTCAATGGCATCCCCGTGGTAGAACTCTTTTCCTGCCAGATTTTCCACTGTACCAACATTGTTGAAGAATGGCTGTGGAGAGTTATATTCTTCGAGAGGATAGTTCTCCCATTCCCACTCGAAAGTCAAGATATCCTGCTTTCTCTTTACCTAGTATGCTCCTATTACAAATGGCCAATCCCAACAAGGCCTTCATTTTTTCTTGATCCTCTCATAAGCTAACTCAATCTGCTTAGAAATTTTCAATAGAACCAACTTGTCACTTGGGTACCTTGGGAGCTTCTTTGGATGAATGGATGCACCACCAACCTGAATGTATGTGAATGTTCAAAACTGGATGAAATATGCACCAAGAGCTGTAATCTGTGCCTTGGCTTCATTAGACAATCTCCCATAATCTCCTTTGATGAATCGAATGATGGCAAAGATGAAGGCCTCATTCACAATCTTGTACTCTTTGCTTTGTGGCAAGATCTTCTTCTTAACTAGATGAGGATAAACTATATATAGCATGTGTTAGGGTCCTGCATACTGCCCTTTTTGTTCAACCTGAGATAGTTAGTGGCTCTTGATGCAAGTAGATATACCACATAAGAAGTCATATAGAACTTCTTATCCTTTATTGTCCGCAACTGATCACACACCTTCTCACTAAGTGTGGTGGCCCAATCTAGTGGCATCTTTGCATGTCTGATGGTTTCAATGAAGTTAACCATGAATGGAGCAAGATGACTCGCTGCAAGCAATCCCATAACTTTGCTCAGGAGAATGATTGAATATCCAATGTCATCCTTCATGTATCCTCGAGCCATATCTACTTTATTGATTTTCTTTCCCCAAGATGGCTTCTCAATGAAGTATGAGGAATATATGATGTCAATGGCCTCCTAGTGATGATCCTTATGCCACCTCTCAGCTGCTTCATATGAAAGCTTGATAAACTGATCAGCTCTAGGTAAGTGAAAAACTCTCTCGATATTATCAGGTCGTAGATCTAAAACCACTTCCCCAGTGATGCTCTTTACCACCCTTTCCTCAAGAACAAAATGTCGAGATAAGGTTATAATCAATTCAGCTAACTGAATAGTCCCAGGATGTGATGCTGCATTTACCAATCCAGACCGAATTAAGGTGGATCTCAAAGAAGATCTTTCAGTTGGGTTGTTGCAAACCCTCAAAAACTCTCCCAAGTCCGTGTGTCCAAGTTTTGTGTCTTTGATCTTAGAGTGTTCATTGTGCAATCATGACTTCGGGGTTACGCCTTAAAACTTGTACACAACTAGCTTTGTTGTTGATCTGGATGTGGACACGATTTGATTCTATTACCTACATGTCACAAAGAAAAGAATGATTAATTACCAGATACACTAAAAAACATTTTTTTTAAATGATATTCTAGAACTTATTTTGTTGTGATTTTTTTTTTTTTGGGGTTTTTTGAATCTTATATATTTTTTTTTAAAAAATTAAATTTAATTTAAAAAAAACAAAATGAGGAAAAAAAATGTGACTAGTGGCCCAAAGGACGTGGCAGCACGGCAGTCGCGCGCGCGTCCAATAGGGCACGTGACAGCGGTCGCGTACGACCCAGGAGGCGTGCCCAGCGTCGTGCCATCACACGTCCAAAAGGATGTGGTGGCAGCGGCCGTTGTGTGGCTCAGAAGGCATGCGCAGCTACAGCTGCACGTGGCCCAAGAAGTGCACACAACGCTGCGCCGTCGTGCGTCCAAAAGGACGCGGCAGCAACAGCCACTACATGGCCAGAAAGGCACTATGGCCATGTGGCGCCCATGCAGCCCAGAAGGGTGCCACGAAGGTGCGGCATGTGCGCATCCAAAAGGGTGCGTGCAGCGCCATGTCGCGTGCTTCCTCTTCTAGTTGTGCGTGTGCGCAAATGCTAGGACTGCATAAAAGGTGGAGGGGGGAAGGTTTCCATACCTTTCCCTCCTCAGCTCTGCTTTCAACATCAAAAAACAAAAAAACAACAAGGGGGGGAGGGGGTTTTTATAACCTCCCTTCCTCCTCTCCTTGCATGCGCACTTGCCTCAATATGCGCGTGCACAATTTTTTTTTTTAAAAAATTTTTAACTTATTTAATCAAGACTTCTTCTACCAACTCCCGAACTATGAGTTTGAGAGTCAGAAAAAGTAGGGGTCCCCATTCCTAGTGAGGAATGGGGTGTTTTTTGTGGATACCACAACAAATAGCCCCGAAAAAAGGAAGAAATGACCAAGGCATTTCTTCATCAACAAACATTCTTCCACTGTGTCAAACACCAACCGAACATCGAACACCTCGAGCGTATCTCAGATGACCTTGTAATCCAAATTTTCAAAGTCTTGTATGCACCCAAAAATGGTCGCCTAGACTATGGGCCCCCATTATTCAATTTATCAATTTATCAAATTTTCTGAATCAATGGTTTGTAATATTTTATTAAATCAATTCAAATCAATTTCCTTGATCAAATTTGATTTATTTCATTTCTAAGATTGATCATTTTATTCCAAGTCTTATTTAATTAAAAGAAAATCTTCTCTTTTAATTAAATAAAATAAAATCCCCATTTAATTAAAAGAAAACCTCTCTTTTAATTAAACAGTTCATCCACATTTAATTAATTAGGAGAAAAACCTCTCTTTTAATTAAATTAAATATCTTCTATTTAATTAAAAATAAATTGCTCCCTTTTAATTAAATAAAAATCCCACTTAAATATCTCTTTTGATGAAAAAAGGAAATAAAATAAATTATTTTTATTTAATTTTTCTACACTTAAAAATGTGATCTAAGTGGGATTTATCTTTCCACTTTCTCCTCAACCACTCCTCTTTTTTAATTGGTGGAATTTTGTCTCACATGGATCAAGCTCTATTATCCCATATTGGTTGTGAGAAGCCTCTCACCTCCATAATTTCTTTTATAAGAGAGAGCCCTCTCCTCATGTTAGAGACCCATGATTATGCTATCGTTATGCTGCAGGTTTGAAGACCAATTTTTGAAGGAGTTTGAATACAAAAGCTTTTTGTGGAGAACTTCTATTTTATTGTCTTTTTCTCTCTTGCACCCATCATGGGCTTTTAGCTTAGATCTTGCATTTATAGATTAGATTTTTCTTTCATAGATTAGATCTTATCTTCATGCATATTTGAAGATCATGGAGACTAGCATTCTTGCTTTTCCTCTTTGAATCTCTCATCTCATGGTGTACTTGCATGAGCACAAAAATAGGTCAAACTGAGGGCCTCCATTGTAAACCCTTGCACTCTATGAGTAGAGAGCTATGGATTGATTTGTGAGGGCTCATTCTTGAGTTTTCTTACATGTAATGATTCATAGAAGTGTGACAACATTTTAGCACACATTTTTGGCGCCCACCGCGGGGCTTGAATCAAGTTTCTAGCTCCATTTGCTATTATTTTTCATCTCTGATTTTTTACAGCAGCATATTGGATCTAATCAAGTGCTTTTGTAAATTTTTCACTTTGGTTTTAAGGCCAACCCATAAATAGATTGGTTTGCAGGCAAAAAATCTAGTTGGTTTAAAGATTCAATCATATCTTTTAAACCACTTAGAATTTGGTTCTAAAACTTTTTTTGTGCGTTGGGTATGTGCCCAACATGTCTCAGTTAGATTTTCAGAGAATTTTGACATGATTTGCGTGAGTTATGAATTTCTCTTTGTTTTTCATAAAAAGTCATTTCTGATCGCAAATCAGCATATTTTTTAGAAAAAATTACATTTTCAGAAATTTTATTGAATTCTAAGGGGGGCTCTTTCTTTGTTTTTTGAATTTTGAGGCCGTATTAAGGATCAAAAACTCGATTTGATGAATCTGGGCTATTTTGAAAAATTGGGTCCCTAGGGCACAAATGAAGAGATTTTTTTGAATTTCTTACATTTTTGGAAAGCTCTTTAGTTTTTAGTAGGGGTCTCTTCTTTTCATTTCTATTTTTGGGTTCAAAATCATAGCAAAAAAAAGGTCTAATCATGTTGACTAGGTTATTCGTATTTTTTTTGCAGGAATTTTCGTGTTTTTTTGGTTTTTTCTGCTAACTGCTCACTGTTTTGGGTTTTTCTGTGTTTTCTGATTTTTTTGGAATAGCATAGCAGCAAGTTATGATTTCATTGAAAAAAAGTGCTAAAGTTGTTAAAAATAGGTAAGATCTACTAAGCGCGTTACGAGGACTTCAGGTATTCTTCTTTGGCTGATAACACTTTGATTTAGAACCTTAAAATGAACCTCTCATGTGTCTAGCTTGTGTGTTTTTCTTATGCTTTTAGTTTTCAAACACATGTATAATTGATACTAGGTTGTAATCTCCATTGATTTTTATTTAGCAAGCTTGATTATTAGTGATAGATTTAGATAGCTATATTGGGTTATTGGACTTGCTGAATCCGTCGGCCCCTCATTCCACCCTGTGGTTGCAAGATCAGTGCCACATTAAAGGGGAGGGGTCTACAGGATAGAAGCGTTAAGTGCTCCACTTGGCAACCCTCTTGTGCTTTCTAAAACTCACTAATCTTTGAGTTGTGGACTTGTTTTGGCTTGTGTGAGGGGTTAAGTGTTCCACATCTTTGGACTCACCTTGCATTAGTTAAAGCGTTAAGTGTACCACCTTGTGCTTTTTTATTATTCTTGAATAGATTTTCTTTTGGGGAACTAACATCTGTACACACATAGTAATTAGGGCCCATGAATACTATTCGTGGATCTTGAGGAAGTGAGTTCCTAGTGAAACTCTTCTCAAAGACGGATTCCTTGTGGGTGGGGAGGATACTTTGAGAGTCTATTAGATAGATGGATCTTCAACTTGGTGATTGAGGCATCCTTTCTCCAGAGAGGTTGATAGATCACTAGGGGTTGATATCATAGATCTTGAGATAATCTTAGTTAGTGTGTTAGATTAATCTGCTTGCTTTGATTGGGCTAAAAGTGAAAAGGTGTCAAAATTTTGGATCTGAAAGCTAAGAGTCCCCTTGTGGTCCACTATTGTGATTCGGTCACCTTTAGAGAGGGTTAACCATAGCAGACAATCCCTATACAAGGAAAACTGCGGACGGAACCTCAAGCGGTAATAGCCACTTCTTCCGTGGTTACAACAATCGCTATATAAATGTCCTCGTGGAAGAAATCTCCATGGGGTATGGTTCATTGTGGGTTGTCAGATCTCCCTAGCAGCTCTTGAAGATTAAGTTCTCAGACTGTGTCAAAACCTCGGTGCGTCGGGATTGGAGGTCACCCCTGTGAATCATAAAAGTTGCAGAGTCAAACCATTACTAAAAACCTTAGAGAAGCCAACTTTTATTTTCTAGGGATGTATGCAATGATTGTGGAACTCTTTGAGAACATACACAATTAGCTCTCCTAGGGATTAGCATAAACTAAGTCACTTGATTGCTTATGCGCAAGGTTGTTTTGCCCCTTGTTCATTGTTTGAAGACTGTTTGCTTGAAATCCCTATTTTCTATCTTGCATGCTTGGTTTATGATAAAGAATCTATTGATACATCTAGTTGGATATTTAAAATGAAAAAAATCTAAGTTCTTGACTTGAGACTTTACGATCGAATAACTTTGTTATCCCATTATTTCTAGTCTCCCTAGGTTGGTCCTATTTGGATTAGGCTACTTTTCTCATTGTTAAAAGCCTTTTTACACCATGGGTTATTGTGCTTTGACCTCTTGAATTAGTAATCATTGATTTCACAAGAGACCTGTTTAGAGTCGATAAGTTAGAAACCATCCTTATTGAGAAAGATATACACTTGGATCCTTTGATATTACACTTGGAGAGTCTTAGTAATCTCTTGTCCATTGACTTTCATCAAAATTCAATTTTAATTAATTAAAATTTGGGTCAATCATCCTCCTGGTCCATATGTGCTAGGGTATTCACCCAAAGTTGTGAGCACCTCTGTGGCAGTGTTCATTTACACCTATTGCAAAATTCTATCTTATCACATCTATTTTGGACAAGTGAGAGCTTTTACTATCCTAGTTTGGTACCAATGTTTCTTAGGGTTATCCTATCAACCAGTGCCTTTTCTTTCATGTTGATTACAAGTGCTATTACATGTTGCTCAACATTCAAATGATCTCAAATGGTATCAAATTTTCCAAAATGACTCTTGGTCTTCTTTCTTCTTTATCTTCCATGTCTTTCTAATCTGTCATTTCCACTCTTCCTCTTCTTCATGTCTTCTTGATTCTTTTCCTCCTATTATCATATAGTCTACCTTCTTCTATTCATTCTTTCTCTTCTTCCATACTTGATTCTTCTTCTTCTAGAACCATGGATCTTGGATATCTTTTTAGGGATCCTCATTTGAGCTCAGATGAAATCCACCTCCTTCTTGAATTTGAAAAGTGTTGTCACTCCAATAGATGCATGGATGCTAACGTTGCAACAAAAATGATTTAAAAAATGGATAAATCAGACACTTTTGCTAGGATCATGTGCAAGATTAAATCACAATATCCTTCTTCCAAATATTTTCCATCTTCCAAGTCTTATCATGATTCTTCTAAATATCATTCAAATTCTTCATCTTCTAAGTCTTATCATGATTCTTCTAAATATCATTCTCATTCTTCATATTCTAAGTCTTATGATGATTCTTCTAAATATTATTCATGTAGGTCTTCACCTACCTCTTCCTCACAATATCATTCTTCTTCTACTTCTACCAAGAGTCTTATTCCTCTTATTGAGACATATGATAATGAACAACATGAAAAGTCTTGTGATATGCCTATCTACAATGCCTATAGTGACAATGATGATGATGATGATGATTATTACATTCCTACAGTTCCTAAAAGTCTTCCTAATCCTATGCTTTTGCTTAAAGGTGATGAGTCACAGATGGATATTGATGGTAATCCACATGAATCAAATCTTGAAAACAACATTGATAAATTTTGTGAACAATACCTAAATGATAAATCTGCATTTCTTGATGAAGAGAAAGCATTTTTTTGTGCTGAAATACAACATCAATGGGATAAGAGTTCCTCTTCTAAGAACCCTCATGCTGAACATAAAGATTACACTCTTGAGCAAGATCATGTTAATGTTGAACCTTTGTCTTCTAATGCTCCCCTTCCATCATCTACTTCCTCCACTATCCATACATCTCTTAAAGATTCAAAGTCTTTCATATCTCCTACCAATCCTTCATCCAACAAAGATCCTAATGCTTTTCATGCAGTTCCCTATAGTTATCCTCAAGGGCTACCTCTTAAAGAAACTCAAGCTAACTTTCACCTAGCTGCAAATAATTTTGATAATGCTAAATCTAAAGATCCTAAGCCTTCATGTGCTATAATGCATACTTCAGCTAGTCCTTCATCATTTATTCCAAAGTCTTCCATACAATTCCAACATGCTTCCTTCTCCTTAGCACTGGCTTCATGTCAAGAGGACTCTAAAAATGATAAAGAAAATAATATAAAAAAAGATCAAGATCAAGAACCTTCCATGTCATCCAATCCTTTTCATAATGTTTCTGATACATTTCATGGTTCTTTTGATCCCTTACACCCTTTCTCATTCATTCCACCATGTCTTAAGCCTTCTCCTAAGCAAGATCAAGATACTACTTGCACCACTGAGCCTATTGACAATAAAAATGGCCTTAGTACACTTTCTCCTTCCAAAGATGATACTTCCATTAAGGTTATTAAAAATGATGCTATTACTTCCAATGTTGAGCCTATTGAAAATCAAGAGAACAATTCTATGCTTATGTTATCCAAAGATCCTTGTCAAGATCAAAGTCTTCCATCTTCTTGTTCTACCACTCCATGTTCCCTTCCACTTTCTACTCTTCCTAAGTCTTCTCAAGCTATAAGTTCTCCTATCAGAGAAGTTGCTCCTATTAAAGATGTTTATGTTCCTATTGAAAATCCTGATGCTCACTCTAAAGATGCTGATGTCCTTGATTGTGATATAGATGTTGATGAACTTATTGATTACCCTTTTGCATCTTCTACATCCATCCTTGGACCTCCCCCACCAATACTAAATGCTTCATATCTTCCTTCCATCTTGGGTCCTTATGTCCCTTTAATTTCCCCTCCCTCTCCTATCTTTCCTCAAGATCAACATAGATGCATATCCTTGAATCCTTTTCATCCACCCACTCACCTAAACCAGTCATATCATCCTTCTTCTTCCACAAGTCCCAAGTCTTTTGGAAGTAACTTGAATGTTCAATACAATAAAAAGAAGCAATTCAAGAATCCATATAAAAGGAAGACCACCATGTCTCCTCTAATCGACATGGGGGTATAAAGTCAAAAGAGATATCTAAGAAAAAAATTACAAGACAAGTATGGGTTCCAAAATCCATCATTGACGATATTATCTCTAAATCATGAAAAAAAAATGAAAAGAAGCCTAAGGCTATATGGATTCCAAAATCTCTCTTGAGAGAGTCTAATGTTGAACAACAATTAAATTTGACATTCAAGCTTCCAAAGAATTCTGCTTCATCTTCTTCCAAAAGCATTCTTCCATTCCATGTGCCTAAACTGCAACCTTTTCTATCCACTCACCATATTCCTTCACATATTCCTTCATTCACATTTTTTCCATCCTTTCACCACCCTTCAAAGTGTGTGTTGACATTGATCTTGTCTTTATTTTCATCTTCCAATCTCACTCACTTTGCATAAAGCCATATCCTCCATTTTTTTGTCTTCCATCTTCCTTTCCCTATCGGCATCTTTGAGCATATCATTTCAACTCCTTTGCATGTCATGGTTTAAAATTTCAAGGAGCATTATCTATAAAGCTTGACTTCTTCCAAAAAAAAATTGAAAAAGATTGAAAAAAAAAAATGAAAAAAATGAAAAATTTGAAAATGTGCCTTGGTGAAAACCTGGTAATTAGGCACCTTGGTAGCAAAAGTAAAGAGAAACAAATTCATCCTATGGCGAAAACCACTCCCTTGTGGTGCCTTGGATAAGTACCATGATGAAAACCTAACAAATAGGCATCATGCGTAGTTCTTCTACATCTTTCATTCATTTCGTCTTCTCTCTTTGATCTTGACAATGTTGACCTATAGAAAAACATTTGGCTATCTTGTGAGATATCTTATGATGATCTTGTTTTCATTCCTTTCATGTTTAGCCTTCATATCTATTTTCCTCCATTCATTCTAGTCTTTTGCTACCCTTTTCCCATTTACCCCTTTGGTCTTGATCTAATAAAATAGAGTAAAATATGATGCTATAAAATCTCTTGACATGTCTACTTCTTTGGATTGCATCTTTCCCACTTTTACATTATGCTTTCTTGAATTATCCTATATTGGCCTTTCATTTCTTGTCCAAATTTTCTTTACATGACAAATTTTCCGTAGCTTGGGTACTCTTGAGGAGTCAACCTTTGAAGATCACTTTCACTTGCTTCATACACTCCTTGCTTATCCATAATATCCATTAGCTTATTGCTTCATCATGTCCTCCACCTTGTTAGACATTGGGACTGCACGATGTAATCTTGCTTAAGAGTTTAATGCCCATTCTGTCTAGGGGTATCTTTGTACATATTTATTGATCCTGAAAAAAGAAAAATTCAAAAAAATTGATATATTTTAAAAAATCCAAAAAAATGATATATTGTAAAAATTCTAAAATTTGAAAAATGTCCTGAAAAAATGATCATCTTAGTGACAATCTAGCAAAAAGCACTTTGATGTATCTTCAAAAAAATTATATATTCCAAAAATACAAAAAAAATAAAAAATTCAAAAATTTTAAAAAAAAATAGAAAAAGTGCCTTGGTGAAAACTTGGAAACAGGCGCCTTGGTAGCAAAAATACAAAAAAAAAATTTATAAAAAGTCTTGAAAAAAAAAAAAAATTCAAGCGGTGAAAACCTGGAAATGAGCGCTACTTGAGGCCTTTGCACCCCTTCTTCTTAGCACATGTCCTCGACACTTAGCCTTTCTCCACCATGCCTTGTCCTTGTTACCTTGGTTTGGAATTGGTCTTTGTCTAGGGGGCATAACTATGTTAGCTTTAGTTTCTTAGATGTGTGAGTCTTTAGGACACCTCACAAATGGTGTTTTTCAACATCCATTGACATCGAGTGTTTTTCAACACTTACTGGTTTGGTCTTACCCAGTATCATCATGTGATCTTACCTTCCTGCAAGCATTTGATCCTTGTCCTCAGAACTCAGTATTAGTTAACACACTTAAATTTTTAAACGCAACACTTAATGCTTGACTTATGTCATGATCTTTTCTTTGTGTACTGACTGTTATTGATTTTTGTTGAGTGTCCTTTTTTGATAAGTCTCTCCGGGATGCATCGCTAGAGGACTTGGAGCATGGGACATGTTTTTATTTGTTTTTTTTGCTTGCGGGTGTGGTCTTGAACTCTAGAGTGTCTTTTTTTGTCCCCTTGAAACACTTAGGAGATTTGAGACATCATCCTTGATTGTTTTTGCACAACCATTCTTATAGTCATCTTGGCATCTATGCCTTGATGCGAGCATAGTTTTTCTATATTAAATTGGGTAAGTTAACATTGAAGTCATCTTGACCTTTATGTCTTTGATGCTTATGTTAGAATCTTTCCACTTTTCAATCCAATATAAATCGCATTCATATCTTCATAGTTACATTTGTAACTAGTGATGATTGTGTGATTTTTGGATGTCCGTTAATAATGGCCCAATGATGAAAATAAGTTCTTTTACATTCTCTAATGAATGATGAACACAAAATCCTATGTTATAGTTGCTCTTTTGCAAGTACACCATTGCATTTCATGTAGCTTGCATTATTAGACTTCATGTTAGTTTGCATTTTTAGGCTGCATTATGAGTTTGAGAGGGTTCTTCTTTCATCTTTATTGTGGACATTTAATCAATTGTGGTCACATTTTGATCTTCATTTCCTTATTTTCTTTCGTGATCTCAATCAAAATTTCTATCTTAAACAATTGATTGATTTTTGGAGCATTTTCTTTTCTTATTTCTATTTCTTTCCATATCTTTCAAACTTCTATCTTCCATTTTCTTTTTCCCCACTTCTTTTCTTCTAAATCACCTTTGGGGCATAATATTTCATGCTTGATGATCTACCTTGGTTCTATGATTCTTATATCTTTCATCTTACATCAAGAACCTTATCTTTTGTTCGATTTGATCAAATTTATCAATTTTTTGTTTCTCCTCTATCTCATTTCGATTTCGATCACGAGGAGGCAGTAATTATCAATTTCAATCCTTGATTCAGTTTTATCAATTTTATCCTCAACTTTTTCAAGTTAAAATTTATTTGTATTCTTTGTCCTGATGTGTTCCCGAGTCGACCACACATCTGGGTTGTTTTGTGATCCCAAATTGACCTCACACTTCAATTTCTTTCTTTGACTACATGTGTTCCCGAATCAATCACACATTAGTCAAAGAGGGGCAAATGTATGCACCCAAAAATGGTTGCCTAGACTATGGGCCCCCATTATTCAATTTATCAATTTATCAAATTTTCTGAATCAATGGTTTGTAATATTTTATTAAATCAATTCAAATCAATTTCTTTGATCAAATTTGATTTATTTCATTTCTACGATTGATCATTTTATTCCAAGTCTTATTTAATTAAAAGAAAATCTTCTCTTTTAATTAAATAAAATAAAATCCCCATTTAATTAAAAGAAAACCTCTCTTTTAATTAAACAGTTCATCCACATTTAATTAATTAAGAGAAAAACCTCTCTTTTAATTAAATTAAATATCTTCTATTTAATTAAAAATAACTTGCTCCCTTTTAATTAAATAAAAATCCCACTTAAATATCTCTTTTGATGAAAAAAGGAAATAAAATAAATTCTTTTTATTTAATTTTTTTACACTTAAAAATGTGATCTAAGTGGGATTTATCTTTCCACTTTCTCCTCAACCACTCCTCTTTTCTAATTGGTGGAATTTTGTCTCACATGGATCAAGCTCTATTATCCCATATTGGTTGTGAGAAGCCTCTCACCTCCATAATTTCCTTTATAAGGGAGACCCCTCTCCTCATGTTAGAGACCCGTGATTATGCTATCATTATGCTACAGGTTTGAAGACCAATTTTTGAAGGAGTTTGAATACAAAAGCTTTTTGTGGAGAACTTATATTTTCTTGTCTTTTTCTCTCTTGCACCCATCATGGGCTTTTAGCTTAGATCTTGCATTTATAGATTAGATTTTGCTTTCATAGATTAGATCTTATTTTCATGCATATTTGAAGATCATGGAAACTAGCATTCTTGCTTTTCCTCTTTGAATCTCTCATCTCATGGTGTACTTGCATGGGCACAAAAATAGGTCAAACTGAGGGCCTCCATTGCAAACCCTTGCACTCTATGAGTAGAGAGCTATGGATCGATTTGTGAGGGCTCATTCTTGAGTTTTCTTACATGTAATGATTCATAGAAGTGTGACAACATTTTAGCACACAAGTCTAAGCCTTCAAACTCAATGTGTGCATTGTGTATTCATTCTCTTTGACGTATCAGGATGTCATCAATCAAAGTCCTTTGTCAACTCAATACAATCTTCCACCCCTCCCAGTTCATTCATTCAGAATTTCCACGAAGGCTCTTTGTCAATCAATTGCTTGACCAGATAAGAGAATTAGTTCAAGGTCTCTTGGCAAGATGTCACATTGTTTTAATTTCAGACTTTTTTGCATAATTGCTCCATACCATTTAAAACGTTACTTTTTGATGAAACAATACTTTTGACTGCAAGGCGCTTTATTTTGTAATGCATCTCTAGCCATTTCAGATCGGTAGAATCCTTCTACCTTAACACCATCCCTTTTTTTCTTTTTTAATAAGTTTTTGTATCCTGACTACGCTTAGATTGTATAGCCAGAACATCGGTGTCATTTCTTGGATATGATCTCTTATGAACATCCCTTGCATTCCTCTTTTAGAACTTTTTAAGAAACTCTTACATCGAACAATGATCTTAGCAACCTTCCGAGGAGACCCCTCCTGCTTGAACCAGTTCAAATTTGGATCACTTCTCATCATCTTTGACTTGAAATTGAACAACACCTAACACCATAAAATCTTTAAATTTGCAAAGTGTTGAGAGCTTGTTAGTCTAGGCTTCTAATTTCCAGACTGAAAGTCCCTTTAATTCCATAAGAGATGTATGTTGCTTGGTTGGTATAAAACACACAATCGTCCAAATGTTTTGACAAAGAAATACCTCCTCTTGAAATCAAGACCAAAGAGTGGTTAGTGAAATCTCGAAAAAATTCCCAAGTACACCTTACCCCCTACGACTGACCTAACTTTAAAAGAAAACACACGACTGAAAGCAAACACACAACTTAGAAAAAAGGAAACACACTTGCAGAAGTAAACACCATTGCAAAAATGAAAATTTAATCTACGTGCGGAAATGAAACCTAACTAATTTATTTTATTTTTTATTTTTTTCTCTTAGGCTTCAAAATAATGTTTCAGAAATTGCCCATTTACGGGCAAAGGTAGAAACTCCCCCTATAAGGAACTTAGCCTAAATGTGTTTTCTCTAAGAATTTTTGCAATCTGATATGGGCCTATCCACAAGTGTTGAAACTTGGTATGGCTTCTCGGCTTTTATTTCGCCTTATCCCAAAGTAGGACTAGGTTAGAAATCTTGAAGGATTTTATTATGGCCCTCTTGTCGAACCATCTTTTAACAACAGCTTGATGTTTAGCCATGTGTTCTAATGCAGTTGTTCATTTCTCATCCATTTTCAAAAGATTTATCAATCAAATTTGTACTCTATCAGTGTCATCAGCATACCCACTCATGAATTTTAAAACAAGAATCTTGAGGTTGAGCGAGAATATCAATTCTTGCCTGTAAACAAGTAGATAGGGAGAAGTACCCAAGGCCTTTTTCACTCTGACCCAATTTTTCCACAAGGCGTATTTCAATTTTGTATGCCAATCCCTAGGGTTCTCCTTCAACAGTCATTTTATCACAGTGATCAAATTTTTGTTTGTAGACTCCGCTACCCCATTTCCTTATGGGTAGTAATTTGAAAAGAATCTGATGATGACTTTGTTTTCAAATGCCCATTGTGTCAAAAATGCAGATGCAAATGCAAATCCATTGTCGCATACATGAGCAAATGGCATTCCAAATCTGCTAACAATATGTTCTTCCAAAAAGTCTGTCACCACCTTAGCAGTGCAATTTTTGAAATTGTTAGCCTCCGTCCATCGTGTGCAGTAATCTGTAGCTGTAAGGATGAATGTGTCTAGTTGATAACGATGGGTTTACTGGACCAATGAAATCCAGTCCCCACTTTGCGAAAGGGCACACCTCGTATACCGGTTATAATGGCATTGCTAGGTGCCTCTCTTTGTTAGCAGTAGTTTGGCATGTATGACAAGAACGTAAATGTTCAAAAGTATCCTTGAATATTGAGGGCCAAAAATAACCCGATCTTAAAATCATGTGAGCTATTGCTTCTGCTGAACCGTGCCCCATACCATACTTATCATGAAAATGTTCCAGGACATCCTTAGCTTCTTCACGTCCTAAGCATTTCAAATAAATCCCTTCATAGTTCCTTTTATACAACTTGTTACCAAGTAACTTGTAAGACTCACATTTCATCTTAAGTCGCCTACGTTGTGAACTGTTCATCCACTTGGGGCATTGATCTTGTAGGAGATAATAGACAATATCCTGGTACCACACATCTATCACCACACCTTGATTGATATCAACTTGTGATACAACCATCTTCGTTTGATCATCTTCATCAATTTCATCATCAAATTTGAATTCCTTTTGATTTCCTTCTTGGTTGTTAGCGATCATTTTGGATAATCCTTGGCCTCTGACTAATCGCATAGGTTGAATCTCTAGATTGAATTCTTGAAGTATTTCCATCCACTTTCCTCTTCTTTCACCAAGTTCATTTTGCATCAAAAGCGTCTTTACTACTAGGTCAGGTACAATTGCATACACCTTACTTCTAAGTATGTAGTGATGAAACTTCTTTACTTCCTTGATTAACGCAAAGGACTATTTATCAAGATTTGAAAAATTCAACTCAGCGTTCTTTAGAGGACAACTCATGAAAGCAATGGGTCGTTCATCCTCCTTCTCTCTTTTTTACGTCGAGATCCTTGCGCAAGAATGTTCGGAAGTAAAGGAATAGATCTTGAAAGGTAACCCGTAATTTGGACTTACCAAAACTGGGGCTGTGGAAATGGCAACCTTGATATCTTGAAAGGATTTCTTTATCTCTGGTACCCATTCTATTTTAGCCCCTTTTTTGAGTAAATCATTGAGGGGGTGGACTATCTCTTCGAAACCACTTATGAATTTGTGTACAAAGTTTATCTTTCCAAAGAAAGATTTCAATTCCTTCCAGCTTTGAGGAGGCGCTAACTTCAAAATAGACTCAACTCTATCTAGATCAATGGAAATTCCAACTTCAAAAATGACATGTCCCAGGAGCTTTCCTTTAGTAACACCGAACAAACATTTCTTGGGATTGAGTGATATGTCATACCTATGACATCTGTTGAATACCTTCCTTAGATCAGCAATATGAGTACTTTGATCCTTTGAAAAGATAGTCAAGTCATCCATGTAGATGACTATACACCTGTTTATCAATCCTTTGAAAGCTTCATCCATTGCTCGTTGAAATGTAGCTCCCACATTAATCAACCCGAAAGGCATCCTTCTATAGGCAAATGTTCCCCGCTTGGTTGTGAAAGCAGTCTTTAGCCTATCTTCTTCATCAACCATCACCTGGTTATATCCTGAGTAACCGTCCAAGAATGACATCATCTTTGAACCATTAACGATTTGCAACACTTCATCTAACGAGGGTAGAGGGTAGTTATCCTTCTAAGATGCCAAGTACAAGTTACAAAAGTCAACACAAAGGTGAATCTCTTAGGTCTTTTTCCGTACAGGGACCAAATTTGCTACCTAGGTGGAATGACGGATAGGAAATATGATCTTAGCATCTAGTATTTTTTTGACTTCTTTCATAATCAGTGGTTCGATTATCGAATTTACTGGTCATTGTCTTTTTCGAAAAGGTTTAGCATCTGGTTTCAACGGGATGTCATGTGTGATAATCTCAGGATCATAAGTCTTTAACTCTTCATAGCTCCAAGAAATAACATCTTTATACTCAGTGAGCAACTTGAGCATGTCATCTCATTCCTTTTGATTGCATGCTTTTCCTATTTGCACCATTTTTGGTTCTTCATTAGTACCTAAATTTTACGAGTCACATTCTTCGATTCCTTTCTCTTGAGTTTCCCTTCTATTGAGTGCTAATTCGTCACAGTCAAAGATGCGTTTAAGTTCAACCATCCTTTTCGGAATGCTATTGGTTTTCAAATTAAGGATTCCATCATCATCCTCAAGCTCATCATCTTCAAGCTTGTCTTCAAGTGTATCATCAATCTCTTGTCCTTGGAAATGGAAACTGCACATAATAAACTTGAGTATATGTTGATCATCTTGGAAGACTTGAAAGTTTGTGATATTGTCAGGAATGGCAAGAATGGCAACTAATTCAACTGAGAATCTTTTCAACTTTGTTCTTTCTACTAGTTGTAAAGCACTGGTTGAAATAGCAAGGGCGTCTGCTACCACATTCTTTCTTCTTGGAATGGATTTGATGTTTAGAGCTTCAAAGTCATCCATTATATCCCATACCCTTTTCCTGTAAGCGATTAATCTTTTGTCATTGCATGAGTATATGGATTTTACTTGTCTTATCACTAGTTGAGAATCCCCTTCGATTATAAGAGCAGTGACTCCCTTTTCCAATGCAAAGAGAAACCCTCGGATCAAAGCTTCATATTCTGCACCATTATTAGTACATCTAAACTGCAATCGATATGCGGCATAGTAAGACCTACCTTTCAGGTTGATTAGCTCAATACCTGCACTGGCTCCTGATTTGCATCTAGAACCATCAAAGTGGAGTGTTCAAACTGCATTTTCCTTGGGTTTTTTGACTTTGTGCTTATTCGTCCTTAACTTTTCTTTTACTTGAGCCTTGAATGACTATTTCTTGGGCACCCAATGTAACTTTTCTCGTGTAGGGCTTGATGAATCTCCTTCATACCCCATGGATAGAGGAAGAGTGTGTTTTTCTTGCTTCTCCTGAATTTCCCCTATTAGCTTAGTGATTTGTTCAACTTTAGGTTTAGGATGAATGACTATTGAGATCCATCCTTTACCTTTAACATATCATCTTCTTCTCTAAACTTTAATCATCCCAGGAGGAGGAGAAGATAAACCTCCACCATATGAAGAGGTATCGCTGTATGATACATTTAAATCTTCACTTTCCTCTTTAGTTTGCTCAATAAGGTTGGATGAATCCACTGAATCTTGACTTTGGATAATTTCATCACTTGAGGTCTTTGTACTTTTGTTTCCCATTATTTGTGTCAAAACTTTTACTACTGCTTCTTGGCATGCTGAACATTCAAACTCTGAATGGCTAATTTTGTGCAACTGGCAAAATCTTGGAAGGAGGAGGATACTGGGGTCAACTTCCTCTCCTAAACACTATAGATTAATCACCATACTTTCTATGAATTGTGTCACGGTCTCACTTTTGGGTATCGACATCTTAGGCTCTTCATTTTGGTCTTGAGATGTCTTGTTTGGAACCATGTTCAATGCCATTACTTTGCACAAACCCAAGTCAGATTGTAAGAATGCTACCTCATTCGAGGTGTTGTAATCTGTGATCATTATTTTTTGTTTGGGTTCAGCATCTATCTTGATTTGATTGTTCAAACCTTTCCATGGCAACCATAATTGAGTGAAATCTGTAGAGAACCATCCTCTAAGATATTTTTTCCATTCTCTACTCGGGAGTAATCTGTATGTTTCTGGAATGTCAAGTACATGTATGTCAACAATATCTTGGATCCAAGGATCAATTTTTAACTATATCTGCACATCTTTCAATACCCTAATGACTTTTACCTCTATTTTATCCAACTGTATTACCACTCGATTAGAGGGTTGAGGATTAACTCCTAGCCTTTGAGCTATTGATAATGGCATCACATTACATGAAGCTCCTGAATCAATAAGACAATTGTGAAGTTTTTTTCCATATATCCTTATGCTTAGCAAAAATGGAGGTACCTCGACTTTGTCCTTGAACATAGTAGGCATTGCTTTCGCACCATTTACTTGTTGCGACACCATCTTTTGAGGGACATTATTCATATTATGGGAAACCTTTGTATTATCTAGTGTCTTCATGAGTGCTTCTCTTTGTTGTGGACAATTCTGCAACATGTCAAACATGGACATATTGGCTTTTTTTTTTGTTCAGGTCTTCAACCGCATTATATTTTTTAGTAGACCAAGCAGGGTTCTTCAGTATTGTCGATATGTTTACTTGATTCTGATACTGTGGTCCTCCTTGGGCTGGCCTTACCGGTGGTGGATTGTTGCTTGCTCTAGGATCAAGTGGGGTTAGTTGCAAACCAGGAGGAATTCCATCAATTAAGGGATCATTTTTGTTTTTGAGATTATATGTGTTTCAATTATTATTCCGAAAGGCAAACATCTCATCATGTTGAAGATCGAGTTCTTGACTAAAAGGGAATGAGAATTCTTCACTTGCCTATTGTTCCACTTGTACATTCTATGTAGAATCATAAGATTCTAATAGCATTGAATTGAATTGAATAGGAGGAGGGTTTTCATTCATTGGTGGGTTTTGATTCACATCCTGATTACCATTGTAGTATGCACCATCATTGCTAGGCATATTTTGGCCATCATCATACTGATTAATGTCAGCATACTCAATGTTGTTGTTATCGGCAGGAATGCTTCCATTATTTGGTCGAGTGTTCCATTGTCAGTTTTATCTTTGGAAGCCATTGATGCTATCAGGAGGGTTGAAGTTGTTTCCTCCCCCATTGTTTCCTGCATTGTTGTTACCGTTATTGTTGAAGTTCCTGTTGTAATTCTGACCAAAATTGTTGTTGTAGGGGCTAGCATTGTTTCTCTAGAAGTTTTTACTTTGTCCTTGAGACAATCTAAGATGAGTCAATTCATTGTTCATTTGTGGCATGGTTTTCTTCATTTGACCAACTTTCGAAAGGAGATTGTTATTTGCTTCCATAGGAACCGTTGCCTTTTGTTCAAAGAAGGCTATTTTCGGGGGCTCATACCCTGGTTATGTTATCGCTTGAGTTTGTGGAGCGGGTACCTATTGTAATGGAATTGGGTTCATAGGTATGAACTGACTAGGTACAGTGGGTGCTCCCACAAGAACCATTGGCATAGTAGGAACTATTTGTGTAGGAAGCATCATTCCCCCTCCATTAGGATTAGCTTGCTTTGTGAAAGTGATTGCTTTTGCAAAGACTTTGTCCAATGTGTCAATATTTGTTGCAGGAAGTCTTCTCAAAAAAATTGCAGTAAGAGGATCCATGGCATTGAAATAAACTTGGATGGCAGCTTCAACCAGAATTGTATACAATATTTCCAACTTGTGGTAGGTCATATGAAAACGATGATTGAAGCGTGAAACTATTTAAGCTGGGTCCCTTTTTATTGATATGAATTGTTGATGTATCACTGCTGGATTGATGAATGTTTTGAATTGTTCCAAAAATGATTTTTTGAAAGTGTCCTAGTCTCTAATACATCCTGGTGGTAGGTTCACATACCAATTGAAGGCAATTTCCCCCAAAGAGTAGGCGAAAAAGGCCATCAAAGGATTTTGTGGACCTAAAGGTGGTTAGAATGGTGATGGGAGTGTTGGAATATGTGGTGGTCCACTTGGTGGTTGAATGGGTGGTGGAGTAGAAGAAGATGATGAAATGTCAAATGGATGTGGTTGAATTCAAGGTATTCCTTTGTCACTACGTGGCTTACAAAAATGAGTAAGCTCTAGAAATTCTTGGGCACTTGGTGAAGATCTTAATGCTTGCTAGAATGGGGATCTAGGATCAATATCTTCCAACTTGTATCAATTCTAGGAAAAGTGCACCTCTGCAGAAGTACACTTCCTCACTTCTAAATTTTGTGGACCACAGAGTTCTACGGACCTATAGAGCTATGGAGCTACGGACCTGGGGACCTGCAAACTTGTGGAGCTATGGACCTAAATTTCTAAAAAAATTAGAAGTGATTTCTGAACTTTTTACATAGTGTATATTATTGCAAGGCTGCAAAATTTTTGAAACTTGATCAAATCTTTCTTGTTTCCATTGTATGTTCTTTGTATGGCCCTCCTTCTGGTGCCACTTTTGTTGGGCGTTCATTTTGCATGAGGTCAATAGCAGGAATCCATAGTGTAATTCCTCTCTTGAAAAGAAAATCTTTTTAAGGATCCACTCCAAGGTTCAGTGTTTGTCTTGCAACATACCAAAATCCACTCAGTAGAAGATAAATGTGAATGTTCATGAGGAGGCCTTTGCTGGTTCCAAAAACTCTTTTACCTTGGAATCAAGTAAAATCTATTTGTTGTCTCAAAATATCACACCAAAAGAACAATATTTTCTATTTTCTATTTTTCAATGAATGCAACTCTAACAATGCAGCTAGTATGAGGTCCTATTCTAACAGGGGGGTTAGCAAAGAAAATAACGAAACTGAAAGCAAATAACATGAAATCAAATAACTTGAAATTGAAATTCCTAAACGGACATAAGCTATAGAACACAACACGCTGCGAGTTAAACCTTTGAAGAAATATGTAGGAAACTAATGAAAACAGGAGCAATGCTTCCTAGAATCCACTGATGTAATCGTCGGTGAGAATCCTTAACAAATCGAATGATGTTTCACTCTTCATCAAATTGCAAGGCCACAAAAAGTGCATACATGTGAGACAAAAAGCTATGTAGACACAATCGGGTGATCTCTTCTCAAGCTCGTTACGTCAATGAAATTCATATATCTGTAGCAAACACCAAAACTAAAAGATCGCACAACCAAAAACAACACAATAAACTTTTGGCTCAATCACAATCTCATGAATAAAATCCAAAAAATAATGACACATTCAGGAAAGAATAACTACACTCCAAATGCTACCACCAAAAGCATAAATTTATTGCATAATAACGGCAGCCCTTTTTACATTTTACAATGGGGTATTTATAAGAAATCGTCTCCTCAATTTGTGTTGAGAGTGAGAGATATCTTAATGCAATAAAATTCTTTTAAAACATTAAAACAAATTAAATATATACAAACTGGAAATCTAACTAGTGCTTAGAGGGACTCCATCCATATTTTATTCATTAATTGGATGCATGAGCCCTTTACATTCAAAAACATTGAAATCATGAGAGAGAAAGTAGGAGGAAGCCATCAGTCAAAGTAGAAGTGCATGGAGACACCAAAAATAGAAGTTGGCCCTTCACCTGATGTGTGTCGGAGTTAACTTGCCATCAAAATGTGTTTCCAATGCATGGAAAGTGTTATTTATGGAATTGGAAGTCAACTATCGACGCACCTTTGAATTTCAAAGCTGTGGACCTCGACTGAGTCAAAAATCTCAAAAAAATTCCAAGTGTCAAAATTGAAATTCCTGCATCTGGGTATTGCTCATCTTCATCCTAAAGATATGTTTGGATGTTTTCCCTTGAATTTTAATTTCTATAATATTAGTAATCTTAGTAGCATCAAGAAGATCCAAAGCCTCATACTTATCTTTGACCTTTTATCTGTAGTTGTCCACCTCAATTTGAGTTTTTGCAAAATCCTCGAGTTTGGTATCCAACTCTAACAATGCTTCTTCTATCCTGAAGGCTTGTCTGATGTCTTCATCACTAGATGCTTCCTCTAAAGTCTTTCTAAAGTTTTCTACAACTACCTCAACTAGTAAAAGCTTCTCTCATTCTTCATCTTCAAAAATATCCAAGCATGCATCACTATATAACTTTTCTGCTTCCAAAATTTGCTCTCAAGCTTGGTCCTTGAGCCTATGTATCTCATAATGCAATGTTTCCATCACTTTATTTCCCTCTGCAATATTTTCTATCCAATCATCTATCATGTCTAGCTCTTCTCCGGTATATACATCAATCACAATGCGGTACCTTTATCTTTTTATGGCCTATAGAATTTGCAAATGCTTGCTCCAAATCCATACCTCATCCATAATGTTGAAGTCCTACCTTAGAATTGCCACGATCTTATCAACATTGTCTTGTGTAGCATGTAATAATTTTAGACTTCCTATAATTATAGTGACACCCCTATCCTCAAGGTTGTCTCGCCAATCCTGACAAGCTCTCAAGAATGGACTAAGATGTACACCTTCCCCTTCTTTAAGAATGGTAGTCAAAGTCTCCTCAGGGCGTTCAGAATCAAGAGGACCAATAACTTCAGCTAGATATCCTTTCAAGATCTCAACTTGCCTTCGAAGTGCTCTGATTTCAATGTAATCACGTTCCATATGGTTAAGAACCTCTTTGACTCCCATAGTCATCATCTATCGAGAAGTATCCCATGTAGGCTTCGCTAACATGATATCCTTCACTTCATAGTCCTGAAGGCTGACAGCTTCTTCATCTGTACCTTTCAGAGGATGAGTCACCTATGCAAATAAGTCTTGATTTCGAGTAGTGGTAATGAATGCAAATGGTGTTGAATCCTATAAAGGAGAGTCAAGCTTGTTCAAAATCTCTGCAATGTCACAAATATCATCCTCTGAAGCAAGGAATTGATGCTTAGCACTTCTCATTATTTCCTTCCAAAACCATCTCAGGATATGTCTTTCTGTAACCTTGGCTCTAGATGATGAAGGGATGTGTTCAATTACCTCCTTCCCACTTTTTCTTGGAGTTTCCTGTTGTGAGGGTTCTTCTTCTGTAGTCTCAATTTCTGGAGATCCCGTAGTTTGATCCTCAACTTCCTGAAAAGGCTATTGTATACATTCCATTACTTGTGCCTCTTTTGATGGCTCACTAGTAGTCCTTGGTTCTAGTTCTCCTTGTAATGATGATTCTTTCTGAACATGTTCCTTTGAACACGGAGGTGGAGGTGTCACTAAAACCTTATCTACCATCATAGCCTGAGGTGAATATGGGGGCATTGGATGAGGACCTTGTGTCTCAGGTGGCATCTGCATCTAATCTTGCTATTGAAATTCACCTGTAGGAGTATCTCTAATCTTATCTCCAACCAATTTTTTACCCACTGGCATGAAATCAAAATCTGGAATGGAGAGAATATAATCACCTAGCTCTCTTTGCTCATTCACCCATCATTGTACTTCATCTTTTGAAGAAGAGAGCTCTACCATTTTAGCTTGGGTAGGTGGTGGGGTATGTGACATTCTTCTTTCTTTCCAATTATTTGGCTTTGGCAAGTTGAGTTCTCCCCTGTAAGGCACTTTTTCTTCCTCCCCATCTGACTCTGTCTCATCCTCATCTAATTCTTCATCAAAAATGGTTTCAAGAACAGATGGATTAGGCACTAATCTTTTACGAACTCTCTGCCTCTTATTCATTCTAACCTTAACCCTCTTTTTCTTTTGTGGAACCATAGGAGAAGCAGTTTCTTCATGCATCAGATGAATGGATGTCTTTGAAATCTCTCCTTCTTCTTGTTGGCTTGACAAAACAAGAGGCAATGGAAAATCAACCTGGATATGAGAAATTCCAGGGTCTCTGGGATCTTGGGAAGTAGATTCATGTTGCTACAAAGGGGCTTGTTCTTCAACATGCTCTATCTGGATCCTCTGAGGAGAGGCTCTCTTCCTCTTTTCTGTCTTCTTCTCTAAAGGATGGTAGTATCCCATTGGATGATCAAGCTGGTACACTATTTCTGGCCTGATAGGAGACTGGAGCGCAAAGATAGGAACTGTGACCTTCCTCCCCTTTACCCTTTCTAGGTGAGCATGTGCATGGAATATCACTGTGTCCGAAATCAGATCAAGTGGAAAGGGTTTCTTGATCCAACTCTTTGTCATTATGATGACATGTCTTTCTCGATAATTAATATCATCTCCTTCCTCCCTATCAACTTCTACATTCAGAATGTGCCTCTCGTCAACTTTATCTATATTGAATAAGGGATCCAGTGGCTCCTGTGAATCTTGTAGCCTTATCTCATTCAAGATGGTCAAATGGAGAGCCTTCTCTACTAAATACAAAGTCATTCTACAATAGTCCCTGATACAGACATCATAGTCATTTGTGGCATTCATCCAATGATCTTCAATGGTGTCCTCGTGGTAGAACTCTTTTCCTGCCAAATTTTCCACTTTACCAACATTGTTGAAGAATGGATGGGGAGAGTTATATTCTTCGAGAGGATAGTTCTCTCATTCTCACTCAAAAGTTAGGATATCTTGCTTTCTCTTTACCTGGTATGCTCCTATTACAAATGGCTAATCCCAACAAGGCCTTCATTGTTTCTTGATCCTCTCATAAGCTAACTCAATCTGCCTAGAAATTTCCATTAGAACCAACTTGTCACTTGGGTACCTTGGGAGCTTCTTTCGATGAATGGATGCACCACCAACCCGAATGTATGTGAATGTCCAGAACTGGATGAAATATGCACCAAGAGCTGTGATCTGTGCCTTGGCTTCATCAGACAATCTCTTCCCATAATCTCCTTCGATGAATTGAATGATGGCAAAGATGAAGGCATCATTCACAATCCTGTACTCTTTTCTTTACGGCGAGAGCTTCTTCTTAACTAGCTGAGGATAAACTATATACGGCCATGCTTTAGGGTCCTGCATACTACCCTTTTTGTTCAACCCGAGATAGTCGGTGGCTCTTTTTGCAAGTAGATATACCACATAAGAAGTCATATAGAACTTCTTCTTGTCCTTTATTGTCCGCAACTGATCACACACATTCTCACTAAGTGTGGTGACCCAATCTAGTGGCATCTTTGCATGTCTGATGGTTTCAATGAAGTTAACCATGAATGGAGCAGGATGACCCACTACAGGCAATCCCATAACTTTGCTCAGGAGAATGATTGAATATCCAATGTCATCCTTCATGTATCATCAAGCCATATCTACTTTATTGATTTTCTTTCCCCGAGATGGCTTCTCAATGAAGTATAAGGAATATATGATGTCGATGGTCTCTTGGTGATGATCCGTATGCCACCTCTCAGCTGCTTTATATGAAAGCCTAATAAACTAATCAGCTCTAGGTAAGTGAAAAACTCTCTCGATATTATCAGATCGTAGATCTAAAACCACTTTCCTAGTGATGCTCTTTACCACCCTTTCCTCAAGAAAAAAATGTCGAGATAAGGTCATAATCAATTTAGCTGACTGAACTGTCCCAAGATGTGATGCTGCATTTACCAATCTAGACCGAATTAAGGTGGATCTCAAAGAAGATCTTTCAGTTGGGTTGTTACAAACCCTCAAAAACTCTCCCAAGTCTGTGTGTCCAAGTTCTATGTCTTTGATCTCAGAGTGTTCATTGTGCAATCGTGACTTTGGGGTTACACCTTGGAACTTGTACACAACTGGCTTCGTTGTTGATCCGGATGTGGACGCCATTTGATTCTATTACCTACACGTCACAAAGAAAAGAATGATTAATTACCGGATACATTAAAAAAAAAAAAAATTAATGATATTCTAGAACTTATTTTGTTGTGATTTTTTTTATTTTTTTTATTTTTTTTATTTTTGGGTTTTTTTAATCTTATATAAAGAAAAAAAAATTATTTAATTTAAAAAATCAAAATCAGGAAAAAAAATGTGACTAGTGGCCTAAGGGACGCGACGGTGCAGCGGTCGCACGCTCAAAAGGGCGTAGCGGCGACCGCACGCGCGCGTCCAATAGGCGTGTCCAAAAGGACTACCACCAAATGGCTTAGAAGGCATGTGCAACGGCAGTCGCACATGACGCAGGAGGCGCACACAATGTCATGTCATCGCGCGTCCCAAATGATGCAGCGGCAGTGGCCACCACGCAGCCCAGAATGGCGTCGCGGCGGTGCGGCACGTGCATAGCCCAAAAGGGTGTCATGACGGCGTGGCACGCGCACGCTTCCTCTTCTAGTTGCCCGCACGCGCGAGCACTAGGACTGCATAAAAGGTGGAGGCGGGAAGGTTTCCATACCTTTCCCTCCTCAGCTCTACTTTCAACATCAAAAAACAAAAAAAAAAGGGGGGGGGGAGGGGGTTTTTATAACCTCCCTTCCTCCTCTATTTGCATGGACATGTGCCTCGATATGCATGAGCACACAATTTTTTTTTTTACTTATTTAATCGAGACTTCTTCTTTCAACTCCCGAACTATGAGTCCGGGAGTCAAAAAAAGTAGGGGGTCCCCATTCCTAGTGAGGAATGGGGCATGTGTTGTGGATAGCACAATAGATAGGTGATAGATTCATTCAAGTGGTGAGTTTAAAATTTTGATTATAGATTTATGTGTGAAGATATTGATCAAGGGTGATTCTATAGTCCAAAAGAGAAGACAGTACTAGTGTATTCTATATGGCGTTATTCAAAACATAAATCAAATTACAAGTAGAAAATAGATTGAAGCAAGAATTAGTCAAAGATAAAGATAGTTATAGGTATGAATTACATAAGAAACACTAGAAGAAAAAGTAAGAAGTTAAAAGGAATCAAGTAGTCAAAAAAAATATTATTCTATTTCAAAGATATATATGTCATTTTAAGATGAAGACTAGAAGTAGAATACATATAGGAAATATATTTGTCTATAAAAAGCATTTAATTAAACATCTTGTTGGTGAATAGTTCTACCTACTTATGTCTTACAAAGCCTAAAGTGTAGGGGAAGTTTAACCAAAACACCACAAGGCCATAGAAATATTAACTATGTCATATTACATATAGGTGACTAATGTTTCTAGTTAACATAGATGATCACTTAGTGTTCTATTTACTATTAAATGGATAATGGGAGAAAATTTAAATTATAGCGAGGATAGATATGGTCTTGAAACATCAATATAGTACCTCAATTTGTCAACCCCTTACTAGATTTGGTTGAGGCAAGGAAAGGGGTTGCAAGGATGACTTGTGGGTATTTTGGAAAAAATTATGCTAGTGGTGTAGACCAAATTTTGGAGGTGGAATGGAATGGAATATCCATTCCTCTATCTATATACTTAAAAGCTTACTTGGGAAGGGACATAGTTTCCCCTTAGCTCCTATTTATCTTCGATTTCCATACCATGGTTTTTAGTTCTCATAGAGAGCATGTGTGAGATGTTCTTAGCTCTCTTAAATGAATTACTAGTTGTGGTATAACTATTGAGAAGGGTTAGAGAAGTTCATTAACATAGAAGGGAAGAAACATGGTTTGGATTCCCCTATTAAGAGTCTATCAGACCCTACTAGGGAATTTTTTGATTTGAGTAGAGAAGGAAAAATTAAGGTTGTTGATTCTCTTGTTGGCTCAATTCAGGATCCTTTTTTTGATATGCCAATTAAGCCCTCTATGAGGGATAGTCCTTCTAAGGAGAGGAAGGTTGTGTGGGAAAATTTCAATATGGACTTGGTGTAGCTAGGTATTTCTAGGGAGAAGATTCAGTTGGATTATAAAGGGATGAGGGGGGAAAGGTAGATCTTAGGGAGCTCATTGACCCCTCAATACTGATTTTGAGTGACTCCAGCAAAGAGTCAACCCTAGATGTTAGAAGAATATGGATATTGAGACTGGGGATGGGGTTAACATGGGTTCTCTCATGGATATGGCTACCTTTTATAAATTGGAAGAAAAGTTTTTATTAATTGGATAATAGGACTTCAAGAATGGAGTATACTTTAAAGAACATTGGTGATGAGAGAAACATAATTCTGGAGGACTCCAATGAGCATAAGGCCATTGTGAAGATTTTTTATTAGGAAGACTTTGCAGATAGTCAAGGTGGGCTAGAAAAAAGAACCAGGTCTAACACCAAGAAGCAAGTTGTTGCAGCCACTAAGGAGATTATGAAAATTAAGAAGGTTATTGAAGGTACGAGTTAGTTGGAACTGCAAGCAATGGATCTTCTTAAGAGCATGGCCTAAGTGGCCTTTTTTTGTGTGGTCTCTAATCTTTGTATTTTTATTTTTTAGTTATGTGGTGTCTCTCGACTACTATCTTTTATTGGCTAGCCTTTTTTTTTTTTTTGGTCTATCATTTTTTTTTATGTTGACTATATGGGATTAATGGATTGAATCTTTATCTATTGTACAAGTCTTTAGGGCCTCTTCATAACTTATTTTACTTAATCAAAAAAATTGAACAAGGGTGGATGAATGAATTCTAGGCTTGGGTGGTTTATGAACTAGGTATAGATTCATCATACAATAATAGGATATGAGAGGAGGGTCTCTTTGTTTCTAATAAGGAGGATATAGACATGGGATTGACAAATATGGCACCCCTATTGATGCCCTAGGACAACATAATCTTCCTACTTTCCCTTATAATGCAAAATATGAATGAATTTTGTAATATGTTTCTCTAGAAGGAAAAGAAAAAAATTATCCATAATTAAAATGAAGTGCTCTTAGGAAAATGTATATATAGAATATTTCATGTGCATATAATTTTTCTTTTCCATTTTTATAATCTACCTTATGGGTTTCCTTTTCTAGGGATACAATTTTATGATAGAAATATGGAAAGTGTTAAAATCATAACATGTACTTTAAGGAGACAGAATAACACAATGTCTCTTCATAACATGTGTTTGAAGGATACAAAATAATATAATGTAGAACACTATATTTTTTCTTTTGGTGAAAAATCTTAAAATTTCTTTGAGTTGTAAAGAGAAGCTTGTCCAATATATACAATAACCAGCAGTAAACATGAAAATACTTTACTCTGAGGGACATACAAACACAATTAGGAAAACCTCATTTTATCCTTAACATGTTTGGCTCTAACAAATTACTTAAACATGAATTGGAAATTTTTCACCTTAATTATTTCTTCCTCTTTAGTCACATAATGACATTGGTTAACAAGCTAATCTTTTGCAATTTTCACTCCTATTAGGACACCCAAAAAATGTGTTCAATGCACTTATGGAGTTATACAAGGAATCTTTCAAGAAATAGAAACATGTGGAATAAAAATTCATGGAAAAGTTAAAAAACCTACCCACTCTAACCTAATTGGCTAAATGAGATTCTATAGGGACCCATTAATCAAAATTTGGAAATAACTCTTTTTGCAACTTAATTTTTTTCCTCTATTTTCCACATTTTTTCACACACAACTTAGGATATACAAGAAGCGGATATCTACATTTTAATATTTGTTTCATGTTAGAAACATGACATACTCATTGAGTTGAAAATCACTTCTAATGACCTAGGAACAAGTTGAATTACATGTAATGAACTATCTTCATGTTCTTACATGAACCTATTTGGGGTTGACTAGTGAGCATCTTGCTTTGCTAGATATTTAATGGGACATCCTCATGTGCAAAAAAGGTACTTTTTTGTCAAAATTTACTCTTTTTCCTATCACACACAATAATTTATTACTATTTTCATGTACTTTCTTCATGATGTCCAAAGGTTTTCGGCTACAAAGGCACTGGCTTGTCTTTAAATGACAAGATAAAAAAATTAGGTTGTCCCATAACTACAAATTATCATCTTCAAAATTGTATTTCTCTTTATCAGTGTTGTGACTAAATTTTTCTCCCTATAAGGTCTCTTGGATGAAGAGTTTCTTTGTTATTTGGTAGGATTCTTCTTTAGGAAATTGAAGTGCTAGAAATAGCTTGATCTTGTAGTATCACACATTTGCACCACATTGTCATTTATCATCTAGCATTACCCATACATTATCCCAAATACTTAAATTCCACATCATTTGTACTTTCTCACTCACCTTACCTTGTCATCACTTTCTTTAAATCTCAACCATGTGGACTAATAAAATAGGGCACATGTACACTATATACATTTATGCAATAAACACTTGTCTTTGAATCTATAGATATGTAGGTTGTTAAGTCATGAGAAACTTTCTCCCTCTAGAATGTAACACCTAATTAATCCACTACCCATTGATGAGGGATTCAACCTTACATGCATGTATCTCATTTCCAAGCTTTTGTGGATTGTGCAGTTTCTTTTTTTTTATTTTATAAGTTTCTCCAAGAATTTTGGACAAATTTCTTCATATCACCATTATACAACTTGCTCATATTTTCTTATCAACTCTTACTTCATCACACCTTGAAATTCCTATCTAGGAGTGGAATTTTCTCGTCCAATCCTTGTTTGGGTTTGATAACATACTATTTCAACTTGATCATATCCTTGTTATCAAACTAGTGTATATTGTTTGTCTCTTATCATCTTTGGTAATCTATTACTTATTTTGTGTCTAGTCAGCTATTGTGAAGATGGAAACACTAAATAGGGGATTTCATAGATTGAAATTTTATAATATTCAAACTTGTATGTTATATAGGAGCTCATTGAAGTATGTACATCATACTAATCATATGGAATTAAATCAGAAGAAAATAACTAAATAAAACAAAGAAAAATAAAAAGAGTGTTGTCCTAAGAAAAACTCAATGAAGTTAGAAGGAAATAAAAGATTCCATGATAGATAATTAGATCACTCTAGACTTTAGTTTTATGAAGATGGTCTCCCTATAATGGTTGAACAAAATTCTCATAAGATGTTAGAACAAGAAATTATTATAACTCATTCAAATAAATCATTCAATTAAGAAATAATAAAAAACCAATGGGAAGAGTGTCAAGATTATTTGTTGTAATATGACCTATTGATGGTTATCATTTTAGTTTTATTTGATTTTAACATGGTTTTAATTAGTACCAAAAAAATTATATTGACCTTCTGAATTTTGATGATGCATCAGTGGTTGTAAACTAATTAGTTTCTAGTAGTTGTGGTGTATGAGTTGGTCATTCATCGATTATCTTTCACTGATAGCTTGTGCTTCTTATGTTATTCATGACCATTGACTGAGTAGTAATTGTAATCATATTTCATTCCTAGATGGTTTCTTGCATCACCTCAACCATTGTATGGAGATTATGTTTTGGTTTGATACTTTGCAAAGCATGTTGATGTTTTTGGTCCCAATAGTTTTTCCTAACATGTCCATAATATTTGTTGGCATAAAAGATCATGGTAGCATGTTCTCAAGTATTTTTGTATTGATTTAGGTTGTGTGTCTCATCTTAAATCTATTTTGGCCAAAAGGTTTATGGAGGGAATTTGATATGTATTGATAAATTTAAAGATGCATTAAATCATGTAGAGTGTGTATATATGTGATCATATTTTTTATTCTTTTGTAATGGAAGTTTGAACTACTTAGATAACTAGTAGGGTAGGTATAGTTATTTCTTAACTAAAATTGTAGAGGTTTGGTACTAGACTTTGTTTTGGCTTCACATTTTATTTTGTTGGCAATGAGCCTTAATAATGAGCCTTTTTTATTTAGGGTATATCAACTTAGGGATTTATCCTTTTGGTAGTACCCCTCATTCTAATAACTATCATTATTATAATAAATCACCTAATTCATGCCACCTCAACCAATTATTTTATCATTTCATGAGAATTACCTTCTCCATGGTTTTCTCCCAATCGGGGTTTTCACATAAAAAATTTGGTGTCCATTATGTCATTGTACTTATGACTTAATGATTATATTTTGATGGTGTATTATTAGAGTTAACCAAAAGATCTTAAGTAGTATTGAATGTGTTTTAAGTGTTTTCCAATAGTTGGAAAATAATTTGAGTGTGTTATAATTGATTCACCCCTCCTCTTAGTTATTCATCATATTAAAAAATTTGTATTAGAGATTTTTTCCTTAGCTTAGAGCTTAATCACTTTAGGTATGTATGATGGTGTATTCATTTAATATCCCTATATTTGATGAATTATATTATAGTACGTGGAAGGGTAAGATGAAAGGTTTCCTAAGATTGATTGGATGTTACAAGACTTGGAATCATGTTGAGATGAAGTATGTGTTCCCTATGAATGGCTTACAAATAATAGATGAGATATAAGCATATGAATAAAATGTGAAGGAAATGTATTCAATTACTAGTGATTTATATAAATAATAACTTGCTAGGTTATTTTGTTGAAGACTTTTTATGAAGATTGGGAAAACTTGAAAGATATTTATGAATAAAATGTGGAAGTAAAACTATCTAGGAAATTAACAACTAAGAGACACTATGAAAATATTTGGATGGGAATAGGTGAAGATATCAAGAGTTAATTTTAGAGAGTTGAGTGTGTAGTTAATGAAGTCATGGATCAAGTTGGTAGTATAACTAATGAAGACTTTATGGAGATCCTAATGAAATTACTTCATAGTTACAATGATAGGGTTTCAGTTATTAAAGAAGTGTAAGATGTGCATACATTTACCAAAGAGAAATTGTTTGGCACTTTGATATTGTTTGAGATGAGAAATTTTGGCACTAACAAGAGTGAATCTGAAACAAATTTCAAATAAGAAGAGGTTGAGGAAGAGCCTAATGATGATGAAGATGGTGAATAACTTGAAGATAGTTTTGAAAAAATATTGAGGAAAGGTACCAACAAGTATAAAGGTATGCTACACCTAAAATAATTTAGGTTTTTGTAATATTCATCTACTAGATGTCCAAAGTAAGGTCCTAAACAAGAATTTAAGAGGTTCAATAAGAAGGCTTTTTATGTGAATGAAAATGTTAGCATTCCAAATGATAAGTTTGATGGTGAAGATTTATTATTTTATGTTGCAAAATAGAAGGAAGATGTTAGATTTGAGATTGATATATATATATATATATATATATATATATATATATATATATATATATATATATATATATATATATATATATATATATATATATATATATATATATATATAAAATTGTATTATCTTAAATTGGAAGCACTCCAATACAATGAAGGTTTAGCACCTATATAATGTAAGATCTCATCTCACTGCATCTCTCCTCCTTTCTTACCTTTCCTTCTCCTTTCTCTTAGGTGGAATTGGGGTAAGACTAATTGATCCTCTTTAAAGCTCATGTTTTCATGGAATAAAGCTAAAGGTAGGATCTAACCACCTAGGTCCTCCCTTTCCTTCATCCATTCACTTGGTATCTCTTATCCACACCAAAATGAATATATCTTGGATTTTGTACCTAATTTCTTGGATCTAAAACTTATTTTAGGATTATGAAGGTATTGCGAGGTTTTTGGTCCCTATTGATAGGGACATGGTGCACTCCTAATATTTCAATCAGGGACACATTGCATCCCTGTTTGGGCCCTATATTTTTTGGTCCACTTATCAGGTCCTATGTGTGGACTATTTTGTGTTAAGTTCTAGGTAGGTCAACCTACAGGAATTAGTCAATTTTGAGACCTTTATAATCCCATCCATTTACTCTATTTTTTAATTCTACAAATATCTCACAAGAATTCATTTGCACTAGCATTCAAGCACTCAATCCATTGAAGGATTTTATCTAGCAAGATCTTCTTCAAGATTATTTATTGCATCTTCTATATCCATTAACCTTCATCTTCTTGATCCAAATTAATTAGTGAAGTAAGCACACTGCATGTGATTTGAGAGATCATACTATCGTAAGGTGAATTCATACATATAATTTACATTTATGCAATTAAATCATTTTAATTCAAGCTTAGTTCCTAAAATAGGGTTTGACAAAGGTAACCCCTCCCCCCCCCCCCCACAAAAAAAACCTTTTTTTATTGTAGATTGTGGATCTCAAATTGGAAAAAATGTTTCAAATTTGAGTACCCTTTTCAACTTTCTCCATAATTGTGGAATTAGAATTAGCGGCAAATATAGTTTTATAGGGTCACAAAGGTCAAACTTATATTTAGGGTCATGAAGGTCACCCCTGATGTGGAGAAGGTCACCTTGGTCATATCATCAAATGATTTTTTGGTTTTTCATATTTTAGCATTTTAGGCTTAGATCCAATGTTACTTATCAAATTTGAGTAGCATAACAAACATAAAATCATATCTAAAAGGTGTGTCTTCTATCTTCTTTTTCATTTCAGCATATATACTTATTTTATTTGCATATCTTTCCCTAACTCTCATTATAATTAAGGGTTTCCAAGGACCTTTGTATCTTTTCCCCTATTCTAACTCAACTTCTAGTTTGTATTGGTACTCCTTTCTCACTTGGCTAGCACTAATCTTTCTAGATCTAGTCCTTTTGACTTAGGATTGAAAGGATCAATTTCCTTAACTCCCTCTTTGAGTTGTGTAAGTTTGGTTATGTGATGAACTTTGGGTTTCATATCCTTGATTCACATTTCTCCCTTAACATCTTTGGTGAACCCTACTTGTACCCCCATTTCTTTTTGGAGTTTGACTATTCTTCACCTTTCTTTGATGGTGTTAGATCTCTCTTTGCATGCTTTATATATGCATTGGATTATATTTTATACTTTGTGATTTACTTCATATCATAAGGTTATATTTATTTTTTGTTTTATTTCCTTGTTTGTGTATGATCTTTACTACCTTAAGTCCTACTTATAGTATTCCTATTAGGAGAAGTCATAAACTCATGGCTCATTTTGTTCTAGATTCCTCTTCTCCTCTCTTTAGGAACCTTAGTGACCCTATGGCTTCTCATGATCCTAATCCTCCTATGTATCATGACTCTTCTAACTCATCTCATTATGAAGATGAGGCTTTAAGGGATCCCCCTAAACAAGTTGATAAGATTTATAATGAGATTTATAAAATACATGATTGGATTCTTCAAGAGAATTTGAATAGTGATGTTATTTCTTCTTTTAAGGCTCTTAAGAAAGTGATCTATAATGATGAACATGGTGTTGATCTTTTTGTGTGGTCTTACTCACCTTACCCATTCTCATGTTAAGTCTTTGGCTCAAGTTGCATCTGAATAGGGATGGCTCCACCAATTACTACTCTTTCCTTGTCTATTTTTTCACCTCTCTCCTACTTATATATTGCTCCTATTGTGACTATTTTTGTTCATTTTTTTAATCCTCTTATTAGTATTCTTCATATTCCTTCTTTTCTTGTGAGTATTTTTCCTTCTTCATTGCCTACTTCACAACCTTCATAATAGTGTTTCTTTCACTTATTCTAATCCTTCTACTATGGTTCCTAGTGCCCCACCAGTAGCACCTTCTATTCCAGCTAACTCTTACACTCTTCCTAATGTATCAAACACGTCTATGCCTCCTATTTCCTCTAATGTTTTCACTATCATTAGTCTTGCTCAAACTATTTCCTTTTTGCAACAACTTGCTTCCTTCACTCAATTTAAGTTTAATGTGCCTACATGTGATATGGGTAGTCCTTTATCTTTTAACATTATCTATACCAATTCTCCTAAACAAGTTGATATTCCTTTCCTTGATACTTATAATCATAAAGTTTACCCTGTGACTTGCCTTAAAAAATTTAAGTTCTATGTAGTGATTATTCTCACAATCATAGGATTTTAGCTAAGTTGCTTGCACGTACCTTTTGTGACAAAGATTTGCAATGGTACTTCCCTTTGCCACCTTATTTTATTTATTCTTTTCATAAACTCGCCAATACTTTTATCTAGTAGTTTTAGAATAATATTGGTCCTTCAATGTCTTTGATTGATTTGATGCATTGTAAACAATGTCCTAAGAAAAGGTGATTGATTTATCGATAAGTTTAACCATTTGCATGCTTAGATTTCTTATATTGTGCTTGATCTTGATATTCAACATATGTTTATTGTGAATTTACAAAAAGACATTAGAGATGAGACTTCGCTTATTGGATTTACTTCTTTTTCACAACTTCTTTCAATGCTTCACCATTATCCATTACAAGTGAGTCAGTTTGAGAGAGCCACTCTAATGGGTCTTGTACCCATTGATAAGAGTGATGTCGCACCTAATTATAAAAAATTATAGAAACCTAACAAATATATCAAAATTTTCAAAGACACAAATACATTAGATGAACAAGTAGCTATTGCATCCTAAGGTTATATTGCTTCTTCCTCTACTTCTTTGATGAATCATAAATTTACTCCTCTTTATAAATATTTACATTCTATTATGGGTTAGTTGGTTAGTTCTATTACTATTAAACTTCCTTCTATTTGACCACTTCTTCCCTCTACTGCATCGAGTCCACACTTTGATTATAAATCCTTTTGTCAATATCAACATCATCCTGGCCATGATACTAAGGTGTTTTATAGTCTGAAACATAAGATAAGGGATTTGATTAATTCTAATGCTTTGTCTATTTATATTCAAGATCCCCTAATTGAACCTTCCAAATCTATAAAAATCCTTTACCTCAACACACTACTAATACCATTGTTCAACCTCTTCTTCTTCTCTTGCTCTGAATATTTCTTGTGATAATTTGTTGGAAGAGAATGATCATACTATTAACAGTATGGAATGTGTAGCTCCACCTCTACCTCTACCTTTTCCTCTACCTAAGTAGAAAGATCCATCTATGTCTAATGATCAACCAAAGCCCAAACCTAAAAATAAGTGTACTAGAGCCCTTTCTATTTCATTTAACGATTCTAATACTTTCAAGGTTCTTGATGGTCCTCTTTATATTGCTACTTAGATTTCTAAGTATCCTTCTTATGGATGTCTTGTTGGTCCTACTTTTATGGTTAATGTTATAACTACATAACATTTATATGTTAAGAAAATATATCGTGATTTCTATGATTCAACTAATACTTGGATTTAGACTTGTAATAGTTTCTTATATTCCCCTCAAGGTTCCATTTATTTTCTTGTTTAGCTCTATTGAAAAGTGTTGACTAGTACCTTTGGTGTCATTCCCGCTTCTTATCAATTCCAAGTGAAGCTTGGTTTACCCTTGTTGACTTCCATGCAAGCCATTGCTTCTCCTATTCATTAGTGCACTAAATTTCCTTATGATGGTGAGATTAAGATGATCAACCATAGTCTCTATCACCCTTCTAGACCTTGACATTTCACTACTCTTGTTTTTTTTTGCCTTCTACTCCTACTACACCTCATACTTGTCCTAATTATCTTCTTCAAACTTATCAAACTGATAAATGCCAAAATATTGTTGATTTGAGTATGCTTAGGAATACCTATCATGGTCTTTTTCCTACACCATCTAAACCTATTTATTTTTATTATTCAACCACCTCTTACATTTAATGATCATGTTAGTGTGGTCCCTCCTTCTAGTGTAGTTCCTCCTCCTAGTGTGTTTTACCTTTCTAGTTCTCAACCTATTGTTTTTCCTCTGTTAACATGACTATTGGTACTAAGGAACCTATGGTTGTTGATCCTTCTTATCAACAAATTTGTGGTAAGACTAGGCATAACCAACATGCTCATGAATTTTGAAAGAATTTCTAGGCTTGTGCTAAAGCTCATATGCATGATTCTTATCATCTCATGTCTATAGAGGAAGTTAATCATACTAATGAGATAGATAACTATGATATTCATATTTTGGATTTTATTGCTATTAATGTTGATGTAGAAGATACTTTAGATGATTATGAGTTGGTCTTGATGTTGATTTTCCTAACATTATTTCTACATAGCTTACACTCACATTTGATTTGGAGCATATCAACTCTCAAGAGGGTTCTTCTTTAGATATAAATATTTTTCCTACTACATTGGATGTTTCTCCTCTTGAAATTTGTCCACCTTTTATGTATACCATTGATCAAGATAGGGAAGAAGAGAAATGTACTTGAAGTGAGTGCTCTAGAATAGTAGTTTTTTGTGTGATTTCATGTTGTGATGTGTTTCCCCAATATTTTATTTTCTATATGTTTTCTATATGCATGTTGTGGTGTTTTTCCTCTGTTTCAACATTCTTTAGCTAAGAGTTGAAGTTTGAAGTTTCTTAAACTGTGATTTTCCAACTAACTTTCATTTTCTTAGTTACTTTCTTAATTTTTCCTTCCTTGTCTTCTTCTCTCTTCTTTTCTTCTTCTTTATTCTCCCTTATTCTTCTCTCATCTTCATTTCTTCTTCTCTCTTCTTCTTTTCTTCTCTCTTCTTCCTTTCTTCTTTCTCATTCCCTTCATCTTCAAAGCTTGTGTAATCTACCAAATTGTCAACAATAGAGGGACCAAAATCCTTAAAAGGATCTTCTATTGTATCCATGAAACTCTTTCAAAAAAGATCATTTTTTAATGCTTCCAATTTGATGATTTCATAAAGAGATAATAAGCAAGCTGCCAATTTGGTGATTTCACAAAGAGATGATAAGAAAGGTTCTGATTTTAGGATTGGTGTTCTAAAGAACTTCCAATTTTGAGATTTTGGGAATGATGTCGTAAGGCATTTCCAATTTTATGATCTCGAGAATAGGGTTTAAAGGCATAATTGATTTCACAATTTTGTGTTCAAGATGGTTATCTCTGCCCAATGTCACCAGTTTGCAAGACTAGATCTCTTGGCATTTTAATTTTGCATGCTATGTCTATTCATCAGGTTGAATTAGCAAAGATTTTCCTTCTAAATATATCTTTTCAAATTCCAATAAAGTAACACGAGCATTTAATGCTAAGTACATGTGCATTCTATCTTAAATTAGCAAAAAATTAGATGTGACAAGTTCTTTGCATTTGCACATGTGATCTATTGGTTGGAGTTAAATGAATTTATTGATCGTTGTTGAGTAAGGACATTATAAGGAAACATTCTCTCAGAATTTCCTTGTATTACAAATTTGTTGTTCTATTTTTGTGCATGTTTTAAAGACTCTTCAAAATGGGACTTCCCATTCAAGTATACAATGATTAGGATAACCCAAAACTAGTCATGTAGCCTAATTTGTCACCAGAAGCGTAGGACCAACTTAATATTCTTAATAGTACATAGTAGCATAGGATTTGCAGAAGAATTACACTAGCTATGTCAATAATGTGTAGGAGTTGGATATTGCAGAAGTTAGAGCTAAGGTTAGAGCCATCTTGGTTGATTTTGAAGACCTTCATGGGAACTAACATTTTCAAGAAATTCTTGATGTGATTTGAAAATTATGATATGTTTTTTAAAAGCTTCTTTAAAAAGCTTATCATTGTAAAAAAATTGTGAATGGTTATAAGTAGTTATTAGTTAGTTTTTCTATAAAAGTATGAAGCTTTTTTGCACCCTTTCATTTTCTATAAGGAACGGTAACAAGACCTAATAGATACAGGAAGATAGATATACAAAGATATGGATATATGAATGTGTAGCATAGATACAGACATTACAATCAGTCACCGCCCAATTGTACTTATTTTCAAAATTAATAAAAATACTATGTTTCTCTTCTAAAGTTTGGGAATAAATCATAACTTCTGGAATTTGTGAATCATCTTCTTCGATTTACATTGTTGTTGATGGATTGAAATTGAAGAAATAAAATCCTCGATAAGTAGAATCTATGCTATGCCCTTAATATTATTGTATATAGGGTTATGAATAGTTAACTTGTGGCTATCTTAGTCCTTAATTAAGTCATGTTATCATTATTATATTATAATTTATTTAGGTAGGTTGGCCTAGGTGTTATGAAGGGTTGTGTCTATTCAACCTAAGCATAATTAGGTATATATAGGAGTTTGTGAGTCTTATTTCATCATGGTATTGTGAAGTGTGTTCTCATTGAAGATATTTGGAGGTTTCCCCCTCGAAGTGACCTATTACTCTCAGCTATTATCAATAATTTGTATATTATTTCATATTATTTCTTCTATTGTGTGAGTTATTCCATTACAAGTGGTATCAAAGCATGATCTTGGCACCATAGAGGCAAGATTTTTTTGTCAAGATTGCGGCGATTTTGGGAAGAGCATAACTTTCAGATTTTAGCAAATTTTGCAAATATTTTTAAAGGTTTATTGAAGAACATATTAAAGAAGCTATAATCCAAAATTTAGAAAAATTGGACCAAATTTGAGGAAATTATTGCAGAATTACTATTTGTACACAATTTTTTGAGATCTTCATATCTCTCACATCTTGTCGAATTGGAGTATAACTTGTATTGGGTTTTTCAATACATAGTAGAGGAGACTAAATTCAAAGCTTGGAGAAATTGAAAAACAAAAATAAGCAAGATATTGTAAAATTGGGAAAATTCTCTCTCAAGGCAGCAAATTTGCTATTTTTTTGGGGGGGGGGATTTTTTTAGAGTAAGGATTTCTTGGCCCAAGTAAGTTACAATTAAAATAAATAAATCAAAGAATTTACATTTCATTTGTGTGATTTATTTCAAAAACATTGGTCTCCATCATGAAGGGGCCTCCAAGAAGAGGCAAAAAGAATTCTACCACACCAGGAAAATCCTCTAATCAAGATTGGGAAGCAACAGAGGATAGTAATCCCAATGAGGAACTTAGAAAGTTCAAGGAAAAGGTTAAGAAGGATATGTGTGACCTACAAGGAGATATATCATATATACAAAGCATTTTAAGCACCAATATGAATGAAACAAGGAAGGAGCTCTCAAGCAATCAAGGTGAAACATTCAAGTCAACAAATAATGAGATAAATTTTATTAATCCTATGGGATCTAGGATTTTTTTCCAAAGGTGGATATGCACAAATTTGATGGCAAGGATCCTCTAACATGGATAAATCAAATGGTGAACTTTTTTGAAGTACATCAAATCCCATACGGACAAAAGGTTACGATGGCTTCCTTATATCTAGAACTAGATTAATTTATTGGCTATCATTGGCTTCGTACTCATAGGAGGAAAAAGGGTCTCACTATATCATGGTCAATTTTTATAGAACTCCAAGCACAATATAGCAATAGTGTGACAGAAAACTTCTTTAGCCAACTTGCTAAGCTTCAACAAATAGGATCAGTTAAGGATTATATTCAACAATTCCAAAATCTATCCTTAAGAGTAGATACAATTACATAGGAAAACTTGAATGATTTATCCTTGGGTGGTCTCAAGGATCACATTCAACATGAGGTATGCATGTTTTTTCCTAGTTCAGTAAATGAATCTTTTATATTGGCACACAGGGTAGAGAAAAAGTTCTTGATTCCTAGAAAGCAAGGGCATAAGGTGACAAGAGACAAAGGATATTCAACACCTTATCTTCCTCAACTTACTAGGTTGACTCCACAACAAATTGAGGAGAAAAGAGAAAAAGGGTTTTGTTTCAATTGTGATAGAAAATATAGTCAAGGATATAAATGTAGTGAAAAGAAATTGTTCTATATTGAAGGTCCAAGTGAGGAAGAAGAAGATAAACCCATATCAGAGGAGGATAGGGAGTTAGGTGAGGAATCACATGATTCTCAACAAATCATTTCTTGGCATACACTTTTAGGTTTCAATGCACCACAAACTCTTAAGGTAGTGGGTTTCTTAAAGAAGGAGAAAGTAACAGTGTTGATTGACTCGAGTAGTACTCATAATTTCATCAACAAAAAGTTGACAACTGTTCTAAATTGTTTTATATATCTAGCTTCAGAGTTTCATGTTTTGATTATAGATGGGGGCATAGTTAGTTGTTCAGGAAAGTGTCATAGCATCAAATTATCCATGGGAGATTATCAACTTGATACCCCAATGTATGTGATATCCATGGGTGGAGCAGATATTGTTTTGGGAGTACAATGGCTTACTACATTGGAAACAATTAAGATGAACTTCCAAGAACTATTCATGTGATTTCGATCACAAGGAAAGGTAGTGGAGCTAAGGGGGTGGAAGGAAAAATCCACACATATGGTAAACTCTCATCAAATGCAAAAAATTCTTAAGAAAGGTGGGGATAGATTTGTGGCCTAGCTATGTTCATTAGAAGTCTCTCAATCTAATGCTCTTACTCATCCAAATTTACAAGAAATAATTGATCTACACTTAGTGATTCTTGGAGATATGCCTAAAGGACTTCCTCCTAAGAGGGATTGTGACCATGCCATACAACTAGTTCTAGGGAGTTAGCCACCAAATATTAGGCCTTATAGGTACCCACACATTAAAAAAAGTGAGATAGAAAAAATTGTTGAGAAAATGCTATAAGAAAGAATTATTAGGTATAGGCAAAGTGCTTACTCCTCACTTGTCATGCAGGTGCATAAGAATGATGAAACTTGGTGCATGTGTCTAGATTATAGAGTGCTCAACAAGTAAACCATTAAAGATAAGTTTCCAATTCCAATCATCGATGATATTCTAGATGAATTAAATGGAGCTATGTATTTTACCAAGTTAGATCTTAGATCTGGTTATCACCAAATTCGGATTAAGGAGGAAGATATTTGTAAGACAAAATTTCAAACTCATGAAAGTCATCATGAATTTTTTGTGATGCCATTTGGTCTTACCAATGCACCATCTACATCCCAAAGCTTGATGAATTCCATTTTTAAGAAGTTCTTGAGAAAGTTTTTGTTAGTGTTTTTTGATGATATATTAATTTATAGCAAGACTTGGGAAGAACATTTGTAGCATATAGACCAAGCATTACAATTAATCAAAGATCATCAACTCTATGCTAAGCCATCCAAGTGTGCTTTTGGTCTTAAGGAGGTGGATTATTTGGGATACATAGTTTCTCATGAAGGAGTAAAGGTGGACCCTAACAAAATTAAGGCTATCATGGAATGGCCTATTCCAAAAACTATTAAGAAGTTGAGGGGTTTCTTGGGATTGATAGGATAATATAGAATATTTGTGAAGAATTATGGTTGTATAGCAACACCCCTTACGACTCTATTGAATAATGATTCCTTTCATTGTAATAAATTTGCTAATGTATCATTTGAGCAATTGAGGAAGGCTATATGTACAACTCCAGTGCTTGCCACTCCATACTTCACCAAGGAATTCATTTTGGAATGTGATGCTTCTGGAAATGGGATAGGAGCAGTTCTCAAACAAGAAGGTTGACCAATTTCTTTTGAGAGTCATCAATTAAAAGGTAAAATTCAACTTGAACCTATTTATGAGAAGGAAATGTTAGCAATCCTTCATGTAGTTAAAAAATGGAGGCCTTATTTAATGGGTCGACACTTCAAGGTTAAGACAAATCATGATAGCCTAAAATATTTTTTGGAAAAAATACTTTCATCAGAAGAGAAACAAAAATGGGTCACTAAGATGTTGGGATATGACTTTGAAATTGTATACAAGAAAGGGAAGGAAAATATTATGGCCGATGCACTTTCTAGGAAGGATGAAAAAGATGAAGCCTTATTGTGTGCCCTTTCAATGTTACAAGAAAATTGGGTGGTAGAAGCCAAAGAAGAGTGGAAAAATGATGTTGCAACAAGTACTCTCATCCAGAAAATAAAAAATGACCCTAGTAGTTTAGATAAGTTTTTTTTTAAAGGGGGATATTCTTTGGTATAAAGAGAACTTGTATCCCTACAAGAATTCCACTCTTTGACACAAGATTCTCAAAGAACTACATGAGTCCCCAATTGGTGGTCATTCAAGCTTTTTGAAGACATATCATAAAGGTCAAGCAAGATTATTTTTGGGAAGGGCTAAAAGGTGATGTTCAAAAGTTTGTGGCTAAATGTCTGGTTTGTCAAAGAAATAAGGGCAAAACAATTAAGATACCAGGTCTCTTGCAACATTTATCTATCCCTAGCCAATGTTGGGAAGAGGTATTTATGGACTTCATCACAAGGCTCCCCAAATCCAAAGGTCATAATTTCATCATGGTAGTAGTTGATCACCTCACTAATTATGCACATTTTATTGCATTATCACATCCTTTTATAGCAAGTATAGTGGCAAAATTTTTCTTGGAGAATATCCAAAAGCTACATGGTACACTTAAGGTTATTATTAGTGGTCGTGATCCTATATTTACTAGTCGCTTTTGGAATGATTTATCGTCATGTTTGGGTACTCAATTGGCTCATAGTTCTTCATACCATTCACAATCAGATGGGAAAACTAAGGTGGTTAATAAATGTTCGAAAGGATATCTACATTGTTTCACTTTAGAAAAACAATCTCAATGGGTAGATTGGCTACCTCTTGCATAATGGTGGTACAATACTTGTTTTCATAGCTCATAAAAAATGTATCCATTTTTGGCACTTTATGGATATCATCCTCCTTTCATCACATCATCATTAAAGGTGTCATCAAGAGTTCAAGTAGTAGAGGATCACTTGCTTCATCAATAATAGGTACTTTTAGGACTCAAGGAGAATTTAGCTATGGCAAAAAATAAAATGAAACAACAAGTGGACCAACATCATAGGAAAGAAATTTTGAAGTTGGGGACTGGGTCTTCTTGAGATTGTAGCCTTATAAACAAATCTCAATAAAGCAACAAAAAAAGAATAATAAATTGTCTCCAGGATATTATGGACCATACCAAATCATGCAAAATATTGGTAGTGTTGCCTACAAGCTTGAGTTTCCACAACAACAAAGATACATCCAATTTTTCATGTTTCTTGTTGGAAGAAGGTAATTGGGTAGAATATTCCTAGTCAAACAGTACTACCAGAACTTGATGAAGAAGGAAGAATAATTTTGGAACCAAAGTACATTCTTTAAACACACATGAAGAATCTAAGGAACAAAACCCTAACTTAGTATTTCACCCAATGGAAGAATTTACTAGTTGAAGAGGCCACATGGGAGGATGAGGAGTTCATTCAAAAGAATCCACACTTGGTTAGCATTGAGGAAAATTCTTCTTTCAAGAGAGGGGGCATGCTACACCCTTAATATTGTTGTATGTAGGGTTATGAATAGTCAACTTGTGGCTATCTTAATCTTTAATTAAATTATGTTATCATTATTATATTATAATTTAGGTAGGTAGGTCAGCCTAGGTGTTATGAAGAATTGTGTCTATTCAACCTAAGCATAATTGGGTATATATAAGAGGTTGTGAGTCTTATTTCATCATGGTATTGTGAAGTGTGTTCTCATTAGAGATATTTGGGAGTTTCCCCCTCAAAGTGGCCTATTACTCTCAACTATTATCAAGCATTTATATAATATTTCATATTATTTCTTCTATTGTGCAAGTTATTTCATTACAATCTATGCATGGATTTTGTGTACTTGGTCTTCAATACTATTGGAGTTAAATTCAATTGACTAAGGTTTTAAAATCTCAAGTTCTTTCTCTAGAAATTGATATAAGCATGCATGTCTCCAATTTATTGGATAATTGCAACAAACATTGTAATTGACTCTATTCTCCCATCGGGAAAGGACCGGTCTTTTATTCTTTGTAGGGAAAAGTACAATTCAGTGGAAGAAAAAATTATTTGTCTCGTATTATTGCTTGCATATATCACTTTACATTTTAATTTTTAGAAATATCATCTCTTGATTTCTCCATGAGAAAGTAATTTCCTACTCAAGATTATCATTTTTAAGTCTATATTGTCAATTTTTCTCCTCTATAAGAGTTGAGACAAGAAAGTAGAACCACCTAGGCTTTGTAGAGCCTGAAGGGTGAGGGTTGAGTAAGTGTGTTTTCAACCTTCTTCATTGACCAAAATTATGTTTATTTCCTAGCATCAAGTAGGAAAGGATTGTAGGTTTTTAAGCAACAATTTTGAGAACCAACACACTATAATGCTTTTGTTGTCCACATTCATTGTATATGTGCTAATTTTTATTTGTGGCATCTTTGATGTCTCTGCTGCCTCTTTCATTTCTAAATCTTTTTATGCTTATTTTTTTGCTAGTGTGGATACTAATCTATCTTGTTTATCTTCTTGTGTGTCTATTGTAGAGTGAATACGGATTTTTCCCCTGTCACTTTGATTTCCTTTCTTGAGCTTGGTTCCACAAAAGTCATAAGTTTTACAATAGCCTCTTGTGTTTCTTTGTTATCTCTTCATAGTTTTCTCCCATTTTTAATATGTCTCATCGTATTTCTCAGTAAGGTTCAATGCTCTTCATTATTCTTGCAAGATGCTCATCATCTTCTACTTCACATAATTTCCATATTAATCTTTCCCTTATTGTCCTATCCTCTTCAATAGCTCTCTTATTTATGTTAACTAACATCTCATATAGATATCTATGGTTATGTCCTTGTATGTCTCTAAATTTCTTGTTAAACAATATCATATGTCTAATAACTACATTCTCTAGCTCAAACTTCTCAAAATTATTATACAAGTCATAAAATTTGTTCAATTGTGCAAAATCTCCATCATTAATTATTATGCAATTCAATCTCTTAACTTTTGGTTTCCATTTCTTCCTTTCCCCATTGGAAACTTCCACTAGTACATTTTGGGATAATTTTTTATAGTAATTTTCGACGGCAGGCCAATTTGGCTTGTCAAATTTATTTATTTTAAATTTGTTCCTAATAACATTGAAATTTTGATGACAATTAAGATTGGCATCAAAATTTTGACATTTTTGGGGATATAAACAAAAAAAATAAAACTTCATTTCAAATCACGTGGAAAAGTGTGGGTAGGAAGCTTCAAGAATGACCAATTAAGAGATTTCCAGTGCCATCAAGGTAAGCTTGATGGATTCATTTGCATTATCCATGTCCTCTTCTATTTGGAACTTGCTTTCAAGGTAAGGTCTCGTCCTCTTTTGTTTGCTTGTTTAATTTCTATGTAAGGATTAAAGGTACTTTTCATTTTCATTGTAAGCATTCAAGGTAATTTGTGTTTGTAATGTGCTTAATTTCAAGGTAAGGATTTAAGGTAATTTTTACTTTGGCCATCGATTATATTGATTCAAAAATTGTTCATATTGCCTAATTTCAAATAGATTGCCTAATTAATCTGAATGTATAACCCTAGAAAAAAATTGGGAGACTTGTGGACATTAAGCTATTTCTCTTCCTTCATCTCCTAGTGAGAGTGCTACTGAGGAATCTTCCATGGAGGTGTTGATATCCTAGTAATGGATATGTATGCATAGTCGCTAGAAGAGCCTATTGGAAACATGAAGTTTGAGGTGTTTTCTATCAAGATATTACAAGGATTTAATGTCTCACTAGTTGACTTGACTTAGCCCATGATCCTATTCCAAAATATTCTTCTTCAGCAAAATAAATGTTCTATTTACCATACATGATTTTCAGTTTTAGAAACACATTATTTATCGATATTATTCCTATTTTGAAGTGGACCCAATTTTCAATAGCATAATTTTTATCTTTCCAGAGATTGGATGAACTCTTGGATTTAGGATTTATCATAATTCTTTATTAAGGTAAGTAGGGATTTTAAAAGGGCCCAAACCCTTTAACAAAGAAATGGGAAAATAGATTTTGACCCTCGATTGGATTCTATAAAGACCCATCCATCTAAGATTTTTAAGTGTTTATTGAACCAAAAAAGTGCCCTTGATGGTATAAAATATAATAAATTGGGTCTATGCCTTCATGGTATTCATGATAAACCTAGGATACAAGACCTCAGAAATGTTTGAAATACATTTGATATTGGGATACAATTGATATTGTTTTGCAAGTGCACTTGGACTTGGACACCTTAAACCTTTCAATATTTATTTGTGACTTTATTTTGCATGTTCATTATATCTAGAAGTTATAATTGATTGAACCTATTAGACTGTAGAGATTGGTTCTAATTTGGATGCTTCCTCAACTATGTGTTGAACCACAAGAGTATTGCCATCCTCTTTATCATTTGCATATCTATCATTGCTTTGTTTCCATCATTGGCTTGGTCTATCTCCATTCTTCTCTCTATTTAAATTTGGTTATTATGTTTCCATCTTCCATTAATGAGCCCTCTTCATGATAAATATTTATAATGGGAATCACAGAGATGGATTTTTTTTTTGGATAATGATTTATTTTAGAATCTTCAAGGATGTTTTCTATCTAGGAATTTTTAATGGATGTTGGGAAGAAAATCATGTTGTTATGGGTTTTGATGTTGATGTGACCATTATTTGAAACAACTCTTAGCCCTGATGTGATCTTACCTCAGATTATTCTATTGAATCATATGCAAACTAGGGAATGTATCTTCCCACTCATTGTGGAAGATGAATAGTGTCTTCCCAAGTTTCTCATATACAAGTTGTATTTCTAACATCAAGCATAAATCTCTGCAACCAACCATTTTTTTAAAAGAAAAACCTTACAATATGCTATACATAACCTTGATTATTATAGGCTATAGAACTTATCTACACATTGGACCCATGAACTTTCAACATACAATTCAAGCGTAAACATCAGAATCGTGATTTCCAAAATGAAAATTTTGTAGAAATTCTTTAAAGACAACTTTCAAAAACAAAAATTCAATAGAAAAAGTCAATGAAATTTCTTCAAAAGCCTATTAAGGAGAAACGAACCTGCAGATACTATTGTTGTGCTTCTTTGATACCTATGACAACTTGTATTTCTTACATTAGGCATAAATCCCTACAACCAACCTTTGTTTTTTTAAATAAAAACCTTGCAACATGCTATACATAACCTTGATTATTATAAGCTATGGAACCTATCTGCACATTGGAACCATGAAATTTCAATTTATAATTCAAGTGTAAAAATTAGAATCATGACTTCCAAAATGAAAATTCTATAGAAATGCTTGAAAGACAACTTTGAAAAACAAGAATTTAATAGAAAAGGTCAATGAAATTTCCTCAAAAGTCTATTAAGGAGCAAGTAATCTTCAGATATTGTGAAGGTAACTACTACTTTCCATCATGAACATAGAAATTAAAAAGCAAGAACCATCAAATTCCATATCCATTCATGATGATTGGTGCTTCCTATCATTAATGTCTATACCTTCCAACATTTATTTGCTTACTTGTTTCACTTTCCTCCATGATTCCTTTGTATGATTCCAATATTTTAGTTCTTAAATTTCCATTTGAAAGTAAATTTAGTTAAATGAGGTGATAAAATTTCATATGTAGATGTATGTATGTATGTATGTATGGATGTATGTATGTATGTATGTATGTATGTATGTGTATATATATGTATGTATGTATATATTATGTATGTATATATGTATGTATATGTATGTAAATGTATGTATGTATGTATGTGTGTGTGTGTGTGTGTGTGTGTGTGTGTGTGTGTGTGTGTGTGTGTGTGTGTGTTATGATGGGATGAAGACCGAATCAACAAGAGTAAGGATTTTCCCACCAAAAGGATTGTTATTTCATTCCAAATATGTACAGTACTATTCCAATTCCATACTAGGTTGAAGATAATCAATTTATAGGTCACAACTCTTGACCCTACAACTTCATCCATACATGTTTGATGAAAATAATGATCTAACTATTACACTTCAAGATTGCAAGAAAAAATGCAAAAAGTTGCATGATAACTTTTATTGCATTTTTTTGCATTTTTTACAACTTTTACACAATCTTCAAATAAAAGATTCCACATGCCTTCAAAACTATGCCACAATATGAAAAAAAATTATAAAACATAAAAATGGAGATTTTTGGTCAACTCACAATGTTTGACCAATTGTTGACCAACCTTTGACTTTCCTATAACCTTATAATGACATGTAAACAACTTGCCTAAATGCATGTTTGAGATTATCTAAACTAACTTGTGTCAACTTGGGTGCTTATTGATCACTTTCTATACTATTCTACATGGTGTTTGACCACCTTATTTAGGACCTAGGGCCTCTACACCAAGATCTAGGATTTCGTTATCTTTCCCTTTTTATCAATGTATATGTATGTATGTATGTATGTACATATATATACATATGTATATGTATATATGTGTGTATGTATGTATGTATGTATATAAATAATAAAAGTCACTCAACAGATAGCATGACCACAAGCTTTTAAACATAACTATATAAGGAATGAGTTAGGGTGTATACAAGTCAATTGGTCTAGTTGTTGATCAGCTGGGTTGATTACAAATTCCTATAGAACTATCATTAGATTAGGTACAATAAAATAAACTATCCTCTATTCCTAGGTAGCATTAAATTGACTAGCCTATTTAGACCACTAATTATTGTCACAAGCTTTTTAAAATAACTATATAAGGAGTGAGTGTATATAGGTTAACCTTACATTTATTGTAAACTAAAACACAAAGGTTGTACTGGGGTATTATAGGATTGTAATTATAGAGAACCACCTGATTCGCCCTAGTGGGTGTATGATGGCGAAGAGTTGTATTAGGTGAGTAAATCTCACAAGTGGTTATAGGAATACAACTACATCAAAACAATTAGAAACTAGAACTACATATTCATTAGAATGAGTAGTTCAAAGGTCTTGATCCCATGTATATGGGTATGTAGGCAACCTAGTAGGCAGAGTATGCCTCTAGTGTGCAGACACCTTGGACATAGCTCGGTAGCCTTGGACATATTTAGGTAGCATGGATCATCACAATGCAGTATGCACTTTCTCTGGCCTTACCTCGTGGATGTAATAATTCAAAAGCTTTCTACCAAGTTGAATGAAGTCTAGAATCAATACTAATGCTATGTTGTTCAAAATCAATGCCAATATTTTTATTGTATAATTCATTTGATTTGTTTAGATGTCATATGTACTAAAGAAATGGTAATATTTAATTATTTTATTATTATTGATTATATACAACATACTACTAATGCTTGTATGTTTATATTTGTTATAATTTTATAGCCCAAATTTTTTCTTCTAAAGAAAGTCCACGCCTAGCAATATGGACCCAGAACAAAATAAGGCAAAAATTGCTAGATTATGGTCTCAGTTCAAAAGAAATGGTGATGGAAAATGTTATTTTCCTTGAAAAAAATGCAAGGGCTTAAAGAATTGAAAAAATCTAAGCACAACAGCTGAGAGACATTGTAGGCAACATGCTCAAATTGAAGGGGAAAGGATTTTATCCTTTGGTGAATGTGAATTTCGAACTAATGGAACATGGAGGTGTGAATATCAAAGAAGAAGGTAATGCTCCCATGGAAGAATATGATCATGAGGTGGAAAACATAATTGAAGATGTTGGTAGTGGTGCAGTTGATAATTTTCTAGAGAATAGGATTGAAGAAGATGTTATTGGCGCAACCGATGAAGATGATGAAAACAATAATAGTTGTGCATCTAATGATAATGATGAAGAGAACTTGATATACCTATAATTGAAAATGCATATGAGCCCTTTTACCAAGGCTTGCAAACAACACTTCTCTCAGTTGTATTATTGCTAGTAAACTTCAAGGTTATGAATGGTATATCCAATGTAGCAATCTCATGTATGCTAAGGTATAGTGTCATTTTTTTCATCTTCTATGTTAGTACACCATTAATTTTCTTTATATTAATATCAATTTTTTTCCATAGGTTGATAGGTGAGTGTTTGTTACCACCACCAAACATTTTATCTCGCTCTTACCAAGAATTATTGACCATTATGAAAGATATTGGAATGGAGTACCAAAAAATACATGCATGTCCTAATGATCATATTATATATCATAAACAACATGAATTTTTAATAGAATGCCCTTATTTTCACATTTTTAGATATTGATCAAATCAAATAATGAAAAAGGTGTCTCATAAGGTTCTTCGGTACATTCCCATTATTCCACATCTACAATAATTATTCATGTGTACTAGCTTGGCACAATTTATGGATTACCATGCACACAATAGAAGTCAAGATGACATTATGTGAATGCATGTGGATGGTTATATTTAAGGACATAGAAGATAGGTGGCTAGTATTTAAACAATAACCTCATAATCTAAAGCTTTCATTGGTAGTAAACAGTGTCAATTGATTTGGAGAGATGAGATATGTTTACTCAATTTGGTCTATTTTTCATATTAACAATAGCATTCCTCCTTGGATTTTTGTAAAGAGGGAGCACGTAATTTTAGAAATGATTGTACTAGGTATTTTTCCATTTAATAGTCATGTAAATTAATTTATAATTATTCAAATAGGTAAGTACCAAGTGAAAGATATGAATGTATATATTGAGCCCTTGACTAATGAGTTGTTGGAGTTATGGAATGGGGTCACTATGTATGACATCTCTAGACCAATTGGTGAAAGGAAATTTCAATTCTGTGCAATGCTTGTATGGACTATATATGATGCTCCTAGACTAATACACTTTTGTGGTATGTAAAATTGTTAACGCATATTTTCATTGTATGTTTAAGTTGCATGTGATAATTGTAAATATGAATATTATAGTACACATGTCATCCAATTATACACAATCTTGTAGATCTTTAGACAAAGGGGAAAAATTGCATGTCCAATTTGTGGTCCAAAGATGAAATCTTGTCATTTAAAAAGTTTAGGAAAATAGGTGTTCGATGAGCATAGACACTTTCTCCACAAAATCATAAGTATCAAATTTTTGAAAAACATCTTTTCAATGGGAAAGAAGAGACAACATCAAAGCCATGAAGAATGACACCTCACATGTGGAAGTTGGAATACAATAGAATGAATTGTCAAGGTAATGTCATTCTATCTGATGCAGGTTTTTGTATGAAAATTAAAAGTTGGATATTAACTTTTGTTTAACAATGATATAATTGATTTTTTTGAAGGTCGTCAAGGCATCGATAAGAAACTTCCAAAAGGACTTAAAAGCTATCATAGATAGTTTTGTAGGTTGTTTTACTATGAGCACCTCCCAATTTTGAATTTGTTTGATGCTATGCATATTGGAAAGAATTTAATAGAGACACTATGGAAAATATTGGATGGAAGGTGTGACAACAAAAAATTGGTCAAAATTTGTAATGACATTGATTAATCCAATCATTTATTGAAGTTTTTTGTTGAATCAAACAAAGATGGAAACTAGATTAATATGAACGTCATTACTTGGTTATTAACGCAGCAACAAACTGATGCCATATATGGAGCCATATAAAAAACTAAATTTCCCATAGGATTCGTTGCAAATAGAAGCAGTCTCATATCAAAGAAAGGTGATTTTGTGTTAGGGTTGAAAATGTATGATTGGCATACCTTCATCAAGGTAAGTCATGTTCTTCTCTATTTACAATAAATTTGTAAAACATCATGTAATTTTGATTGTTTTATTTTATAATATATTGAAAAGATCATTTTATTATTACTGTAGTGTGTTCCACCTCTATCTCTCGCACACAACTTTGACAACATGAGTGTCAAACACATTATATATGATCTTAGGAAATACATGAGGTTAGAAGTGTTATTTTTTTTATTTGTTGTATAGAAGTGTTATTAGTCTCTTTAATATATTTTTGTGTCATGAACATCTTCTAGGTGGTAGTCATCTAAAGAAATTGATAAAAAAGACATAAGGAAATGGAAGAGAAAAAAATCCTTAGCTTTTGTGTGAGATGCAAAAGTGTTTACCTTCAACTTTTTTCAATGCACAAGAACACTTCTCATACATCTAGTGAGGAGATTGAATTGTGTGGACCTATACAACTAGGTCAATGTGGATGGTTGATTGGCACTTAGAATTTTTGAAGGGCTTGTTTCAACAGAGAGAACATCCTAAGGTTTCCATGGTCGAGGGATATATGGTCTACTAGACCATGGTTTACATTAGTGAATATCTTCCCAAGTTTGCATCAAAGATCCATGTAGATCGCATTTGGGATCCCAACTCTATTAACAAATTTGAAGGGGAGTACTTTATGGGGAAAGGTAGATTGAGGAAAGTGACAAGTGATTATAAAATGTTATTGTAGTTAATTAATTCTCATCCATCATCAATATAAGTTGTTTCTAATTGGTCTATTTATTTTATATAGTTGCTCATGAGCAGGATGCACTTCATTTGTATATTACAAACAATCTTGATTGGATGATGCTATGGATTGAACGATCTCAACAAAATGGTCGCTCATTAGCATGGAAAGGTGTTGCTTCATTGGTTAAAGAAGCTCATCGTAATGGAGATCCCAATGTTATGCCAATAGTAATTGATCTAGAAAATGGTTTAAGAGGTGGAAAGGTACATATAAGTTAATCTATCATGACCCATTTGATTAATATAAACTCAAGAATGGATGCATAATTTTGACATGTTTGAAAAATAATAAGTTAAACACCACAAAGCTATGTACTGCAATGACCATAAATTTTGCATTAAAAAGGTGGACAAGAGTAAGAGAACTATTAGTGTAAATAATTAATTATTATTACACTTTACTTAAGTTTACTTAGGTTAAAGCATTATTCTATTAGTTGTCATGTAGACACCTAGGAGTATGTGTACTCATATGAGTTGTCTTGTTGACAACACAGGAGTTAGAAACTCATTTAAGCACATGGTGTCTACAATACCTCTTTATGAGATACACCTTGTTATGTTTATCCTCTCATTGTTGCACGTATATTAATGCACAATGGAGGATAATCCACTTCTGGTAGACATGTGTTAGTTGTTGAGCTTATCTCTTTGTTCACTCCTAGTCATTCTAGATGCCTTTATATATAGGCACTTCTAATGTGTATATACATAAATTATACATAAATTATTGAATGATCTAATATCCAAATATAATTAGATATTCATTCTCATATTTTTATTATGATCATACATCATTTGGTTCATATTGTGCTTTGTTCTTGAGCTTCTTGATCTTGGTGTCATTTTTTCCTAAGAAAAATTCTTACATGGTATCAAAGCTGAGGGAGCTTCATTTCATAGCCATTGGAGACCATTTTTTGCTTCACCTCTCAAAAGACTATGATTTAGATCTAGAGTATCTACAGTTATTGAGAGTATTCTACATAACTTGGGTTGTCATTTGTTGTTAGACACGATCCAAGAGGAATATTGGTAAAGTATAATTTGATTAAAGGAGAAGATGAAGGAGGAGATGATGATGATGATGATGATGATGATGGCAAAGATGGAGGAGATGATGATGCTACTAGTGGTGAAGATGAAGAAAGCGATGATGATGATGAAGATTTTCATGATTATGGTGATGGCATTAATGATGGTAATGGTGGTGGTGGTGGTGGTGGTGGTGGTGGTGGTGGTGGTGGTGGTGGCGGCGGCAAAGATGATAATGGTGGTGATGGTAATGGTGATGATGATGACAATGATGATGATGTTCATAGTGATGATTCTAACAAATTGGATGATGGTGGTGATAATGATGATGTTCATGATGATGAGATGGATGAATAAAATGATCAATAGAAATATATTAGGTGTTGATTGCTTATAATATGTTTTTTGTAGAGGTAACCAATTGAAAAAAATACAATGTTATGTTTTTTTCGATTTAGGCATATTGTTCATATTATGTTCTATGCATCATTTGTAGCATAACTATCATGTAATTTGTAACTAACTTAGGACAAATGATTTACATATGTGGGAAACTATACCCCTTTAACGAGGATCATACAAAGTGACATGGATCAGGAGGTATAAGTTTATTACATGCTTTCTTTCTCTTTACTTTTGAAATTAACTTTAGGCAAACTTTATATCCTGATATTTTTTTTCCTTCAGCTATATCTCTCATTTGATGGGCTCCAGGTACCACCAAATAGGTATTTGTCAAATTTGTCTTCCTCGAGTGAGGGAAATGTGAGAATAGAAGAGGACAATGAGACATGTAGTAGGTCTATGAAAGAGAGACAAGCAAGAGGGAAAAAGATTAGAAGAAAATTCAATAAATACATGCAATTTTTCCTTGCTCAAGGGGGGTCATGTTCTTATGATGATGAGACAAAGGGTGATATTAATGTTCCCTTAAGGTACACACTGTATATGAGCAATGTTAGTATGCTAATAGAAACTAAATTTAAATAAAGCTTCTACAAACTAAACAAAATTCATAAACTTCAAGATAGACTAAGATGAACTCTCAATTGAGAATATGAGCCATTAATGGACTCTCTCAATGAGAAGCTCTCTTGTTGAGTAGCTTTATCTAAATGGATAGGATGTATGCTCAATATGCTTCCAAAGGCTTCAATGGATGATTGTGGATTTTTGGTGTGGATAGATGGATTTAGTATGGATTTGGCTCTCAAAATAGCATTATAAATTTACTTCATGGATTGTGTTCTTTTGCAAAGGGGAAGGATCCAATTTATAGGCAAGAGGCTTGAGGGATTGAGGGCTAAGATGCAAGGATGGAAAAAAGCTTATGGAGGGCTCAGATTGCATGAGAAGAGAGCACATGGATTGTGCTTCCTTACAACCAATCAGGGAGTGACACATGTCACATGGTGAGAGGATGGAGGAAAGGGGAAGGATGAGTCAACAAAAGAGGCTCAAGGGATAAAATCCTCATAAAGATCCTCATAATGACTTGTAAGAGCAATAAAAGGGCTTGGAAGAGTCATTTATGGCCTAGTGGACTTCATAAAGTTTTATGGTTGAGATATTTTGAGGGTGATGAGAGAAATTTTGACTTGGACTTGATTAGGAGGGTTTTAAGCTTGCTTAGGCTTGTGCAAATGATTAGAGGATGGATTAGGATGGTTTAGGATTAGCTTAGGAATAGGCAAGTGGATGGAATTTAATGAGGGTGGGTGAAGGAGGAGATATTTGTTAACTTTGGCTTGGGTTAGTAATTCTTAACCCATGTTTAGGGAATGTGACAAGGTTAGGAGGGGATTAGGATTAGGTTTAAAGACATCTTCTAGAAGAGTCTAGACTTTGGATGAGGATAAAGACTTTCTAGAATAGTCTAGAATTTCCTAGGATGAGGATGAAGACTTTCTAGAAGAGTCTAGAACTTCTTAGGATGAGGATAAATTAGATTTTTAGGAAATAAATAAAGTTTTATTTATTTCAAGGGTTTGGGTTGAGGAGATATTTATTAAAACTTTTTTTAATAAACATGAGGATTAATATTTAATCTTAATTAAATATTTCGAGTTGAGATTAGGGGTAGGAAATGATGGGATTAGCCTTTAATCGAAATTAAAGAAGGATTAGAAGATTTTGGAAGAGGTTATTGGTCATAAGGAAATTGGCCAAGTTTTGGGCAAAAAATAAATTTTTTATTTATTTTAGGATTTTTGGTCAATTTATTAATTAAATAATTAATAAATAAGAAAATAATGTTTAAATAAGATTTAAACATTTTTGGGAGGGATTTCTTAATTAAATATTTTTAATTAAGATAAAGGGATTTAATGGCATAAAAATAAATTAATTAATTAAATAAATAATTAATTAATAAATGATGATGTCATCAGGACTTTTTCAGAAAATAAAAATAATTTATTTTCTAAAGATTTTTAGGTGTCTACATTTTGCCCCTCTTTGATGTGATGCCACAAGTGGCATGGCATCAAAGATAAGAAAATAAGATGCCCAAGGCTAGAGCAGAAAAGGAGAGAATGGACTGCAAGATGCCCCCTCAAGAAGGTGACGGGGAGAGAAAGTGAGGCTCGACGACTTCTTGAAAAGTACAAGAATCTCGGATGAGCAAGGAAACTCAGATTGGCAAAGAGAAGGGGCTGAATTACCTCAAACTCTCACTATGGGAGAATGATAAAGGGAGAATTAGAGGCACAAGAGGAAGCAAGCTTAAGATCTCATGGATTGCAGAGGATGAAGGAGCGGAGCGCTATAAAAAAGAATCTAAGATAGGGAGATGGATGATAGGATGATAAAGCTGATGCAACAGGATTTCAAAGAGTCAGATTGGTGGAAGATGGGTTTTGGAGATCCCTAGGACTAGGATTGTGGATCTCGAAAGATGAGGCTTGGTGGATTGATTTGGATTGGTGGATCCCTAAGACTAGGATTGTGGATCCCTAAAGCTAAGAGTGATGAGTGATTCAAAGAGATACTGATGCATAAGCTGGGGTAGGAGAGATGGATGCTAGATATGGATGCGGGATAATGGAGATGAAGGGAATCCATTGAAGCTTTTTGAGCGGGGGGATACTTCAAAGAGAAGTACCACCATGTAGTTGAGCACTAGATTTGCTATAGGACTGTTGGTTAATTGCCAAGGTTACCAAGAACATCAAGGCCTTTTTACCAACCGTCCAGAGGACTGACGAACTGACTCAAAAAAAAACACACAAGGATTGCCCCAATATCACACATGAATCCCAGAGGAAGCAGCGTGGAAACGACACTAGGTAACCCACAAGCAGAAAAAGAAAACAAGCAAAAGACCTGATCAAGACCTTACGCTCTAATTGCCCCATTTGCAGCATACCATGATATGGAAGATCGTGGCAACCTTGAGGAGGGAACAAGGAGATTGCTTGGAAAAGATATTTCAAGACCCAAAAGGGAAGATCCCAAATCAAAAGAAAGCAAAAATCCAAAAGAGAACTGTTTGCCAACGAGATGGGTAGGACAAGGTACTAACGGACCAAGATAAGACATGAGGAAAGCTATATCCTGCAAAGACCTATCGGAGAGCACCGAAGCTGGTGGATTTGGATGAGTGATGCATCTGGAAAGCTGAACTAAGAAAGATAACACTTTGGTGACAGGAAATCTAGCTAAAGGATGCATTGGAATATCTAACCAAAGTGTGCGATGTGTGCAAGATGTTGACCAAGGATGAACTGACATAAACGCTGGATAGATACAATGGTACTAAGCTAAAGAGGATGTACAAGCTGACAGACCAAGATATTTACAAGTGGGCTAATCAAGATATGGTACAAACTAACAGACCAATGATATGTATGATACAGATGGATAAAAGCTCAAGATGAGAGGATAGCAGGATGGTTCAATGTTGTGTAAGATGTGAAAGCTAAGGGTGGGGTGATAGCGAAAGATATGGATTTGGCAGGATGCATCCAATGATGATGAGAGATTTTGTGACCAGGGATAGCTAGAGGAGCAGGATGAGATGGCTAGATAGGATGGTAGATAGCTAGGATTATGATGGATATAAAGAGATGACATTGGGTTTGCATGAGGATAGCCTAGAGCTAGATACCAATGACAAGGGAGGATGGACAAGACAAGATCTCCAAGGAATATAGTGCCGCCAATTAGAAGATAACATGTGGAAGGAGGTCTTATGATGGATGTGATAGGATTGAAGCTAGGATGGAAAAAGCTGAAGGGGCTAGGGAGATGGATGATAGCTGAGATGATTGGTTGAAGCTGCATAAGATTAGTGGATGGTGTGAGATGGAAGCTGGAGGATGGAGGATAGGTGGATAGATCGGAAGATGGAGTTGGATGTCAAGAGATGACCAAAAGCATGAGGGTGATAGGCTAAGCTGGGGATGGTGGGATTACGCATGACGCCTGTTTGCCAAGTTTTCATCATGGTACTTGTCCAAGGCGCTTGAATTGCCAAGTTTTCACCAGTGGACGCTTTATTTTTCTTTTCTTTTTTGAATTTTTGACTTTGGACTTAGCTGAAATGATTTTGGCTTTCTTCAGCTATTTTGGCTTTTTTGGGATTTTTCACTGGCTGTTGGAATGTTCAATTTTGTTGCTAGTTGTTGGTACACCGGATGTGTGATTTATCCAATAGATTGGATTAGATGGGATTGATGGTAGGAGATGGAGGGATGAAAAGGTTGGAAAGGAGCATGATATGGGGATGCTTGCAAGAGAAACATTGGCACATGTTGGGATGGGTGTGAAAAGAGCATATGGGGGATAGATGGTAGATGCGAGCGTGATGGAGGATTTGTGGAAGCGTGCTTGGGGATATAGGCACCCAAGATGGAGTTAGGAGATGGGGGACATGAGTCACTAGATGGGGGATTAGCAATGGTGGATGCCATTATGCATTAGGTTTCAACTTTTTTCTTGGGGATCCACATGGTTTTGGATTTTCTTTTCATAGGCTTTTGCATTGTTTTGCATTCTTTGATTGGATTTTTCTTTTTTGGAGTATGTCTTTTAGAATAGACATATGATTGCCTAGGATGTGGATTTTTAGCTTTATGCATTCTGAAGTTGGAATTTACATTGTTGTGGTAAGCTTTGGGAAGATGGTTAGGAGAAGCTTTGTGAGATGGAGAGGATATGAAAGAGCATGTAGGGGGATGATGATGGATGATGTGCCCTGATATGTGCCTTTGTTGATCTTGCATAGGAATGGATGGAATAGGATTTTTATGATGGTTGATAGGAGGATGGAGGATGGTAGATTTTGGGACATAGGGACCCAAAATGGATTTAGCGGATGAAGGGGGGATATGGTAGGTTGTTTTCGGTTGCAAAGATGGTGGAGGGAAGATGACATAAGATTTCTTGAAGGAGTGATGGGAGGCTGGCATGGTGGGCTTGGAGATAGGCTTGGTTTGGGGGTGTGGTGTACCAACACCTTTAGATGGTGAGCCTTTGGATACATATCCAAGACCATGAAATCCTAGATTTTTTTGTGCAATAATAGGCTCTCTAATTCCTTGCTCTTGTGGTCCTAAACCTTGACCTTGATAATGCCATCGATTGAGCATTTGAACAAGCTGAGGAAACTTTTTGCTTGCAGAAAATTGTAGAAGTGATTTATTAGGTGTATTACAATGGGGAGATACTATTCTTAATTCTTCTGCTGAGAGAGGGCCACCATGGATGAATGTAAGTGAACCAAGAGGGTAGATTATAGATGGTGGAATAGCTTGGATAGGTGGTAAGATGGAAGCATGGAGCGGGGGAGATGGAAGGATAGGATCTTGATGTAGCTGGTGGGATGACAAGATATCTTGTAGTGGAGGAGATATGGCTTTAGGTTTTGGAGATGGAGGAGATGGTGACTGCACTATGGATGGAAGACATGGTACGATGATATCTTCATTTATGCTTTGGGGGATGTCAACATGCTTTTGGGCAGGATCTTGATAGGATTGGTTTGGAGTGGATGGTGCGATAGGAGGTGAAGGGATGGATTCTTCAAAGGTAGCAGATGGATAGATGGGAGATTCAGTAGTGGAGATGGGTGAGTAGAAGATGGATGCATAAGGGTCATTACGAGAGATTTGGGAAATGCTTGGAGGCGATGTGGATAGGATTTGGAGGGATTTGATAGGTGGTGTGATTTTGATGCTTGCGGGAAGTGGAAGGATTTTAAGCAATTTGATGGATGGTATGGGGATGATAGCTATGGGAGATGGAGGTGATATTATAGATGGGGAAGCTTCATCATTGACTACTTCGCATGGTTGGATTAGATGACATGGCTTATCGACTGTTGGAGGCAACTTTTCTTGTATTTCCTCTAGGAGATTCCTTGGAGACTCGTGTGTTGAAGGTGGAGGTGGATTGACAGGAATAGCTAGTGTGATGGGGGTGGAAGATTGGAAGCTTGGTTGATGGGGTGATGGAGGGGAAGCTGGAATATCAGATGGCATGACTAGATAGTTTGGAATAACTCTTGGATTTTGGGGGATGCTTGGGGGAATGTTTCTAAGGCTTTCAATATACCCGTCATAGTCAACAAGATTTTCATCATCATTGGAATAGGAGGTGGCGGGAGCAAGGACAATGCGACCAAACACATCATGATAGGATTGGTACTTCATGCTTTGATGATGAGTTTGATGGGGATGGGGTCTTGCATATGGATGAACACGGAAGCTCATGGTTGGATTTGGGTTAAGCACAGATTTTGGATTGGCTGATGAAAGATTTCCTAGGGAGAGTCAAAGTTGTATGACAGACCTAAGGAGGATTGGCTAGAGATTTTTGGCTATCTTGTGGGTGGAAGACTTCAAGGGTATGCTGTCAAAAAGTGAGAGTTTTGCTTTCCTATGCGCTGGATTGGTGGAGATTGTGTCAACTTAAGGATAGACTAATGATCCTATGGGCATGACATGAGATTGACCACTTGTGGATCCTAACCTTTAGCTCAAGGTGACGAGGTATGCAAGTGACAAAGCTAGATTACCCTAGACAATGCTCTGTTAGAGGGATAACCTTGGTGAGATTGGTTGATTGGTAGGATTGATTGGATAGCAAACTCTGGCAAAGTGACAACAACTCTTTAAAGGCTTGGGTGATTTTGGATTGGGTTGCTAGCTAGCTGGGGGGATGATTTGGATGGACTTTGGATTTGGGATTGTTCTAAGGCAAAGAACTAGATAGATTTGGTTGCAACGAGGGAGCTTGGATGATTTTTTGATAAGGCAGTGACTACGCTAAGTATGCCTTGAGCTGGGAGATTTCTACTTTTCTGGGATTTCGACCAAAATTGGCAAACATTCATTTAAAAGCTATGAACAAACAAGCAAACAAAAGTTTTTAGCAAGCACGTCAAACACACCAACATCCTAGGAAGCTTTCTGCAAGGATGAAATTTGGTTTAGCTAGGGAGTCCTCGATATATACAAGGTACGTGAGGCCCAAATCTGTAGATGAAACCAAAAAGATGTCACATAGCCGAGAGGAGCGGTAACCCACTTCTCCTCTTTCACTTCTCAAGGGTATAAAGTTCCTTGAGGCTTAGCCTGAGTGACAAAATTTTGATCCCAAGAGAGGTGTCTTTGGATTCACCTCCCGATCTTTATACTCCGCCGGAACGCTAGAGTTGAGGTCGTCCCAAGGGGTGATGAAATCCCCAAGCAGGCCTCCTAAAAAGCTAAGACAAGATTTTGGATCCTAATCTTATGCACCCAAGATGGCCTCAAAAGACGACAAGGGGAGAGAAGACTTGGATGATCTTGGGCTAAAAAACATGCTTGTTCTTTTACCAACTGACGCTTAAGTTTTTTGATCTAGACTTTGCAAGCATTCATGTTTAAGATACAATGATTATTCCAACTTTGAAGCGTCAACAAAAATAAAATTGATCGAAGAATGCAAACAAGAAGAAGAGTTAGGGTCAACAAGAAGGTAAACCCGTGCGCCCAGAGGCCCTCCACGTCAAGTATCGATTGATTTTTTTTTAAGGCATTCAAGATTGAGTGTGAGTTTATTTTAAGCCCAAAACAAAGGTGTGTGAGATTCGATTTCAAGCACGCGCTCGGAGGCCCTCCACATCAAGATTTGTCCAATTTTTATGCCCAAATGAAGTGTGAGCGAGATTAATGCGCATTCAAGGAATTTTCTAACTTAGAAAAACCACTAAAGACCCAAGTGAGTGGAGTTTGATTTGTGTGGAGCACTTAACACCCTCTTAGGTAGACCCATCCCCATAGATGGTGCTGAGATTGCAACCAATGGTTAAATTTATGGGTGATTAAAGAGGGTGAGTCCAACTACAAACTTACTCAAAGCGTCTTTATTAGTTTTTATAACTTAGAAGATTTCAAAAATGTGGATTCTTTTTATGCCCCAAAAGATGATTATTTGATCTATGGCATTCAAGATTGGATTTGTTGTTTTAATCATGCATTCATAAAAAAAACAAACTTGATTTTAATCCATGGCACTCAAGAGTGATTTTAGCAACATGCATTCAAAGAAAAGTGATTAAACATTCAAGTTTTTTCCTTTGAGCATTCAAGATTGAGATTTTGTGTGTTGTTTTAAGAACTTTGAAGTGCTTTGTTTTAACCTTAGATCATTCAAGATTGTTTTGGACTCAAAAGTGAAAATGACTCTTTGGACTTTGGTTTTCATTCAAGATTTTGTGTTCTAGTTTGCATGTTTTAAGCCCAAAAATGATATTCCTAGATTATTTTGATGCATAAAAAACCTAAGAAACATTCAAGATTTTGCAATAAGACATTTGTTTGGAACAAATAACAAAGCTTTTAGGACAATTTTTGGCAACCATTTAGGACTCTTAGTTTTCATGAGATTTTTTAAAAGAACTTTAGTGTGCACTTAGTGTTGATTTTGAACCTTTTGAAATGGAAACTTGAAGTTCTTTTTAAATTCCCAAAAATGAAGTGTTCCTAATTTTGCATGAATGCATCTAAAACCTTGGTGTTGCAAGGATGCAAATGATTAGATTGGTTTAGTTTCACTTGTTAAAAGATTTTTTCTTTTTTGCAAATTTTTAATTTTTCAATGGATTTAAGTATGATTTGGGGGTTCATTTTAAGCACTAAAAAGAAGTGTGTATGATTTTGCTTCCTTAAAAAAAAATGGCCAAGATCTCCCACAAGAAGAAGAAGAAGAAGAAGTTGATGGAATAAGAAGAATATAGACAAGAAAAGGAAGAAGAATTTCAAGTTCTTTGTCCACCTATAAGCTTGAAAAATCTGCAAACACTATGAGATAGATTATGAGTTCCTTTGTCTTCTTCATGCTCATGTGGACCTACAAAACCAATTTATACAATCCTACCAATCACAAAAATAAGTAAAATTAGCCAAAATCAGCAAATGACATACAAAACTTGACTAAAAAAGCTAATGAAGATGACCCATGCGGGGTCCCACCGGGCGTGCCAAAATGTATATGAGCAATGTTAGTATGCTAATAGAAACTAAATTTAAATAAAGCTTCTACAAACTAAACAAAATTCATAAACTTAAGATAGACTAAGATGAACTCTCAATTGAGAATATGAGCCATTAATGGACTCTCTCAATGAGAAGCTCTCTTGTTGAGTAGCTTTATCTAAATGGATAGGATGTATGCTCAATATGCTTCCAAAGGCTTCAATGGATGATTGTGGATTTTTGGTGTGGATAGATGGCTTTAGTATGGATTTGGCTCTCAAAATAGCATTATAACTTTACTTCATGGATTGTGTTCTTTTGCAAAGGGGAAGGATCTAATTTATAGGCAAGAGGCTTGAGGGATTGAGGGCTAAGATGAAAGGATGGAAAAAAGCTTATGGAGGGCTCAGATTGCATGAGAAGAGAGCACATGGATTGTGCTTCTTTACAACCAATCAGGAAGTGACACATGTCACATGGTGAGAGGATGGAGGAAAGGGGAAGGATGAGTCAACAAAGGAGGCTCAAGGGATAAAATCCTCATAAAGACCCTCATAATGACTTGTAAGAGCAATAAAAGGGCTTGGAAGAGTCATTTATGGCCTAGTGGACTTCATAAAGTTTTATGGTTGAGATATTTTGAGGGTGATGAGAGAAATTTCGACTTGGACTTTATTAGGAGGGTTTTAAGCTTTCTTAGGCTTGTGCAAATGATTAGAGGATGGATTAGGATGGTTTAGGATTAGCTTAGGAATAGGCAAGTGGATGGAATTTAATGAGGGTGGGTGAAGGAGGAGATATTTGTTAACTTTGGCTTGGGTTAGTAATTCTTAACCCATGTTTAGGGAATGTGACAAGGTTAGGAGGGGATTAGGATGAGGTTTAAAGACATCTTCTAGAAGAGTCTAGAATTTGGATGAGGATAAAGACTTTCTAGAATAGTCTAGAATTTCCTAGGATGAGGATGAAGACTTTCTAGAAGAGTCTAGAACTTCTTAGGATGAGGATAAATTAGATTTTTAGGAAATAAATAAAGTTTTATTTATTTCAAGGGTTTGGGTTGAGGAGATATTTATTAAAACTTTTTTAATAAACATGAGGATTAATATTTAATCTTAATTAAATATTTTGAGTTGGGATTAGGGGTAGGAAATGATGGGATTAGCCTTTAATCGAAATTAAAGAAGGATTAGAAGATTTTGGAAGAGGTTATTGGTCATAAGGAAATTGGCCAAGTTTTGGGCAAAAAATAAATTTTTTATTTATTTTAGGATTTTTGGTCAATTTATTAATTAAATAATTAATAAATAAGAAAATAATGTTTAAATAAGATTTAAACATTTTTGGGAGGGATTTCTTAATTAAATATTTTTAATTAAGATAAAGGGATTTAATGGCATAAAAATAAATTAATTAATTAATTAAATAATTAATTAATAAATGATGATGTCATCAGGACTTTTTCAGAAAATAAAAATACTTTATTTTTTAAAGATTTTTAGGTGTCTACACACACATCTTGAGAAAGAATGGGTACCCAAGGAATTGCCTCCAATTAATGTTGATATCTAATTGAAAAGATCATTGATTAAAAAGATTGTTGAAAAAGACTATGTGTTTCAATCATTGTTTTGTCACTAATGTCAAACCTGCTATTTGTTGGTAATAAGATAATTTCTTATATGTTTCAAGTACTATCACTTAGTTGATTGATAAGGGAGATTTGATCAATAAGATGTAACAAAAATACCTAGAGGAAAGGTTGAGTTATGATTATGTAATGAAGTGCAAGGATTAGTGAAGACAGCGATAACATAATGTATTGATGATCTACTTGAGATTAGAAAATGGTTGGCTACACTTAGAAAGATTAGAAAAATAAGTTAAACAATGTTCATTTGTCAAGCTTGACCAAATGGATAGTAGGTGCCGAGAAAAGTTAGTCCAAGCTGAGCAAAAAGTCAGTTGGAGCCAAGTGAAAACAAATTCTAGTGGATACTGAGCAAGTTAGTAGATGTTGAGTAACTTTCAGTTGATGTCGAGCACCAATAAAATCTAGTTGATGCCGAGTGACTTTGTAGTTGATGTCAAGTGATGCAGTATGTGCTAAGCATCAAAAGATTGATAATGTTGAGTTGCTACATTAGAACAAAGATCGAAGATTCACCAAATAAAAGATGACAAGTTTGTTTTCTTGGAACTTGTGAATCAAGAGTAAGTTCAGATTGATGAGCTGGTGGCACAAAATCTTATGTAAACCATGTTTGAGGCAAATTCAAAAGGATTATAAGAGAAGTTTCTAGAGAAGACAAGATATTAGGTAGATACATTGTATCCTACCTAATCCATCTAAAACCCTAATGTAGATGATGAATAATGAGCAGAAAAATGTTCTAATTTCCTATATATAGGAATGTTTGGTCACAAAGAAAAAGAGTTAGAGAGTTTGGTATGAAAATATGATAAGGAGAAGGAAAAAGGGGTTTTGCTTCATCAAGTGATCCAAGAGAAGAGTCTGCAATGGTGTACTAAGAAAGAAGGCTTAATAGGATGAATGCTTGAAGGGTGAATAAGTTGTCAAAGATACAAAGAATGGAAGCCAAGTAGAGTTGAGGACTGAATAAAGATCTGTAATCTACAAGTAAGGTTGTAAGTTGTATCAGATCAAAGCTCTACTATTAATTTCTAACAATTGTATCAGTCTAGGATAAATCCTTTGGAGTAAGGTTGACTTAAAAATCATTGGAAAATCCTTTAATAGAGTGGCATTCCAAGTGAATGGCCTAAATTCCTCTAACAAGGCTCACTTTTAACAAGGTGAATGAAATCCCTTAACCGGGTCACATTTAATAGTGTGCATTGTAACCTTTAACAGGGTTGGCATTTAACAAGGCATCACTTTAGAAGAGTGAAAAAAGAGTAGCATGTTATTGGTGGTTTTTCCCAAATTGAGTTTCCACATTAAATCATTGTGTCAAATGTGTTGATGGATGTTTTGCATTTCATGTTTTACATTTCTACAAGTTGATTTAACAGTAACATATAAGTTTTAGTTGATACACAATGAATGCATGCACAGGTATGAATTTTTTATGGGATCACTAAATTTTGAAAAGTTCTATTTGTACATCTAGACCTTGAATAACTGATTCACCCCCCCCCCCCCCCCCCCCCGGAATTATTCTAAAATAATTTAAGCAATTAACACTATTTTTTGTGTTAACAAGAGGATATATCATATAGCTCCATCATCATTGCATGGTTTGGGCCTATTTTCCATGGATGGCATAAAGGTTAGTTATAACAAGGTTGTTGAATTGATGGAGTATGTAGGATCTTGTTACATTTACAAATGCTAGATGCAAATAGTTCAATATAAAAAAAGGTATGCATAGGTATGCACTGTTAGCAAATTATCTATAATGGAAAGGAAATGATCAAAGTAAAAGACTTGCTATGTACATTGATGGGAGGACAAAAGCAACAAGGAAAATTGTAGGTTTTATAAATAGTATGTGTCCTAGGTCAACTAATAAGTGAACTAATTACATTTTTGAGGCATGTGCAAAAAACCATGTTTTTCTATGTCTGATAAAATCAATAAGTTTAGGGGAAGAGTTGCTAATAGATTATAATTTGAATCACATAGATACAAAGAAAGTTACTATCATGGGACTTGTAAGTACTATATATAAAATTTAAACTAATTACTTCCAATTACAACTCTAATATACAATATACCATTTTAATAATAAGTTTTTTCACTAAGTGGACTATTCCTTTGATTATGCTAATGTTTTTATATATATTCTTTGTCATAGGGTGACATGGATAAACCATCAGATGATAGAGGTAGGGATGTTGCTCCCACCTCTTCTTGCTCCCACCTCTTCTCTAGCATAGGTAAACCTTCTGTATAAAAATTAATGCAATTTTAATTTTACAAAATGTCAGATTATTATGTTACTTTCATGAAGCTTTTGGACTTGTTTTGATTGTTTTATTGATATTTTTTGTCACAATTTGATTCATAAGGAAAGGGAAAGGGAAAGGAAAAAATTGCACAACAATAATTACTTGTTGATATGGCAGCCATTGTATTATGTGATGATGACATTGAATATAGCAATGGCCTTGTTAACCTATGTAAAAAGACCCTGAAGAATGTCAAACTACAAATTCTTGGGTTTGTGATGGATCCAAATCCAACAGAAGAAAAAGAGGCCACAAGAAATGAATTGTGTCATAGAGAACATTGTCTGAAAGTAAGCAACAATGAGTCTTTTGCTAGGACAATAGCTCAATAAAGCTTTATGTTTTATACTAATTTATGGATCATAAACCACAATATATATGTTTTGTTATGGGATTTTTTGAGACCATACTGAGTTCTTCCACCTAATGAGGGTACCGGTGTACATCGTATAGGTATGTGATTTCAATTCTCAATCATCAAAAGGGACATTATTTTCTTCATGATTATTATTCACAGTTTTATATTATTGTTCTTATGTTCACTCTTCTCCTTTACTTAACCACTTGTATTCATTCTTTGATACTTAAGATAATTTTTGTATAAGGAAAAATTGTTAGAGTAAATAATTAATGTACTAATTATTTATTCTATTTACTTAAGCTTACTTAGGTAAATACATTTTATTAATTAGTTGTAGCCTAGGAGTTAGTTATAAGTTGTTGACAATACAGGAGTTTGTTCTCTCCTAAGTCATACTTATCCTCTCACATTGTTTGAGGACTTTCCACCTTATGTGGATGTATGCTTAGTTGTCACACTTATCTCCTAGCATCTTCTAGCTTGTTCTAGAAGATTTCTAGAGCTCTTTATATTCAAGCTCCCTCATTGTATAACAATATCACTTCTTGCATATTGTAAATACATATTTTCTTGTGTTTGTAATATTTTCTCTCTCATGTCCATTTAGGGTTTTTCCTTGCTCCACGCTCTTCCTTCCTTGGCTTCCCTTTGACAGGTTTTCACATGCAGGTGATCTTGGGCATCTTCAAAGTTGGATTTCATCAACTCCAACAAAAATCATATATCTTTTCTAATTATAATTGCTGAACCTTTACAATGATATAGTCTTAAAAGTATATCCTCTTGACCAATTCCATGTCCATGAGCTTGTGATGATATGATTTTTGTATCTATGCTGTACATAATAGTTGGTCATTGGCCATATGATTTATTGGTCATGTGGTTTATCGTTGAAAGTTTCTTTTATACTATATCTTGTCTTTGAAGTGACTCAACATATGATTTATAAAGTTTCTCTTTCTCTCATTTAATGCATAGCACCCAATGTTTTCTTCTCTTCATTACTTTTGCTCCACATTTCTTGGTTAATGAATAGTGAGACTCTTTAAATATAATCCCATTGTATATATACATATCACTCCTAATTTATGTGCTCTTTAATGTTGATTGTTCAATCTATCAAATTGTTATTAATGTTGGTTGTTTCCATCTTGGCTTGCCTTGTCTTATGTGTCTCTCCTTCATTTGCTATCTCCAATAGTAGTGCATTGTATTTGTTAACAAATGGATCTTATTTTTATATCTAAAAATGTAGATGATGTTTATTCTTGGTTAGTGTGAGGAAAATATCACTCCATATCACAATTTCCAATGCACTCTTCAGTGAATCAGTTTGTCCTTCAAGTTCAATTATAATTGACATATTCATATTTATTTTCAATGCTTAAATGCCAAGTAATGTATATGTTGGTCCTAATATAAATTTTCCTAATAAACATACTTTTGACATCAATAACAACTTCTAACAATCATCTGAATTCTTTTGACATCAATGACAATATTTCCATTAGCTTCCTTATCATATTGTGATTATTTCCATTTGCATATATTAATTTTCATATCCAAAATAGGATATTTTTGGTTCAAGTTTCATTAATTGCTTTATTTTCATTCAATTAGCATAGTAGAAAGGGAAGTTGAAGTAATTATCCCTATTTCCTAACACATCTAAATAGAGGACATTACAAGAAGGGCTTTTTGTCTTCCCTCATCTCTTATTATTTATTAAGTCTGTTAAAAAAGAGTACTACTTTAAAAGAAAAGAGAATGCATTTCATCATGCTGAATATTGTAGTAAATATAATTAATAAATATTTTGGTAGAAAACTTGGTTATGTTTTTAGTTCCTATTTTTCTAGGTTTGATTGTGTACTAGTCATCTTCTAATGATGGGTAATTTGGTTGATTGTTTGGCCTTCATTTAAAAGTATCAGTCTTATAAATAGCAATTTCAAAACAAGGTTAGGAGTATATTTAATACTATGTATACAATTAAATCATTGTTCTCTTGATTTTATGTGTGGCGTTCATTGGTCATATGGTTTAATTGAGATATGAGCTTGTCATATGGTGTTGTACATATGAAATTATCTTTCAAATATTTCTTATTGCGATATGATGATTAGTTGCTCTCGATATATTGTTATAGGACCAATTCCACTTATAGTGGTATAATGCTTACCCTCGACTTGATAATATTTATTTGGAATGACTTATGGGTGGAGAGTTTCTCCCAATAGTGATGCCATTGTTATTTATTATAAATTATTAAATTCTACTAGAGGAAAATAGGGGACATGACAAATACATTGTGTGTGTGTGTGTGTGTGTGTGTGTGTGTGTGTGTGTGTGTGTGTGTGTGTGTGTGTATGATTATTTTTTAGGTTCTAATGATTTCCATATGCCTACTTCCATGAGGCCATCCAACACTCTGAGATTGTCGACTAGAGGATCGGCAACAAGGAGAATGCAAACATCCACACCTGATGCAACTAGAGATGGTAAATCCTTGTTTTGCTACATTTTGTTATGTGTTAAATATGATAATATTTGTACTTTCTTGTTCATTTGAGTATATTATGACATTGATTAACTTTTTTATGTGACAGATACACCTTGTCATGTTGATGATAGAAATGATACCAGTACAGCTAATAATTTACCAGCCTTTCCTAGAGCAGCCTGTGTTACTTGTTGGATCATTGGAGGCATCATTGTTGATGGCCAAGAAAGATATGATTCCCTTAAAATTTCCTAAGCTTCTAGGTACTTTAAAATGGAATTATTTAGAGTTTAATTGTAGTCTACTTATTCATAACTCATTTTTGACTAATGATATGGTGATAATTTTGCAGGAAATGATCTTTTTTATGAATATTTTTATGATTTAACATTGAAGATATTTGGGCCCACATTATGTAAAAGGTATGTAGCTTGATATAATTGGTTGCTACATTTTTTCGTTCATCCTTGAACTAATTTTTTATCGAACAATTTTGTTTTTTGTTAAAATTTGGACTAACCAAGCCCCTGAATTAAAAGATCATCTCATAAAAATTGTGGAGTTCTTTGGTCAAAATATTTTGAATAGAGGCCAACTTCTAAAAAAATCTTGCAAACATCTAAAGACTATGAGAGACCAGTATAGAAGGGATCTAAAGCTCAACCCAAAGTATGAGCATCCTCCTATGGTGCTATAGCTAGAGTGGAATGAAATCATTGAAGACGCAAAAGAGAAGAGAGTAAGGGATAAAGGAACTAACCCACCACCTGAAAAAAATAGGTATGTGTCTCATAAACTTCAATCTCATTTTTTTTCAAGATGTTGATTTATAGTATTATTCATACAATGAGAATCATACAATAAATGTATTCTTCATTTTGAATTTGCACAATATTTACTATCTAACAGTGAGCAGTGAGGCCTTTTGCCTTTGGGATTTTAAAACTTTCCAAGTAAATGAAAATGAAAATGTGTCCCTCAGAGATGTTGTCTTGTGTGTTTCAATGAGTGCACAAAATAATTGTAGGTTGAAGTTCTAATTTAATTTTTTTAACAACATCCAAGCCAAGTTGCAAGGTAAATGCCTTGGTGCCTTTTTTCCTATGTTGAGAGGGAATTTTTGAGTTTTGGAGGTATGAAAGCCACAATACACAAATGTAGCTAGTGGAAGTATAGATCATCCATGTCAAAAATGTGGTTTCATGGCTACCATCATTTTTCTATGAGCACCCAAAAAAAAATCGCTTTGCCTTCAGCTGTCTTGAATATATTCTTCAGCTCTCTTGAATATATTCAAACAACATTTTTTTGAAGACTGAAGAAACAACATGTGATGTTAAAAGATATATCCTTTTTGGACATGTAGCCCATTTCCTATTAATGGTATTTAATATGCCTCCCTCTCTTATATTCTTACCATAATTAATGATAGTAATGGATGCTTAGCTCACCAATATCCCCTTCTTCTTTATTTCACCTCTCATTTTGTCTATGTCCAACCTTCGTTATTATTTATGATATATTTAGTGGAGCCATGCTAGCATTACACCATATTAAATTAGATGGATTTTACATAGCATCAAGTGCTACTAGTTAGGTGGAGATAAATGCAAGGAATGATTTTATCTTATCTATATAAATGCATATGATTGTATATTGCCATATTTGTAACTCTTTTCTTTAATATATAGAAGTTGATTCACTAAATAAAAAGAAGACACCCCTTAATGAGTTAATCCTTATAAGTTATTATATATAACACATAAAGAAATTCTATAATGTGTCGATGTTAGCAATGTGTAAGTTATACTCTAGATATAGAATGCATCTCATTCAAGAGTTTGTGCTTTTATTTCAAATGTTAACCTATTAAAGAGTTTAATAGAGAAGATCAGCCATGTTGATTGTGCATTTATATAATCTAAAATTTTTCAAAGTTTACATAAATAGTCTACAAGACACATTGAAGGCAACACAAGCTAGGAAAGAGAAGGTTGGTCAACACCATCTTGGCTTTGGTGCATATATGAAAATTCACTCATGCCTTGTAAGTAACAGTAAATAAAATTTCATATCAATTTTTTTATATAAAATTACAAATAAGAAATACATTAATTATTGAAGATATTATGCAAAAAATGTAGGGCATTGAATTTAATCTAGCACCCACAAAAGAGGACAAACAAATTGGCTTCAAGCAAGGCTATAAAGTAGTGGTTTCCCACCACTGCACAGATTCCAGTGACCAAATAGGTGTAGAAGATTCTAGTGTAGTGGTTAACACATAGGTAAATAGGCCAAATGAATAATAATAGTAATTGAGAACTTCATGATAAATAATCTATTTGATGTTAATTTCAAACAATGATAACAATGCGTGCATGACATTTCACTGCAGCCTACTACTCCCAGCACAGATCTTACTCATAATGATGAAGGCATAGATCCTACACATGATGAAGACCACAATGTGAATCACAATGATATAGGTACATATTTAATTTCTATTTCATATTAATCATGAAATTATTAATATAATTTAACATATTAAATTGTAATTGGTGTAACCTTTATGCGATATTTTTTGAGTATGTAGAGTGTGATGCTAGTGTTGAGCATGTTGAGGTTGGGGCTAAACAGAATGTGATAGTAGATGATGTGGCACTATCAGGTAAAAAAAAAATCCTTGTTATGTTCTTTCGGTTAATGAAATAGTTATAACATATAATAAAAATCTAGAATTAAACCCATTTATTTCTTATTGCAAGGGTGCATAAGCCTTGTCCTCGACGAAAGAAGATGAAGCCTCATGTCATAAGATCATAACCACAAGAGCCATAGGATGTCAAAGATAATCAGGATGTGTCTATTAGCCTTTATCTTCAAAAAAAGGAAAAAGAAAAGAAGAAATGAATGTTAAAAACCTTGTTTGATGATGAATGTGTTGATGGATATTTATGAATGTTGCTTATTAATGGATTTTTATGATTATGAATGTTGCTTATTAATGGACTTTTATGATGTTGAATGTTTCTTATTAATGGATTTTTATGAATGTTGCTTATTGATGATGAATGTTGATGGGTTTTTATGAATGTTGATGAATTTTATGTCATGTTATTGAATATTGTTATGTGATTATAATGATTAACATGTTCACAAATTATTGATGATAGGTATTAATGAATTATATATCGTGTTAATGAATGTTATGTGAATATAATTATTGATGAATTTTTATATGTATTAATTAATTTTATGTTGTGTTAATGTATGTTATGTGATTATAATGATTCAATGATATACTTCTAAAATGAATGAATGAGATATTTACTTAGTTTTTAATGGGGAATTTAGAATGATTATGGGGGGGAGAGACCAAATGAGCTTCCACCTTCACATCGTTGGCCTTGTTATTTAGAGAATATGGAAGGATTCTCAAAAACCAATTGAAGCTCAAACTAAACCCATTAAAAGCATTTTAATTACAACTTATTTTTGTATTACATCATCATTGACAACTTTCCCTATTTCTAACAACTTTCTCCATAAGTTGTATGCAGATATGGAGCTACTCTCGCAAGAGATTGTGTATCACACTTGTCCACCAAGGAGTATAAAGTCTTTGATTGTCATTATTAAGGTATATTAAGCTTCTAATTTTACTAGCTTTAGGTTTCTTATACTATCTTTGTTACTATCAATATCTTATGAGACTCTCTACAAGTACAAGCTATGAATCCATACAAGTCAAATGAAGGTGAATGAATGCACAAGTCTAATGCTAATTGGCATTCTTGTCTTCATATAAACTATTGGAAGACTGATAATGGAATCCTCCTTTGCTTTCTAAGTGCCCAAAAAAATATTTTGTAGATACAATTCATGCTTAAAAAATGGTTTCTAATATGTCATCTTTGGCAGCAATTATTTGAAGATCAATTATTTTATAGAATTATACTTGTTGCTGCATTTTTTTTTAAATCTAACTATTGTCAATATTTTGACATTTACCATCATTGATAGTATAAGTAACCCATTGAAATATTTTTACATGTCATTGATAGTTCAAAATCTCCTATTGTCAAGAGTATATCAAATCCATCAAAACATATCTCCAGGTCATCAATACTTCAACTCCCCCTGTCATTGATGATGTGGACTACCTATCAAAACATCTCTCATAGGCATCAATAGTTTGAAATTCTGAACTAGTTGTCTAGCATTGCCATGGGATAGTGATGACAATTATTTTTGACAATTTTTATTGTCGATATATCGACACCCATCTTGGCTATCAGAATTTTGACTCCAATTTAGTGATGGTAGGTTTCAACATTTTTGCATCACAATTAAGATGGATAAGCATCGAAAATAGGTCCAAATTTACTAGTGTTCAATTTAATCTTTCTCTCTCTTTCTTGGATACTTCTTCCTTTGATTTTGATTTATGTGTTTCTTGTTCATTTCTTTTCTTCTTTTTTCTTACCCATGGAAGTAACTAATCTATTTTTCTTTTTCCCTAGACCACTGGCCATTTATTTCACTCTCTTATGTTTAGGTGGCTCAATTGGTTCCTATTTTACTTATGGAAATCTCATTGATCTTCTAGTGTTGGGTGGAGTAGTTGAATGTGCTTCAATTATACTAAGATATTCTTTATCATTTGATTGAATTGGTGGAACAAATGGTGGTATCACATGTGCAACTGATGCATAAGGTGCAATAGGAGTCTACATAGATGATACTACTATGGTTACTTTCTCTATTACTCTATCTATGACTAATGGCTTGGCAATAAGAATGTTAGATTTTCCACTTTCTTTCATTTCCATTACAATTCCCATGGCTTCTCTAAATTATTCTTTGTTCCTAACTAATTCCTTCAGTATATTATTTATCTTCTTATCTACTCTCTTCTTGATATCCTTACTATGTAGTTCACTTTCCACTTCTTTGACCTTTTCTTCATCAATGCCTATCTAGGACACTCCTAATCCTTCTCTGATTCAAGAATGACATTTACATAACCTTCAATTAATTCCTCTATCATCTCATATCTCATAGGATCAATGAACTTCACTCTTGGTTCTACTGCTTCCATGCAAGTAACATCTATTTCAACCATAAAACAAATTTTGTCCTTGTACTTCTTAACTAGGGATGGTGGAATCATAAATCTTTTTTTCATTTCTCCTTGGAAACTCTTCATCATCCTAGTTATATCTTATGTCATTCTATCATCTGGTTGATTTCTATAATATTATGTGATCAGGTCCATTGTGTATCTATTAGAATTCCATTCAAAACTTGGCATACTAGAGAACTTCCCTATTACTTGGAAAAACAAATGTGTCAAAAAGGATTCAAATCTGAATATTGCATTCTTGGTCTTCTTTATTCTATCTATGTTGTCTATTATTTGCTACTTTAGAATTTCACACATACTGAAATTTTCCTTTTCAACTTTCATCATATACACTACATGAATGATGTTAATCTCATATTTTTTTTGACATATTAGTGACAATATACTTAAGTCATTTACTTAGTTCATGTCGAACAAGTAATACATTCTGAGCATAAGTTGCCAGATAGTATATGTCGAGCAAGAGATATATAGTAAGTGTCGAGTTACTCAAGTGTTGAGTAGATAGTAAGTGTCAAGTCATTGAGATGTCAAGTGATCAATGTATGTTGAGTCATTCAGAGGTTGAGTTACAACATTGAAGTTGTAGTTGATGTCGAGCATCAGGGACTTCAAGTGTTGAGTAATATAGTTTTGACATAGTTGTTTCTAATGGCACAAACTACTATGTAAACCATTTTTTGAGCCGACTTAAGGATTATTTTTTGATCTTAGATGATAAGGAAGAATCTTTTTTGAGAACCCCTATGTAGTACATACAACCAATTAGGAATAGGGAAGAATTAAGCAGCATAATGAGTGAATCACAATTGTTGATTCATACCTAACCCTAAGTCACCTAGGTCTTCTTAAGGATGAAAAACCCTAAACTTTTTATGAATGTAGAAGGAGAAAAGAGAGAAGTTTGCATGTGTAAATAGAGTATTCATGGTGACTAACGAGTTGTGAATTGAGATTCATTATAGAATCAGATAGAGGAGAACAGAGGAAAGGAATTAGAGTATAGAAGAGATACATCTTATCAGTGAGGATCACTTGTACACATTAGGAAAGAGGTGATATGTTATCTAGCAGTAGAGTGCTAACTATAGGATTATTGTCGAGACATTCTAACAAGTGAATCAGTTAAATCTCTTTAAAAAGTGGTCTTAATAGGCTTTTGTAAATCCTTTAATAGGGTGTTTACTTCATTGTAAGTTAAAGTCCTTTTACCAGGCATACTTCTAATAGGATGTTGAAATCCCTTAATAGGGTAAGATCTAACAATCTTCTAAGCTCTTAACAGGGTAGACCTTTCACGGGGTAGATCATGTTTCATGATAAAACATTGTAACCTTCATTGGATACACTTTATTACCATAGTAGTGGAGATTTGCAGGTGTCATCCCCACCCCAATTTTACCTTCTCCTCAAAGGCTTTCTATGTAACCAAATATCTTCTATCATACATGTTTTGAATGTTATTTACTTTCAAGTTATAGATGTATGTGCTTAATTTGGTATTTCAATTTACATACATTGATTGTGAGATGGATGTGTTTGAATGATTTTAAGGTTGAAGTTTTAAGTAATGATCCACCCCCCCCCTCCCCCCCTACCCTTTTAGAGTTTACTTTCCCTGTTGTATTTGGAACAAAATGAACCTTGATGGAAGAAAGTTCAATCTAGAACTATAATTCATTATGTATCCAATTATATGGCTTACAAGTCTAACATCAACTTCCTTGATCATATTTAACTTCATGTTCCTTCCATCTAATAATGTTTTCAGGTTGGTTTCCACTAACTTCTTAACATTATTAATATTACAGGGTTGCTATCCTCATTTCACTATCCATTTAATTTGTGAATCATATTGTCAATCATAATCGGTGTGTCTCCTACCCAGAACATATCTTCATGTACATGGCTTAGAATTATCCTTGTCCACTCATGGTTATCAAATTCCATAAAGAACATATGTATTGTGATGTTTAGGTTTGCCAAATATTCAAACCCTTGTTTTATTTTTAGGTCATTAATATACACTAGATTCATGTCTTTATAAATGTCACTATCTCCTACCACTTCAAATTTGTAGTGAATGTAAGCATGGATGTCTTCTACATGCAAAATCATATTTGACACTTGTAAAAATGCTCCTAATGTTTCATATCTAATGAAATGTATGGTGCTTCTTAAATTTGTATCTAGGTCTCTCACTCACATCACAAACCATTAGGGTTTCCATTCTTTTCAAATTAAACTTCAAATTATGATTGCAAATTTTAGGGCTTTCTAAATTCGCTTTTAAATCTTCTTCAAAACACTTTAAATTGTCTCTTAAATCTTTTCAATTACTTTTTAACTTCTTGAATGATCAAATGGTACTCAAAAATTCAGTTTTGATCTTTAAATCACTTCCAATTAACTTCTATATTAATTGCGTAAGCATGCAGGTGACAAAATGATGTTTCTAGTTACCAGTGAACTTCTTTTACTTTGTGCGCTCACATATAAAACTCTACATTGCATGTGCTCTTAACCTATACCTTCCTTAAATTATTTTCTACCTCATATTAACTTCACAAGTCACAATTCCTACCCTAAAGTTTTCTATATTGTTCTAATGCTAAATCAATTATATTAATTGATGAAATGAATTGCTCAGTCATATTGTGATTGGTTGGTGACTATCACTAAATTTAATATTTTTTTAGGTGCTTCACTTGACTAACTTGCCAACACAACATATGAACTCGTTGGTTCCTTAGCCTTAATAAATAATTCATCAAGGTTTCCTACGAGATCTTTCACATTCTCTTTCTAATTGGTACTATTACTCTCATTGTTATTGTTATTCTTATTCCTTTTGTTGTTGTTCATTTTCCTTATAAGATTTGGGTTTCTCATCTTATTCCTCATGTTGTTTGGAATTTTCATATTGTTTATCCTACAATATCTTACTGTATGTCCCATGTTGTTATAAATCTGACAAACTGTACAATTATTTCCTTATCTATGTCTTGACTAATTGTGATGCGGGAGCATCCAGAGGTATAAGGGCAGTCATGTGTCACCCCAAAAAATGTACCTAGACATAGTTTTTTTTTCATGTTTTTTCATTTCTAAATACCCATTTGGGTCAAATAAAGGTTACAACTCTCACAGTTCCACTATCAGTGTTCTAGGTTAAAGTATTTAAGCACCTTGGAATACGTGTAAATGCCAAAAAAAATAGGACTATGTAATTGAGCCATAATTATGGTGAATCAAAAGGTGTAAATTAGAAGGAGGATTAAAATTTTACTTTAGAACATTCCAGAAAAAGAATCAGATCAAAAGGTTGCACGGTTTGAAAGTTATCGCAAATTTTCAGTTTTTGGAGACCTAAGAATGCTTCAAAGTTAGGTTTGAGGCATTAAATGACCTCTTATAGGGCCTAAAAATGGGGGGCGAGTGATGCTGGTCCATAAGGCTATAGAGAACTTTGAGAGCTTTCCAAAAATGTAAACAGTTTGTTGATTGGAGCTACGGTTCAAAAGTTATGCCTCCCGAAAGTTCAGCTACCGTTTCTGGATTCTTCTAATTTTGTACCGACTTCTAAAGTGAATTCTAGAGCCTTCCATTTTGGTGGTGGATTCCAACTAGCACTTTCTAAAATTTATTCCTAATCCTTAACCCTTTGGGGTCTATTTAAGGATATTTCTGGCATTGTAAAAGGCAATTTGGAGTGGAGTTTGAGAGAAGAAATTATCTCCAAATTTATGCTATTGTAAGCCCATAGGGCATGTTTTGGAGTTTGTTTCCTCTGCACTAAGTGTACTAGCATATTTTCATAGTTAATAAAGTTTCCCCTTTCCTGTTGTGTCCATTTTGTGCTTGGGTTGTGTCCCCATCAAATTGATTTGTGCTCTACAATCTCTAGCTATATGTCCAAAGTTGTTGCACTTATAAAACATAATTCCATTCATTATTGTAAGAATTTTCCTAATGGAAAAATTCACTCAGGAACTAAGAACTCAAACACAAGCACAATTGTAGACCGAGAGAGAGAGAGAGAGAGAGAGAGAGAGAGAGAGAGTATGATCAGAATGACGATATATTCAATATGCCATGTTAAGAGTACACTAGGAGTGCCTATATATAAAGGCCTCTAAGATACATCTAGAATGCCTCATAATTAGCTACATGATAAGTCATACAACCAGGTACATGTCCACCAGATATGGGTTATCCTCCATTAAGCATGGAAGTAAGTGTGGTGATCAGAGGATAAGCCTACAAGGGTGTGACACGTAAGTCAATGTTGTAGACACCATGTGCTAAAATAGAGTTGTGTACGCTCATGTTGTCAACATGACAACTCAAAAGGTGCACAAACTTTTAAGTGTCTCACAAAATAAAATAATAAAATAATGCAAAATATTAAAGTAATGCATTAACCTAAGTAAATTTAAGTAAGTGTAAATAGTAAATACATATTTACACCAACACCTCCCCTTAAGTGCAACCTAGGGGAATGCCCTTAAGCTTACAAAAACTAGCATGAAGATGCATGATGGGTCCCAGCTACTAGGCCATGTTAGGTATCCATGTACATAATGAAAATGCAATCTCTTGTAAAGCAGAGAAAGAGGGAAAACCTCATGGGAAAAACCCTCCCTCAAAAAGAGAGATAAATAGGGATGGATGGATGGATGGAGTAATCAAGACCCCCGCATTACTACATACATCCAGTATATACATAAGAGAATGATGAGAGAAGGAAGAGAGATAGAATAGGCTCCCCTCCCCCCCAAAGAAGAATGTTGACAAGTGAAAGTTGCTTTGATGAAGAAGTTGGTCCAAGAATGCAAAATTGTGTTCCTTCCCTTAGGAAGAAACAATGGTAAAGATACAATCCTGAAGATGTATGGTGGCCCTAAAACCTGTTCAAGTATCCCTATGCTGATGCTAATGTTCTCCCCTTCCAATTGTGCTGAAAAGAATGAATGAAAATTTGGTAAGGATGTCTGTTGAACTTGTTCCACTTAACCATCTGTCTCCTCTATTGACAAAGAGACCTCTACCAATTGTTGTTCATAAGGATCCACAATCATGCCAACCTATGAAGATTAATCATGTAGAGAATGGACATGAGGGTCAAAGTGAGCCCTCACAACAACTGTTGAAGGATCACCTTCATCAATGAGAAGATATAAGTCCTCAAGTCTATCTCCCAAGTCAACTAAAGCTAGAGCTAGAAGATAAGATGTACCATGTTGTGATGGACCTTTCACTATGGTAATGTAAGCATGTGGATTGGACTGATGTGACCTCTCACTACAACTATTGATAGAACCCCACGTGTCTAAACCTATTGAAGCACTATCGCATTTGTCACTATTAGTTTCCACTGTGTATGATGTGCAAAGAGGAGTAGAGGATAAACTTGGAGAACTTTCCTCAAAGTGAACATCCTTCTCCACAAAGATCTCATGAGTCTTTGGATCCATTAGTTTGTATGCCTTCGCATTGTCTTCATAACTGATGAAGATAGAAGGCCTAGGTGTCAGTGCCTTACAACTCCTAGAAGATAGGTTAGCCCATGTTGGACAACCAAAGACTTTGAAGTGACTCACAACTGGTTTTTTTCCACACCATGCCTCAAAAGGAGTCTTCCCATCTAAGGCATTATGAGGAGACCTATTAAGTATGTGAGTAGCACTGCTAATGGCTTCAACTTCAAGTGTAGGATCGAGAGACTTGACCTTTATCATGCAACTTGCCATGGTCTTGAGGGTCCTAATCCTCATAGTTGCAAAATTTGTCTTGTGTGGATTAAATTCTGGTGGGTTTTGAAGATCAATCCCCTCAATTCTGCAAAAGTCCTTAAGTCTTATGTCTACATATCTATTCTCATTGTCCACCCTTAGTACCTTGATGGATTTCCTTAACTCATGTTCAACATGAGTCTTGAAGTCTTGAAGCTTATGAACCACTTCACTCTTGTGATGAAGGAAGTAGAACCAAGTGAATCTTGAAAAGTCATCAACAAATGTGAGGATGTAGCGGCCTTAGCTAACTAAATTTGTTGCAAAGGGTCCTGCTAAAACCATGTGAACTAGCTAAAGAAAAACTCGAGCTCTAGAAGACTTTCCTTTATCATACTTCTGCTTGAGATTCATATCCACTAAACATGATGAACATTCTCCCTTAGAAAAGTTGATATTAGGTAGACCTTTGACCATATGTTTTAAGCAAAGTTGTTGAAGAGAGTGGAAGTCAATATGACCAAACCACTCATGCCATAATGTAATTTGTGAAGTAAAGTGAGTCAACAAGACTTGAGAAGGAGACTTAGGCACAAAGTGGGAAAATGAATAAAGCATCTTATCATCATTGACTTTCCCCACTACAACCAATGAATCATCTCTAAGACTTTGCATCATCACTAAATTTGGAAGGTACTCGACCTTATGACCATCTGCAGGGTGAGTGATTTGGTAAACTGGTAGGAGATCAGAGCTAAGGTTTGGAATGTAGAGAACATCTTTGAATTCCCCATTTTCCATTTCCACATGTCCTTTTCCTTCAACTTCCATTTCAATAACATCTCCCACAAAGATTTGTGGCACCTTTGATTGCTTCAATGAAGAAAATTCTTCCTTTGAAGAATCCATATGGTAAGAGGCACCTGAGTCAAGTATCCATTCTAAAGAAGAACTTGTGTTTTCCATAAGTGCTTTCCCTTTACCCTTTGAAGAGGTTGGAGTTCAATACTTGGAAGTACCTAGCACTTGAATCTTGTTCTTCCTGAGTAGGTTTTCTAACTCATCGATTCTTTTTGTCTTGCAATGATGGTCATCATGATTTGGCTTTTTACAATATGCACAAAAGAGTTTGTCCTTCTTTTTATTATTTCCCTTCTTGTTTGAAGAAGAACTCCCTTTTTGAGAGGAGGATTGTTGTGTCTCAGATTGTGTTTTCTGCTTCCACTACTTCTTCTTCTTCTTGTTTTTCCCTCCTTGACTTGATTTGTGCTCATCACTAGCCACCAAGGCTTTGGCCTTTGATGACTTGAGAAGTCCTAAATACATAAAGTGAGATTGTTCAACAATGAACATCTCTGCAAATGCATCAAATGAAGGCTTCTAGTAGGCAGATCCCATGGTTAATCTATGAGTATTAAAACTCGAAACAAAGGAAGCATACTCTAAAGGTGGCCTCTTCAGGATGTGATGAATCAACCTATCATCCTTCATGGGGTTTCCACAATCTTTTAGAAGTGCCCTATACTCATTGGCTTTGATGATATAAGCCTAAATTGTGTCAAAATTCTTTGGATTCAAGAGAAGTAGATCATCTTCAACCTGAAATCCCTTTTCTTCATCCACCTTACCATACAATCATTCAAGTTTATCCCAAACTTCTTTAGAGTCTGAACAATTTTTAATGTGAAAGATAAGATCCCCATGTACACAACTCCTAATAACTCCTAAAGTGTATTGGTCTTGAATTTTTCAATCAATGAGTTCTTTAGCATCAGTAGGTTTAGTTATTTTACCATCAACATCTATATCCTTATTCCATTAATCTACTCCATGCAATATCTTTCCATGTAGAATAGTTGTGTGAAGTTAGAGGAGGACATTTAAAACCCATGATGCAGAAATGAAAAGAGCACAATAGAGAGACACAAAAAACACAATACACACCCCCCCTTTTCACTCAATCAAAAGACCCCTCCAAAAAATATGTTTTTGGTACTTTATAAGTAGTGCGTGTACAATGGGCCACTTGTCAAAATGATCAAAGTGGACTTTCTAATTTTACTTTTACAACTACCTTATGAGGCTCAAATCTGTCACTAAGCACTATAGCTTAGATTTACAACAATTTTGAAAAAGAATCAAAGCTTTACAATATCAAAAAATGCCTAATTCTAAAAGTGAGAAATTAGTCCACACAACCCTAGAATCTGACTTTAGATTTGGAAAGTAGATGAAAAAATATGCACTTTCAAAAAAAATGAAACTTGAAAAAGTGACCAGATGTGCCTGTACGAAGTGTTGAAGTTGCAAAATGTAGGATTATGCAGGTACAGTCACCAAAAAATGCAATTTCTACAAAATTTGTGCACCAAAACTAGAACAAAACACCATCACTAAAAAATTTAGAAAATTTTACCTAATTTCAAAAAAAAATCCACTTGAATTAGAGTCTAGATGTCTGAGTTATGGGCTTGCAAATTAAGGCTACCAAATTGAAAAGCAATCTAGAGAGGGGTCTAGAGCAAAAACTATGACTCTAAATTTGATGATCAAATAGCCATCACTGTAGTTGTAAAATGACTAGGTTTGATGGTCAAATGGCCATCAAATTTAACCTAGTGATTGGCTGACATCAATGAAAAATAACCCCTATTGACGTGTCTGACGACGTGGTCATATGGTCTATATGGAATTGACACGTGGTGAATGTACGGATGAAGTGGCAGTCACTTACATGGCAACAAAAATTTTGAATTTCCACATGGCTGACATGGAAATTTTGGGATGATTTGTATGTTAGGATAAACCATGGACAGAAATAAAAACTACATGCAAATATAACCAATAACAAAAAATAATAGATCACACAGAAATGAACACAAGGCACCAAGATTTAACAGGGTTCACCCAATCCCTGGGCTACGTCCACCAAACAGCAAGTCCGATCTTATTACAATCCAATGATTACAACTTGATTACAATCTGTAATCCCTTACAGCTCAATACCGCCGCAAGAACCAATTTCGCATCACAACATAATGAAAAATACCCAACCCTAAACCCCTTTTATACAATTATTAAACCGCTTTAGGGTTATAACATGTCGGCCATAATTAGCCATAACTTTAGTGGCAAATCTACGAATGGTGAATAGTACCAAAATGATTGGTGAATAGTACCAAAAAAAAATTTCACTAATTATGAAGTATGTATAGTACTTTCCTGATCAGTCACCACAATCTAACAGTGTCAGTAAATATGGCAGATTATGGCGGTCTATGTTTCAAGTTGCAAATGGCTCATCAGTTCTACATGTCATAGGAGTGACATGGTGTGGGTTTTCTATCTAGGTGAATGAACAAGGTCCACGTGACCTACACGGGCTATGGCTTCAGCGCAGAGGTGGTCAATAGAAGTTAGCCGCGTGGCAGGGGCCAAAAAGTGTCGCAAATTGTCGAGAACTACTATGTGAACACCGGAATTCTATTGAATAGTTACTAGTGTTAGTGGGAAATATCCCACATTAATGGGGTGGGCGGGTTGTAAGGCTTTTATAAGCCAAATCCCATCGAACTCAAACCAAAGAGGAGCCACCAGTTCATTGTGGAGGGGGGCTTATCCGATTGGCTATGGTCGCTGAAAAATGTTGAGTACAATGTCAAATTTTGAATTGATTGTCCTCTACAGATTTATGGTACAACCTATGTTTTGAATGTGTGTTGAAGCCCTGCGATAAATAATAAACTCTCCAAAAATGGTAGAGCTAGGGTGTCACTACCCAGTTCTACTAAAACGATTTTCTCTATCGGGAAATAAATTTCAAAAAAAATCGAAAAAATGCAAAGAAAAAAATAATTATAGACCCAAAAATTAAATCATAGATCTGAAAGTAATGACCATACCCAAATTGCAAATCAGGGCCTCTAGGGTCCAATTTGCAAAAAAAATTGCCTCGCAGTCGACTTTGGGCCAAGGTAGTTGAGTTTATAGTCAATCTTCACCAAATCAACATTCTGGACACTGGTGAGGTCAAATTTGGCTCTAAACACTCCCAATTTTTGCAGTACTCCAAATTCAGGTTGAGGTGTTGAAGAAACAATGGTCTCAAATGACTATGTGATGAGAAAATCTCCAAGCTCTGATACCATGTAAGAATTTTCCTAATAGAAAAATTCACTCAGGAACTAAGAACTCAAACACAAGTACAACTATAGACTAAGAGAGAGAGAGTAATATCAGAATGATGATATATTCAATATGCCATGTTAAGAGTACACTAGGAGTGCCTGTATATAAAGGCCTTTGAGATACATCTAGAATCCTTTGTAATCAACTACATGATAAGTCATAAAACCAAGCACATGTCCACCAAATATGGGTTATCCTCCATTAAGCATGAAAGTAATTGCGGTGATGAGAGGATAAGCCTACAAGAGTGTGACACACAAATTAGTGTTGTAGGAACCATGTGCTAAAATAGAGTTGTGTACTCCTGTGTTGTCAACATGACAACTCAAAAGGTGTGCAAACTCCTAAGTGTCTCACAAAATAAAATAATAAAATAATGCAAAATATTAAAATAATGCATTAACCTAAGTAAACTTAAGTAAGTGTAAATAGTAAATACATATTTACACCAACAATTATAATATTGGTTCCTCCAATAGGTCTGTTAGTTGTAGGGTTAGTACCTCTAAATATTCTACTATTATCAATATTGAATTTAGGTTTCGTACACTCAATAGCTCTATGACCAGAACTATGACAATTATAACAATAATTAAAAAGGAGTTTAGATGACTTACCTATACAATCGTTCTTCATGTGACCAAATTCATTATTTGCATATCAACTTCCTCTAAATTGGTTCCTTACTTCTTTAGGTGATTCAACTTGTTCATGTTTCTTAGGTACATTTTAAGAAAGATTTTAGTCAACATTATTCAAATCTTATTTTTCTTGCTTAAGTTTTTGGATCATAGTATTTGATTCCTTTGTAACCTCCTTTCTCTTAGATGATTCTCCTTCAAAATATCCATAAAAAGGTCTTTGTACATAGATTTGTTCATCAAGTTTCTTAGTGTTTGGAGTACAACTTCTCAAGATGTAGATGATTCTCCTTTCACAATTGTATTATACTTCTCATGTTCTACATTTGCAATTTTGATTATTCAAGTTAAAATGCCATCTTCACAAGTTTAGATCTTGTATTTTCATTCTCAGATCTCAACTCTAATTCAATCTTCTTACCATCATCCTTCATGCTCAACTTTATATTTTTAATCTCTAGATCATGCTTCAGGATCTCATTATCTTTCTTAAGCCTTGAAACTTCATCGTAATCCTTGGTTTGATCTTTGGACTCTTTCTTAGATCTGATTTGCTCAATTTTGTTCTTTGGCTTCTCAATGTAATCTTTAGCATCTTTGTATTTTTCTTTCAAGGTATCTCTTTCTTTTGTAAGTACATCAAGTTGTTCAAGAGATTCTCAAGATTCTTCTGTAACTAATCCATATCCATAGAGATCTTACTCAAGATTTTATACCTTCTCTGAGTAACTGTGTTTTGATACCAATTTTTAGAAATAGGAAACATTGAGAGGGAGAGTGTAAATCAGTATTCCAAAAAATTTTGTCCAATTATGGATATCATTAACAATATTATAACTTGCATATGAAAGTAAACTAGTTAAGTTGAACAATAAACACAGTCATAAAGTTGTGCAATAGATAACACCATCTTTTATTAACTAGGAAAATAGTGGCCAAGGGAAAACCCTGATGGGGATGGTACCCACAAAATTATCCTAGTTGAATGGTCTATGCTCTATAATCTCTATCTATATGTCTAAAGTTGTTGCACTTATAACACATAATTCAATTCCTTATAACATTGGTTCCTCCAATAGGTCTACTAATTCCAGGGTTAGTACCTCTAAACATTCTATTATTATCATTATTGAATTTAGGTTTCTTATGGTCAATAGCTCTATGACTAAAACCATGAAAATTATAATAATAACTAGAAAGTTGTTTAAATGACTTACCTATACTATTCATCTTCACGTGACCAAATTCATTGCATACATAAAATCTTCCTCTAAATTGGTTCCTTAATTTTATTTAGCTGATTCAACTTGTTCATGTTGCTTAAGTACATCTTCCACAATGATTTTACTCAAGATTATTCAAATCTTCTTTTTCTTACTTAGATCGTTGGATCACAATGTCTGATACATTTGTAACCTCATTTTGCTTAGATGATTCTCCTTCACAATATCCAAGACAAGTCTTTTCATAAGAAGGTCTCTGTACATAGATCTTCTCATCAATCTTCTTAGTGTTGGAGTAAAACTTCTCAATATATAGCTTAGATTGTGTTAACTCTCCTTTTATAGTTACATTATACTTCTCAAGTTCTACATACTACAACATTGATGATTCAAGTTCAAATTCCATCTTTGCAAATTTAGATCTCATATTTGCATTCTCATATCTCAACTCTAATTCAATCTTCTTATCATCATCCTTCATCCTCAAATCCAGATTTGTAATATCTATCACATGCTTCAAAATCTCATTCTCTTTCTTAAGCCTTGAAATTTCATTACAATCCTTGATCTAATCTTTAGACTCTTTCTTAGATCTAATATGTTCAATTTTGTCCTACAAATTCTTAATGTAATCTTTAACATCTTCATATTTGTCTTTTAAGAAATACTTTTGTAAGTACATCAAGTTGTTCAAGAGCTTATTTAAGATTAATATGTATTTGATCCATGTCCATAGAGATCTTACTCAAGTTTTTAGGCCTTCTCTAAGTAATTGTGCTCTCATACCAATTTTTAGAAATAGGAAATACTTAGAGGGTGGGGTGAATTAGTATTCCACAAAATTTTGTCCAATTATGGATATCATTAAAAATCTAATAACTTGCATATGGAAGTAAACTAATTAAGTTGAATATTAAATGATGAAGGGTACTCCCCTTAATACCAAAAATACATAACAAATAAAAATAGCAATTAGCAAGAACAAAAATGGGCTTCTTATTATCACGTCAAATGTGAAATTATAGAATTTTGAAATACAATATGTGAACCCACACAAGTGCCTTCCTTACAATAATTTGTAACATAGAGTAGTGAACTATCACCCAGAGTTGTCTTAGACAATGTACAGGTATTTTTACACTACTCAAGAAGTTTCTAGACATCAAACCCTAACCCTTTAGACCCACTAACTCTAAAATTATATACAGAGTTAGCCTAATAACCTTTGACATTTATTTTGGAAATTTTGGTCAGCCCAACTTTGGAAGGCCATAACTTTCAAACTTCTATTATGATTAGCCATTAAAACCACTTTTTGGAATGCTCTCCTTTTGATCTATAGGGCCCAACTCGCTCAAGGTTTAGACGACTCCATTTTGGAGCCCATCTAGGGCCTTTAAGGTCTTCAATGCTAAGTTAAGTTTGTATACCAAAATTACACACCAAAAATCTATAAATAATCTACAAATACTCATGAAATGGCACTAACCCTCAATAGGTAGGCTAATATATCCAAGATGAACATCCACCTCTAAAATTAGGACATTCTGAGCTCATACAACTAACTTACTAAGTAGAAAGCCTTCATAGAGAAAAATTTGCATTGAGAAAACCCTTTTTCAAGAAACAAAAAGGAAATATTTTTGGGTGATATAAGATTGCTCTTACACCCAAGATGCTCTTGTATCAGACAGATGGGGCAATTTAAGAAGTGACCATGTCACATCTCAGGTGTTAAGAGGAAAACCAAGAAGATTAACCTCCTCCCTTGCTAGAAATGGTGAATCTTCTACTAGCCTCCCTTTTCATTTGACTAGGTACTCTTCATAAGTTATATTTATTATACTTTTTCCACACGACTATCTAGTATCTCCTCAATCTCCTTTGTAGAAAAAACTAGCTGCTAGAATACTCCATTGTGCTTATGAAACATTGTCTTCATTACCTCCATCATTATACTTTGTCAAATCTAAAACTTTAAATACTGCTGAAATATTCAGTTCAATAGGAAACTCCATTTCATAGGCATTTCCAATATCATACATTTTGACTATCTTGCATGATCCAAACTTCTTCATTTTTAGCTTATTATATGTACCCCCTAGAAAATGTTCCTTTCTCAAATTAATCATAACTTCATCTCCAATATAAAATTCCTTATACCTCCTTTTTACAATTGCATTAGCCTTGTATTGGATAATCATCTATGAAATGTGCTTCTTCATCTCCTCATGGATGTTCTTCAAATGTTCAACAAAATCTTTTGCTTTGGTACTACTTATTTATCCTTTATTCAATTACCTCAATTTAGAAGCATTTCTAGGATTGCTCCCATAAACAATCTTGACTGGTGATTTATTAGTACTCTTGTTGACAATATTATTGTATGCAAATTCTACCTGTGGAAAAATCAGATCCCAGCCCTTTGGTTTATCTCCAACCAAGCATCTCAGAAAATTCCCCAAACTCTAATTCAAAACTTCATCTATCCATCAATCTGTGGATGATATGATGAAATGAACTTCAAATATATCTTTGATTTATTCCACAATGTTCACTAGAAATACCCAACAAACTTGGTATCTCAATCAAAAACTATACTCTTTTGCATACCATGTAGTCTCACCACTTCTCTAAAGAATAACTTTGTCACATGAACAACACCACTAGTATTATTGTAGGGAATGAAATGTGTCATTTTTTAAAATCTATCAACTACTACAAATATGGAATCATTCCCCTATTGTGTCTTTGGTAAACCAAGAACAAAATCCATCCTAACATGCTCCCACGACTTCTCTAGTACAAGTAATGGCTCATACAACCTAGTAATTTACTTCACTCCTTTTGTCTTTTGACATACTCTACAACTCTACACAAACTTCTTTAGATATTGTCACAACTATGGCCAATAGTAATTCTCAACAACGAAAGCAATGGTATTATCTCTACCAAAGTGTCTAGGCAACCCTCCTCTGTGCTTCTCCTTGATGAGATTCTCTTTCATAGAACTTTTGGAAATGCACAACTAACTTCCTTTGAACAACATACAATCTTGGATTATGAAAACCAACCACTTTATCCTGTCAAGTGTAACAAGTTCTTTACAAGCCTTCCAAGCTTCACCAAAATCAAAATCCTTTGGATACAAATTCTTGATTTCATTGAAAACAACCTCCTCAATCTACATTTATTTTAGAAAAAAAATTCTTCTACTAAGAGCATATGCAACTTTATTAGACTTCCCACTCGTGTGTTTCAAAAAAAATGTATCACTTTGCAAAAATTCAACCCACTTCAAATGCCTTTGGTTCAATTTTTCTTGACTATTCAAATATTGAAAATCTTGATGATCAATATACAAAAAAAACTCGTAAGAAAGAAGATAGTGTCTCCACTTTTTCAATGTATGAACTATAGCATAAAATTTCTAATCATTAATAGAATACTTTCTTTTGGCATCATTCAATTTCTCATTGAAATAAGCAATAGGTCTACCTTCTTGGCTCAAAACAACTCCTATTACAATACCACTAGCATCATAGTCCACTTGAAACACCTTATTAAAATCGTGAAGTACTAAAATAGGTTACTCTGTAGCTTTTTGTTTAAATAGATTAAAACTCTTATCTTCTCCTATGGTCCACTTAAATTCTTTCCTATTTCCTCTCATTTTTTCAATCAAAGGTCCACAAATACTGTTAAGACCTCTAACAAACTTTCTATAAAAACTAGCCAGTCTATGGAAAGATCTTACCCCAATTGCACTCATTGAAGTAGGTCATTCAAGGATAACATTCACTTTCCTAGGGTCCATTTTTAGATCTTCCACTGAAACTACAAATCCTAGGTACACCAACTCCTTCACAAAATTACACTTCCTTAGATTTATCAGCAGCTCTTCTTTCCTCAACTTATCAAACACCTTATGAATATGCATCAAATTCTCTTCCAATTTCTTACTAAAGATCAAAATTTCATCTGATTAAAAAATGAAAAACTTACCCAAAAACTCTTTTAGTACCTTATTCATGAGCCTCACGAGAGTGCTTTGTGCATTGGTTAGCCCCAAAGGCATGACTAACCACTCATGCAATCATTCCCTTATCTTTTAAATAGTCTTCCACTCATCTCCTTCTCTTATGTGAATCTTATGGTACCCACCCTTCAAATATATCTTTGTGAAATACATAGGTCCACTCAAACAGTCCATAATATTATCTGTCCTTGGTAATAAAAATTTGTACTTAATTGTGATCTTGTTGATAACCCATATATATGTGCACATTCTTCATTCTATATTCTTCTATGGTGGTAATACTACTGGTACAACACATGGACTCGGGCTCTCCCAAATCAACCCCTTTTGCAATAACTCATGTACTTGTCTATTCAACTCCTCACTTTTTGCTAGTGTCATTCTGTAAGCTACCTTGTTTGGAAAACTGGCTACTAGAATCAAGTCCCTCTAGTGATTGATCTTCCTTATTGGAGGTAATCCATCAGGTACATTATCTAACACAATATCAAAAAACTCTCCCAACAAATTTGTAACTTTTGCAAGTACCTCCTCTACTTCTTCTTTACCATATTCTAGGATTATAGCAAAACACATATTCCCATGCTTCTTACCTTTGAGAAACTCCTTTCCATCAACAAAACATATTCTAGAAGCACAAGATACCTTCTTTTCTTTCTCCTTTAATTTCTTCAACTTATGTTTCACTCCATCCTTTGTCAAAGTGCAGGTATTTTCTTACCCATCATGTACAACATGCCCGTCAAACTACCACAACCTACCTAGCAACATAGGTATGATATTACAAAGCACCTCATCTTAGTAGCTTCCAATGTTGAACTTCACTAGGCATTGATCATTAACCATGACCATGTGGTCATCCTGCACCCAGGCAATACACTATGGATGTGGGTGTTTCTCCCTCTTGAGATTTAATTTTGTGACCATCTTTTCTAAAACCAGATTTTTAGTGCTTCATCCATCAATGATCACATAACATACTTATCTTCACACTTGTACCTTGTACAAAACAAACTCCTCCTTTGATCAAGTTCATTCTCACCACTCCGCTAGACTCTTAGATTAACTAGGACTTATCCTCTTTTAGCATCTTCATAATGAGACTATTTGGCACCTTCATCAACATGCATAATTCTATCTTGGCCTTCAATTCTTCTATCTCTCATTCCTTGGTGCTAAAAAAATTCAAATGTTCTATGCCCTCTAGGGATAACTTTAAGAAACCCCTCCTGAAAAAATGGCTAAAATGTTGGTGAATCCAACATTCTGTGGGCAGGAAAATTTCAATGTTGAGGGTGATTTTTTTGTTCCATATAGGGAAATAAAATATTATATGTTGGTGATTTTTTTCTTTCCCTAGCAAAAATCATTTTAAATATGGCAAATTAATGTTTTTCCTTGCTGACAGATAAATAAATGATGGCTATTTTTTCCCTTGCCAAAAATGAATTAATAATGTCAGAGGAAAATTACTTACTTTGTAGGAAAATGAATAATAATGGTCTTGGCTAACCTTTAGTGGTAAACTGAAAAATTGTTTAATCTGAAAGTGAATTTGCATGTCTATTGGCTAGTGATTGTATTGACTACCAAGTAGTCACTTCAACTCATGTATTGTCTTAGGTCTACTATTGATAATATCATTACATCAATGTCACCATTACCAAGTTAGCTATCATCACTTTCATATTGTTAATACTATAGTTTTATTGACCATTGATTAATTAGAGGTCAATGATAGAAGATGAATTTTGGGGCCAGTCCCTTGGAAAAACTTGGAGTCACATGAAATTCTCCAGAATGGAGACATGTGGAAATTTTTACACGAAAGCCATTAATTGTAATTTACTGAATATAGTGAACATCACACTCAAGATTAAAATCACAAATGTGGTACTAACAGTTACAATTATTACATTCCATTTATAGCCACCTTGGCAGGCACTTTCAACTGTTTGACATTAATGCGAGTACATTGCTCACACTTGAAAATTAATAGGAATATGAAAATATAAGATATGAAAGATTGTGAATGCCAAACAATTTAATGGAACTATCATTAAATTAATTCATCTTTAATTATCATTTCTCAAATTATTGAATCTGAAATTAGTTTGCAAAGTTTCTTAGTCATGGATACACCAATTCACTTGAAATGCACTACAATGACTTTGCAAAAGCCCTTTTTGGGCATGATACCTAATGATGTCCTAGCCATGATTTGCAAGGAAGATTCCTAAGGTCCTTTTATCTATCATGCTTTATTCATGGTCCTTAGCAATGAATTCTTAAGAAATGATAAGAGGTACCATGTGTCCATAGATATTACCTCTTGCTTCCTCACGTCTCTTCTTGACCTTGAAGGCAATCAAGTAGACATTCTAATGCTTTTGCATAATTTTTTTAAGGAAACATTTTTAGAAGATGACATCAAAATTATTGTATTGGTCAAGTAGGTACCAAGGTTAGGCATTAGCATCCCTTTTGCAGACATAGTAGACAAGTGTTGGGAGCAAGGCATATGGAGCATTGTACAAAAGCATCCCTTCCTACTCGTAATCAATGAACGCGAATTGACTCTCCATCAGAAGTGGGAGTGACTCAAAAGGGATTTTCCATGTAAGTGGTTGTTGTTGGATGACATCAGTGAGACTGATTTCACATGGTTGGATGAGTTCAAGGACATCATCTTCTCCAATAGATTCCTTGTAGAGGGACTTGAAGACCTGTCTGATTGAAGGCTTCAAGCCCTCAACCCCTTAGCTCGTTGATGCTTCCAGCCTCCCTATTCCCTAGTTCCCTGTTCCCTATTTCTTGAATCCTATCTCCTTAACCCTTGTCCTTTGGGAAAAAAAATATTTTTAAGATATCTATTTTTTCATCAGATTGGGCCTTTCCCTTTAATGTAAATTATGAAATAGTAAAACCAGGCTGATTTAATCAGCTATTTTGAATATATATGCTATGAATCAGTATTATATATATTGTATACTCTAAAATATTATCAATGAAAACAATAGTTTTTGGCTTCTCAAATCGTTGTTCATGTTAGTCTACAATTTTTTTTTGGCATCTCAATGCACTGTTGAAATGTTAGTCTATGACTCTATTATAAAAAATTAAATGTTAATATTTATAAAGTTAGAAACAAAAAAAAGGGTTTCAACAATCCCTTTATGGTTTCATGTTTGATTAATGATTTATAGTAAAAAAATTATTCAATTGAAAATTATCCAATGAAATTTTGTAAATTTGTAAATGTATATGTATCTCCTTTAAATTTCAAAACTTGTAGAATTTGATAATATACGGACATAGGGGCCAGGGCCATGCAAGTTAATAGTTATTAGTTATAATAGTTTTAACTATTATTAATTTATTTTAAAATATTAAATAAATAAATAATAGTTTGTTAAAGTTAAACTTATGATACATGTAACATCATGAATCATGAATCATGAATCCTAATCAATGATCATGCAATTTAAATTGTATAGATAATATTAAAATTTGATTTGAAAATAAAAAGTTCAAATTATAATTTATATATAAATGTTCATATAAAATATTGAATATTAATTTATTTATTCATTTCTTCCTATTTTGAAATGTAGATTTATTTAAATATGATGATTGTCATAATATTTTTAACTTTTTTATCATATTTTTGTTGGAGTTCTTTAGAATAACTAAGAGGGAGGGGTGAATCGGTTATTCAAGGTCTAGATGTCCAAATAAAACTTTTTCATAAATCAATGAACCTATAAAACTTTCTTAACCATGCATGCATTCATTGTGTGTTAACCAAAATTGATATGTCATTGTTAGACTAACATGCAAAAATGTAAAGCATAAAACACAACACATCCATCAGTACACATGACACAATGATTTAATGTGGAAACCCAATTTGGAAAAAACCACTAGTAACATGCTACTCCTTTCTCACTCTTCTGAAGTGATGCCCTGTTAAAGGCCAACCCTGTTAAAGGTTACAACACACACTGTTAAATGTGACCCGGTTAAGAGATTACAATCACCCTATTAAAAGTGAGCCTTGTTAGAGGACTTTAATTCATTCACTTGGAATTCCACCCTGTTAAAGGATTTTCCAATGACTATTAAGTCAACCTTTCTCCAAAGGATTTACCCTAATCTGATACAATTGTTAGAGAGTAACAGTAGAGTTTGATCTGATACAACTAATAGATTACAAATCACTATTCAGTCCTCAACTCTATTTGGCTTCCTATCTTTGTAGTTCTGATAGCTTGTTCACCCTTCAAGCATTCTTCTTTAGTAAGCCTTCTTTCCTTGCTCACCATTGCAGACTTCTCCTCTTTAGGTCACTTGATGGAGCAAACCCTTCTTCCTTCACCTTGTTAGATTTTTGCATCCAAAAACTCTTTGACCTCTCACCTACCTTGCTTCATGACCAAGCATCCCTAGATATAGGGAATTAGAATTCTTTTTCTCGCTCATTATCCATCTCAAAATTTAGGGTTTTTTATGGATTAGGTAGGATACAATGTATCTAACCCATATCTTGTTTTTTTTAGAAACTTCTTCTAGAATTTACATAAAATTATGTTCCTCTAGCTCATCAATATTATCTTCCTCTTGATTTACAAGTTCCAAGAAAAAAAAATTTCAACTTTTATTAGGCGATTCTTTGATATTTTTCATAATGCAATAGCTTGGCATTATCAATTTATTGATGCTCAACACATACTGTGTTACTCAGCTTCTATTGTAAAATCACTTGGCATCAACTGGATTTTACTAGTGCTTGGCACATACTGAAAATCACTCGGCATCTACTAACTTGCTCGACACCTATTTGTTTTCTCGGCATCCACTATAAATTTCTTTCACTCGACTCCAACTAACTTTTTTCTCAGCTTGCACTCACTTTACTCGGCACTTTCTATCAACTTGGTCAAGCTTAGCAAATGAAATTTTGTAACCTTTTTCATTTAAACTTTTAAAGTGTAGCCAAACATTTGTAACCCCAAGTAGATTATCAATACATTATGTTATTATTGTTTTAACTAACTCTTGCACTTCAATACATAATCATAACTCAACCTGTCCTCTAGGTACTCTTGTTACATCTTGTTGATCAAATCCTCTTCATCAATCAACTAAGTGATAGTGCTTGAAGCATATAAGCAATTGTCTTACCAACATATAGTAGGTTCGGCATCAGTGACAAAACAATGATTGAAAACACTTCTTACAACAATTTTCTAACTCAAATGATCTTTTCAATCATATATCAACAATCTCCCTCTTTGGCATTGATGGAAAACCAAATTGATCAACCAATCAAACAAATGATGAACTACCTAGGTTAAAATAGTAAGGCAATACCAAAAGAAAGCTTGTGAATAAAACTTCTCCCTATATCAGTAACTCCTTCTTAGGTTACAAAATCTCACTTATCTTATTCTCTTTTGTTTTTCTACTTCCAGTCTTTTGATCTTCTGATGATGTACCTTGTACCTTCACTTTATTGAACTTCTTTTGCACTGTACTTTCAATGTACTTTCTCCCTTTGACTTGATCTTCTACTTTGATCATCTCCCTCTTGATCAATTTCTTAAACATTCTCCCTCTTTGACAACAATGCCAAAGACATGTGCTCAACACTTGGCATCTTTGCATATGCAAATATAAACTCTTGCAAGCTCTTCAATTTTATCCCTATGTCACCTTGCTTGTGACTGTTTTGAAATTCTAGCTCTATAATTACTTTAGACAACTTAATAAAGTAAGATCCACTGCATCAATTAGTATGAAATGAATGTCAGTTTGTTTGATGCAGGATACTCCATCTATCTTTTATATAGCCTTTGATAGTGGTATCACCCCCTAATTTACCTCTCAGATACTCATAATCATCCTTAGGTAATTCATTGGTGAAGATATAAGCAATTTTCTCCTTTGTGTTGATATATTCCATTTTCACCTCTTTGTCTTGAACCAACTCCCTTGCATAATGATACTTTATTGCAATGTGCTTTTTCTTTGTATGCATGACAAGATTCTTTGATATGTTTATAGCACTTGTATTATCACAATAACATGTCGTTGGTTCGGTAATTTCTTCCTTCATTCCCTTTAGTAGCTATTTGATCCATACAATGTTTATGCAATTGATAGCAGTAGCAACGTACTCTACTTCTGTAGTAGATTGAGAAATACAGCTTTGCTTCTTTCTTTTCCATGTAACAAATCTTCTACCTAAGAAGAATGCTCCTCCATTGGTGCTCTTTCTATCATCAATATATTTAGCCCAATTAGCATCAATGTAGGCTTTCAGTTCAAACTTTTCATTCTTCTTATAGTATAAGCCATACTCTTCTGTTCCTTTTAGGTATCTCATTATCCTTTTCACTGCCATCAAGTGATTCTCTCTATGATTAGCAAAGAATCTAGCAACTATCCCCATAGCTAATGCAATATCAGGTCTACTATGTACTACATATTGCAATTTTCCAATCATGGATCTATACAATGTTTGATAGACCTCAGTTGATTCATCATTCTTTGATAGTTTGAGTGTTGTTACCATAGGTGTACTTTCTGGTTTTGAGTCCTCAAGTCCAAAAGTCTTCAATATCTCCTTGATATATTTTGACTGAGTGATATATACACCATACTTCATTTGATATACTTGTAGTCCCACAAAGAATTTGATCTCACCAAACATTGACATTTCAAACTCTTGCTTCATCTGATTTGCAAAATCTTTACACAAAGCATCTTGTCCTCCAAATATTATGTCATCAACAAATATCTCAGATAATAGTATACCTTTTTCTTTATCTTTTTTCATGTAAAAATTTTTGTTATCATCTAGTCTTTCAAATCCAATCTTAACAAGATAAGTATGAAGTCTCTCATACCATTCTCTTGGTGCTTGTTTTAATCCATACAGGGCTTTGTGCAGTTTGTATACCATGTTTTTATTGTTTTTGTCCACAAATCCTTTTGACTATTCTATATAGACCTCTTCTTCTAATATTCCATTTAGAAATGCAAACTTGACATACATCTAGTAAACTTTGAAACCTTTGTAAGTAGCATAAGCAAGTAGAATTCTTACTCCTTCCATTCTTGCAACAGGGGCAAGTGTTTCACCATAGTCAATTCCTTCTTCTTGTGCATACCCTTTGCAAACTAGTCTTGTTTTATTTCTTGTTACTTCACCATTCTCATCTAGCTTGTTTCTAAATACCCATTTTGTGCCACTCACATTCTTGTCTTCTAGTCTACGAACTAGGCTCCAAGTCTTGTTCTTTTCTATCTACTGAATTTCCTCTTCCACAGCCTTGTACCAATCATCATCTTCCAATGCATCTCTCACTGTCTTAGGCTCTTTCATGCTTAAGAAACATGATTCACCTCTCAATCTATTTCTTTTTATTGGCCTTGCATCTTTGTCTCCAATGATTTGATCTACAAGATGGTGTCTTTTAACATATTTGGATAGTCTAGGCTTAGTTCTTGTGGCTACATTTTGTCTCTCAGCTTCAATATCACTATGTGCATCTCAGTTAGGTATTTTAGAATATATTTCATGTGTGCTAATCTTAGAGTCAAATTGTGCATTCTCCTCATTTTATAGCTTAGCATCTAAATGTAACTTGATATTCACAAGATGTGACTCGGCAGTTGTTGAAACTTATTATAGATTTGCTACATGATTAATGATATCTTCTTTAGTAGGAATTCCTTCATAGTAATATGAAAATGTCTTGTAATCTTTTGGTTCTTTTGTAGGTTTAGCTTCATTTCCTTTTGTAAACTCATGAAAATTCATATTTGCACTTTCCACAATTTTGTTAGTGTTAGAAATTAAACACTTGTAAGCTTTACTTCTTGTGGAGTAACCAAAGAATATACCTTCTTCGCTCTTTTCATTAAACTTTCCACCTCTAACATCTTTGAAAATATAGCCTTGGCTTCCAAATACCATAAAACATTTCACATTAGGTGGATGACCATACCATAGTTCAAGAGGTGTTGAGTGAGTACCTTTCTTTACTTGCACATGGTTCAAATTCTATACTATAGTACTTACAACTTCTCTACAGTATTTCAACGCAACATTTTTCTCCATCATTAGTGTTTTGGCACAGTCCATTATAGATCTATTTCTTCTTTCAGCAACTCCATTTTGTGGGGGAGTTCTTGGTGTTTATGTATATCTTCCTTTGTCATTGCAAAACACTTCAAATTCATGTGAAGTGAATTCGCCTCCTTTGTCTAATCTCAAACACATCAAGCTCTTACTTGTTTCTTTCTCAACTCTTGCCAAGTACCATTTAAACATTTGAAAAGCATCTAATTTTTGTCTTAGAAACATGACAATCATCATCCTAGAGTAATCATCAAAAAGTAGCATCATATACCTATCTCCTTTCTAGCTTTGCACTTCAATAGGTCCACACAAGTTAGTATGAACAATTTCAAGTATTTCCTTATAGCTATAAGCTTGACTTTGTCATCTTGCCTAGCTGACATTGTTTGCACATTATGTTTTCTAGTTTCTTCAACTTAGGCAAACCTTTGACTCTTTTCATGTTATTAATACTAATCAAATTATCAAAGTTAACATGACATAATCTCTTGTGCCAAAGCTATACATCATCAAATTTTGCAATAAGACAAGTAGCATCTTCAATGTCCAAATAGAATAGATTACTCCTAGTTTGATCACCTTTTCCAATCAAGTTTCCATTTATATCATATATCTTAGCTTATTTTCTTTCAAAATCAACTTTGCACCCTAGACTATTTAATTGTGACACACTTAACAAGTTTCAATTCAATCCTTCAACATAATAAGCATTTTCACATGAGATCTTGTTTTTAAGCTTAATAGACCCTTTTTCTTTTATTGAACATGGTGCATCATTACCAAATCTTACAATATTTTGATCATAATAGGTTAAGGTAGTGAACTTACTTTTGTCTCCGGTCATGTGATGTGAGCATCCACTGTCAATGATCCATTTGTCATTCTTGTTCACACAAGTCATAAGTGTAGTAGCTTCATCCTCATCTAACTCATCCTTCATTGCAACATATACTACTTCATCATCATTTTCATCAGAGTTATTTTCATCAGCAACATAGCATGACTTCTTGCCTTTATCTCTGTAGTCTCTTCCATCATCTTCTCTTCTATTTTTGTACTTGTTCCCTTCTCTAGAGTTCTTCTTCTATGTACATCTTACTGCAATATGACCAACTTCATTGCAATTAAAACAAATGATAGGCATCTTACCTTTGAATTTACCTTTTCCTTTGTGGAATCTTCTGGCCAGCAATGCTTACAATTATTCAATTTCTTCCTCATCTATACTGATGTCACTAGATGCATACTTTATCTTTCTTTTCTTCTTCTTTGGCTTTACCTCCTCAGAATCTTTCAGTAACAATTTGGCTTTGAAAGTTGATTCAGTACTTTCTAGTCTGTAGTTGTCAAAATTAGATAACTCAAATGTAGTGAGTCTACCCACTATACCTTCAAGGGTTAGATCATTTCCTAGTATATATCTTAACTCTTGAATTTTACATACTCTAATGGCATACACAGGCAACAATGTTCTCAAGACTTTATTTATCACAGTTTCATCATCTATTTTACCAGTTGCACCTTTTATAGCACTAACAACCTCTTTTATTCTAGCAACATATTGAGCAATGTTTTCACCTTCTTCCATTCTCTTGTCATCAAACTTACCTCTAAGGCTCTTTTATTTCACTCTTTGAACATTTTTATCTCCTCCATAGATGGTGTTTAGGGAATCCCACATCTGCTTCGCACTTTTGAGGTCTTTGATATCATCAAACTCAACATAGTTTAAGGCAGAGGCAATCCCCAACATAGCCTAATTGTGCTCCTTCTTTTTCTTCAAATCTTTAGTAGTTAGGGCTCCTGCTAGATCAATGTGTTCTGCTATGATGCAAGTTTGTGCATAATCTCCAAGTCCTCTAAGGTGTAGCTTCATCAAAATTTTCCATGTAGAAAAGTTATCTATGTTTAGCTTGGGTACCTCTCTCTTTGACATCTTGATATTTATGCTTTTAGTACTTTAAAACTAATCCTCTTAAGCAACTACAATCTAATACCAATTGTTCGAATTCTTTAGAACAACTGAGAAGGGGGGTGAATAAGTTATTCAAGGTCTAGATGTCCAAATAAAACATTTTCACAAATTATTGAACCTATAAAACTTTCTTAACCATGCATGCATTCATTGTGTGTTAACCAAAATTGATATGTCACTATTAGACTAACATGCAGAAATGTAAAGCATAAAACACAACACATCCATCAGTATACATGACATAATGATTTAACATGGAAACTCAACTTGGGAAAAACCACCAATAACATGCTACTTCTTTCTCACTCTTCTGAAATAATGCACTGTTAAAAGCCAACCCTGTTAAAGGTTACAACACACACTATTAAATGTGACTCGGTTAAGGGATTTTAATCACCGTATTAAAAGTGAGCCTTGTTAGAAGACTTTAGGTCATTCACTTGGAATGCTACCCTATTAAAGTATTTTTCAATGACTGTTAAGTCAACCTTTCTCCAAAGGATTTACCCTAATCTGATACAATTATTAGAGAGTAACGGTAGAGTTTGATCTTATACAAATTACAACCTTATTTATAGATTATAGATCACTATTCAGTCCTCAACTCTGCTTGGCTTCTTATCTTTGTAGTTCTGACAGCTTGTTCACCCTTCAAGCATTCTTCTTCAATAAGTCTTCTTGCTTAGCTCACCATTGTAGACTTCTCCTCTTTAGGTCACTTGATGAAGAAAACCCTTCTTCCTTCACCTTGTCATATTTTCACATCCAAAAACTCTCTGACCTCTCACCTACTTTTCTTCATGACTAGGCATCCCTAGATATAGGGAATTAGAACTCTTTTTCCCACTCATTATCCATCTCAAAAGTTAAGGTTTTCGATGGATTAGGTAGGATACAATGTATCTACCCCATATGTTGTCCTTTCTAGAAACTTCTTCTAAAATCCATTTGAATTCACCTCAAAAATGGTTTACATAAAATTTTGTGCCTCCAGCTCATCAATCTTATCTTCCTCTTGATTCACAAGTTCCAAGAAAACAAACTTGTCAGCTTTTATTAAGCGATTCTCTGATCTTTTTCATAATGCAGTAGCTCAGCATTATCAATTTACTGATGCTTGGCACATACTATGTTACTCATCTTCTATTGTAAAATCACTCGGCATCAACTAGATTTTTCTACTGCTCGGTATATACTGAAAATCAGTGGGCATCTACTAACTTGCTTGACACCTATTTGTTTGCTCGACATCCACTAGAAATTTCTTCCACTCAGCTCCAACTAACTTTTGCTCAGCTTGCACTCACTTTACTCGGCACTTTCTATCAACTTGGTCAAGCTTAGCAAATGAAATTTTGTTCAACCTTTTTCATCTAAACTTTCTAAGTGTAGCCAAACATTTGTAACTCCAAGTTGATTATCAATACATTATGTTATCACTGTCTTAACTAATTCTTGCACTTAAATACATAATCATAACTCAATCTTTCCTCTAAGTACTTTTGTTACATCTTATTGATCAAATCCTCTTCATCAATCAACTAAGTGATAGTGCTTGAAACATATAAGCAATTGTCTTACCAACATATAGTAGGTTTGACATTAGTGACAAAATAATGATTGAAAACACTTCTTACAATAATTATCTAACTCAAATGATCTTTTCAATCATATATCAACAATTTTGAATTAAATGAAAAATGCCACGATTATTTAAATTTAAATTAAGTTATCACTTATCATTATCAAGTTGAAGTAATTTATCAAATATATTATAATCTAAATTAATTTTAATTAAGTAAAAATGCTACGATTATTAAATCAAGTTATCATTATCAAGCAATTAATGATCAATGAATGGTAATTGATTATAATTTACAAATTATAATTTTATATTTTAAAAAATTTGATGTTTCATTAATTTTACATGTTTAATTTTATTCATCCAAATCATGGATTTTGGAAATTGTCAAGAACTTCAAATAATTGGTATGTTTGCAACTAGTTACTGCACTTTGTGATTTAAGTTTTAATTTGCATTGTGCAACAATAAGATAGGGGAGAGGAACCATAGTCGTGAGGGCTAACTTTTCAACATGTAGCCGCTACATGGGATATTGTAAGACCTTCATTTTTTTAGAAATGTAAAATGGACATTGAACTACCTATAGGATACAACTAAGGTTTGAAGTTGTGACTCATCACACAACTCGTTAAAATAGTGCACCTAGTGAGATGTGTCCAAAAAATGACTTTTTAAACATTCAACCAAAGCTTAATCAAAAAATATCTAATAATTAAATTTAAAATTATTTTTTTTGTTAATATAATAATGTATAACTATATGAAATATAACATATATGTAACTTAAATGGACCAAATAGTTATTATTAATCACACATATTTGTTATATATAACACAAAATGACAAATACTTCAACAATAAAAAAAGTATTTGTTATTATAAAAATAACACATTATCATATAAAATACAACCTATAATCAACACAAAGGGACCATTAGTTTAACACTAAAAGTTTTTGACACTCTCACACATTTCATAAGAAAATACAAAATATTTATTAGTATTCACCTTTTATATTTGTCAAACATATTATTGATATGATTTACTCTATGCATATACATTAGTAGCCCAATAGTTGTACACATAAGAGTGGTATTTGTACACTAAGATATCAATGTTTATTTGATTGAGCATATTGTGTTTTGAGTGACACACATATATGAAATAGCTATGATATTTTTATTTTTATTTGAGACAAAAAGTAATTTATTTCACTCATTAATGAATTCATATATTTATTTTTCTATAACATTTATAAGTTTTCATGCGTTCAAGTATTGGTATTTTTTTGTCAATGTTTGGATTATTTTATATGTACAAATATTTTAATTAATTACAATATATAGTATAATAGTAAAAATATGTTGGAAGATTGGACTCTATGTTCATGATAGGTTGATCATAATTTAAATAATTAATATTAGTTATACGAAAGATTTAATGATTCATGGTTTGATCTGGACCGTTCAATGAAAGATAAATCAATGACTGTGGCTCTATTTTGGGTCAAATTTTAAAAGATTGAAGTTAAATTCTATTTCTACCCAAAATAAAGACACATGTAGTTGAAGATTCTTTCTTATAAGTTATAGTTATGTCCGACTGCAAACTCCTGACCATTGACTAAAAGAAAGATCAATGACCCGAGATGAATTTCAGACTGATTTGGGGAATGTTTTCCCATGTGCCTAGATTCATCTAGAATTGTGACATGTGTCCAGTTATTACAAAGCTCGATTAAGTGTTAGGACTTTGTTAATATTAATAATAATTATGCATAGTATTTTTTTTAAATTATCACTTAATCCCGACTCAGCAATGTCGCAATTATTACATAAAAGAAAAATCAACGACCTGAGATGAATTTTGGGTAAATTTTGATAATGTTATTATATTTGTCAAGAGTCATCCAAAATCGTGACACTTGTCCTTGACAAGTGTCACGATTCTAGATGACTCTTGACAATAGTGATAGCATTAAACAAATTGACCTGAAAATCATATCAATTATTAGATTTAATTTTTATTAATATATTTATTTAAAATGAAAAATTTTCAAAATTCAAATGTATATTAATGTAATAAATTTTTACTTTTTATTATTATAGTTATGTACATTATTGAGTCTTTATGTCATTTACATGTACATTGTACATAGTATTAATAAAATACCTAAAACTATTAATTACTTAATACTTACATTTTAACTTTTAACTGTTAATCTTTTATGTTTTTAGAGTATGAAATTCAGAGTTCTCCTAGTTGAGAGTCTGATATGATAGGGTTTTCAAATTTCAACTTTTCAAAGACTGACTTAATTCCATTTTGTATTCTGAGGACTAAAAGTGTGAAACTTGAGTATCACAGGTTAGCACCACTTATTTGAGTATCTGCTAGCACCAATATTGTTGAATATTGATTCTTGATTTTGAATATTTAAATTTTTAAAAATAAAATCAGTGAAATTTGCAGCAATAGAAATCTTGATTCTTATTATCTTTGGTTTATACTTTACAATTTTTGTAAAATAGGGATTGAAGAAGAATCTTTTGTAACAACCAGTAGCAAGCATAGGCAAAATAAAGTCAAAAAGTTCTAGTACGAGTGCAAGCATAAAGGAATAGAAAGACATTATAGAACTTAGGAAAGTGCTACAAACCCTAGGTTTCACTGATGAATGTCATGATATTTTTTATCCTATTATCCATGGAGATTTGGGAATCATGGGAATTAGACATTCATTGTTTAATAAGTGGAAAGATCTATAAAAGGGGAGAAATTATTATAAATATAAAAATAATATTTATGCATGTACAAATAAACTAGCTACTTTGGTTACTGGATTAGTAAACCTCATTGTACCTGAAATATTCCCTTGTCCTAAAATTGTAATGTTGTGCACTCAAAATTATGATGAAAATAGAAAGACAATTGTAAACCAAAACAATCAAGAGGAATTTTTATCAATAGCTGAGTGAATTTTTCACTTTGTTAGACCTAGGGCTAGGGTTTAAACTAGAAAGCTTTAACGAGCACATTGACTTGGATAAACTAGCATAGGCTTATGACAAACTGGAAAGAGTTTTTCAAGATTCATATATTAAGGGTTTAATAAACTCATAGAGTCATCTACTAGTGTTACTGTTACACTGGACATAGACCATAAGCCTCCTTATTAGTATGATATTTTTGTGCCATGGGTTAAGAATACTATTTCTTTGTTATCATTTTGTCTGGGATTGGACAGTAACAAGGAAGTGGGGGCCAGTGTTCTTGAAATGATTTATAATATCCATTTTCAAGGTCACTCGATTGAGAAGGTAGATGTAAGATACAATTTTGTTCAGAATATTGTTGAATCTATGCAACAACAATTACTAATGATTAAACAAAATACAACTATAAGCAAGACAAAGATATTTAGGTTCACAAGTTACTTGTGCTACCTTATTTTAGCAAAGCATCACCTAATATTTGAGACAGAGAATAAAAAGCTTTATATTGAGGCCTATAAGTTTGATGAGAAAACTCAGAAGAAAGCAGAGACTCCAAGTTCAGTATATAAGTGGACACATAAGATGAGGATAACTCAAACTGATAATAACTACAACCATTTTGTAGACTTCTTTTTGGTACCTATTTACCAAAAAATCATAGGCACTTTGATGCCTAGATTGCTTATGTCTTGTAAATATTGCATTCAACTAGGAAGTCAAATTCAATTGGTTGATTGGTTCTTCATGGAAGAGTACACTATCTTAAGGTTTTACAATTCAATGATTGAACTGTGTAAACTTCCAATGCATGTTACAGAAATGGTTTTGCACTGGAATATGTATGACAGATGGAGAGGGAAGATGAATTTTTTACTAGACAACAAAAGAAAATGAATTGGTAACTTTTTTTCACTTTGATGTTGTCAGTCACTAGAATTATGATCCACTAAACATAATCAAAACAAGACTTATTGCCAATGGGAACTCTACAAGCAAATATCAACATCAGGAGATGCCATTGATAGAAAAGTTAAAAAACAAGGATGTGTGGGATGGGGTTAAGAAAGGGATGGAGAAACATGCAATAGAGAATAATATTTCAATGCAAGAATTTTCATCCCAAATTATGACATTGCACATATCAAAGTCACACAAATCAAAGCCTCTAACATACTTAAATGTCTACAAGAAATCATCTCAACCTTCTAAGAGGTCTATGTCGAAAGCGATTAAAGAGGCATGTGCATCTAAATTTTGGTATCAAACCAAGATGACTAATTTTTGGAAAATAAGGCAAAATTTGAGTGAACCAAAGATATCAACAGGTTTTGAGGAAATTGAGGAGGATGAACTTTTCAAAAATTATTGGAATAAAGAGCATCCAACTATACTATATGATTTTGGCAATTGCAATGAAAGTAATATTCAAAGAGAAAAGGACCTCAAGTCTAATGGAGACATTCAAGATATTCAGGATTTTTGGTCAACTAGGGGAAAACATATTGTTAATCTTCAAATGAGTGATTCTATTAAACAAACATATAATAAAGGGGCAACCATGATATAAAAAATAGGTTATGCAAGTACAGGACACATTGGTGCAAGTGGTGAAGGGATTTAGAATCTAGTTCTAGTAACAGACACACCCAAAAGAGGAAGTAAAGCAATCATTGGACTCTCTAATGAGATTGAAGATGATTCATCTAGAAAGAGAAAAAAACATTATACTTCTTCTTATAAAGGTCATCCCAACACATTATTTGTTAAATCTTCAAATCCAATTATAGTTGATCCCACTGGCACTAGCACTAGCATAGATGAACCTTGTGCAAAAAAGAAAAAAATTGTCATAGTTATAGTGCAAGCAATGTCAGTGGTTACCTCACCAATATACGCACTAGTAGCTCATGTACAAAATTTTGAAAATAGTCCTAAAATGTCAGTATTTAGAATGGGCCATCATTGATATGTTGGCAATCCTCAAAATACAATTGTAGGTGGAGTAAGTTTTACTGGAGTTGGAGGAGTATACAACAATACAACTAATAATTCACCTTTCAAACACTCAATTGTATCAGCAAACCCATATTTTAGTTTGAAGGAGTTTGCATCAAAGTTTGATTAGACAAGCAAAAGAAATAGGCAAATTATGAAGACATTAAAAAGTGATGTAGTTGTTGAATGTTAGGGATCTACTAACAGTATATTTCCAACATATGATCCAAACACCAAAATAATGAACTTCACGGTTGTTATGCCCCTGGATAGAGATAATAATCCACCAAAAAATGTAATAAATTATAATGATGTACAAGTTACTAGTCTTCAAATGGATTTCTCAAAAGTGAAAAATTTTGACAAAATCAATATATCAAAAGAGAGAAAAAAAATGGTCTACTCTACACTTCTGAAATTGGAAAGGGAAAACAAAAGGCTTACAAAGCAAATAGAAAAGTTACAAGTAGACCTTGGTAATGTGAAGGCCAAGGAGAAATAGTAGACAGTAGATTCAAAGAATTGCAAAATAGGATTAAAAATTCTTCTCCTACAGAGGCAACTATCTAGCAAGAAAAGATGAATGAATATCTGAGAATTTTGACTAAAGAATTGGATGAGTGCAAAAAAAGAATTCAGCATGAAAAAGTCTCTATTACACAGTTGTTCAAGTCTATAGAGACTATTGCACAGGTCAACAATAAATTGAAAACTAACCTAGACTTTGTTGTCAAGGAAAATAATAATTTGAAGATTGAATTGGAGAATGAAAAGAAAAAAGAGGAATCTAAGACAAGGATAATTGATAGTTTGCAAAAGGAATTGGGGAATGAGAAGAAAAAAGAGGAGTCTATTGCAAACACACTCCACAATTTGAAGAAGCAACCAGAGAATATGGAGAAAAAAGAGGAGTCAACTGCAAAAACAATCCTTGATTTGAAGAAGGAATTGGAGAATGAGAAGAAAATAGAGTCTAGTGCTACTGCAAATAGTAACACAATCCACCATATAAAGAAGGAATTGGAGAATGCAAAGAAAAAGAGGAGTCAACTGCAAAGACAATCTTGGATTTGAAGAAGGAATTAGAGAATACGAAGAAAGAGGAATCTATTCAAACACTCCATGATTTGAAGAAAGAATTGGACAATGTGAAGAAAGGAGGAGTCCACTACGAAGACAGTCCATGATTTGAAAAGGAAACTCAAGGTTGAGAATAAAAAAGAGGTGACAACTACAAAGACAATCTAATATTTGAAGAAGAAATTAGAGGATGAGAGGAAGAGAGCAACTAATAGGCAAGGGAAACTAGAGGAAATACAAAAAAAGAGTGAAATAGAGATGTCTGAAATGAAGAAAAAGATGGAGAATGTAATTGCACAAAATATAACATCTTCCAAAGACTATCATGTCAAGGATACTACAATAAACATAGTTAAGCTTATCAAACAAGAAAATTGGGAAAAAATAATGAAGAATAATGATAGTTTGTTTGAATGGCTTGATTTAAATAGCAATCTTAGACTTGTCTTTGAAAATGTAAAAAAAGATGTTGAGGGTAAAAGAAGTATCTTCACCAATTCCCTAAAAAATCTTGCTAAACAAATTTTGAATAAAGTATAGAGATTCAGTGACAGGGATTTTGCAAATCAAGGAATAAACAACTGCTTGGATGTCTCTGTAATGACCTTTGTTGTCTATCACAATTATGAACAAGTAATGGAAATAGATAAAGCTCTTAAATCTACTTCCAGAGACTTGATGAAGATGAATCACAGCATACTGAACTTGCTAAATATTGGATTACCAAATCTAGCTTACTCAGGCAAAAAATTCATTGGAAAAGAAGATTACATGAAAAGTTACACAACACCATGAATTCTGATTGAGGCAACTTGCCTGAGGAAACCGCTCTAGAAAGAATTGCAAGTTGCATCAAACCACTATCAACAGTGAATTCAATTATAGATAAATTCCCCAATTCATGTAAAATATCTCTTCAAAGTATTCATTGACAAGGTTACAACTATTTAGCTACAACCTCAAAAAAATAGAGCTTCCAAATGATGCAAAATGGAGCACCCTAAAGAACATCATTGGAGCTAGGTCATCTTCTCAAACTATTACTGTTGCTGTCAGTGATAGTCATAACTGATAGCACTTAAGAAGTAACAACTTAGTAAGCAATAGTACTATAATCATTTTTTACTTGTTTCTCTTTAATTTCAAATTTTGGATTTAATTTCAACTTTATTTGATGTTAATTGTTACAGTAATCAAGAGCCAGAATATTAAGATAGTTGGACAGTCAAGCACTGGTATAGTATTACTACACAAAGCAGATGGAAAAAATTTCCCTACTCCTACTTGAAAAAATTGTACAATTGGCAATGTGGCAAATTGGCAATGTGATTCTACACACATAATATACTATGTAGTAATAATCTAATTTTATATATAATTGCAAACCAACCTATAGCTATTGTTGCTCATTTGTATCTATAAAAAGGAATTCAGGGTCATTTGACATTTAGTCATTTGCAAAGGGTTGTAGTCATTTGTAATTGTTAAATGTCTTATGTTACAGGTTGATTTATAATAATAAATTATAATATAATTTTTCTAAATAAAGCTTATTATTTTAAATGCATTATGTTATCATTTCTTAAAGAAACTAGAATCAATTAAAATCTAAAAGTTAAAATGTCTAAAAACTAGAATGAATGAAAATCTCAAGTTTAGCATGTATTATTATATTAAAACTAGAATCAATGAAAATCTCAAGTTTCAACATGTTTAAAAAATACAATCAATGAAAATCTCAACATGTTTAAAAATACAATCAATGAAAATCTCAACATGTGTAGATTCTAACAGTAAAAACTAGTTTCAATGAAAATCTCAACATGTAAGTTTGTAACATCGACATGTTTTTAAAAAAAATTAGGCATCTATAAAAGGATAGTGAATGAAGGCTATAAATTATTTTCTACAAACATAATTAATGAGTAGATAGAGTCTTAGATCAGTGCTACTAGCCTACTACTTGACTCATGCAAAAGTTAGAACTTGAAGTTGAGAAGCTGCTATAGTCACCACTCTGCCTAGTCTGGCTCAGCATCACTATCATCAGAATCCTCCTCATTTATTGCATATAAAATTTCATTGTTTGTTGTTTTTTCTTCAAATTCACTATTAGTGCCAGTATGCATGCCAAAATCAACATCATCTTCATTGCTTCCAATATCAGGACATGAACCACTACCACCACCATTGCCACTACCACCGCCACTTCCACTGCCATTGCCACTACCACTTGGGTTTGAAATGTTTGTCATCCCTCTTCTTCCACATTTTTTTCTCCAAATGTTGACAATTTTATCATAAGGGAAACTATCTACCTCATACCTAAAATTATAGAGCCTCATACAACTATCCAATTTTTTGTCTAATTTGTTTCTAACCTTTGACTTTAGGAAGCCCAGAGTACTAAAAACTTTCTCATCTTCCACTAAACCCAATATCATTATCAAAAATAAATTTGTAAGCTTGAAATATTTTGATATTGACTCTATCAATTGATTGCTCTAACTAAGGTTTTTCCAAAGCTTTGTTGCCGCTCCCTCTTCATTTGGATTCTCCATAAGATCATATTGTTCCCTCATTATTTTTGCAAAAGAATATGATTGATCTCTCAATTGAGATTTTTCTAAAATTTCATTTATAGTTACTCCATTGATTACTTTAGGTTTGTAAAAATGTTGAATCAAAGTCGTCATCCTTCTTTGAAAATCAATCAGACAATTTAGAGACCAATATTGAGGAAAAACAATAGACATTGCTTCAAGTAGTTTCTCTAGAGGGAATCTAAATCTAATTTCTAATGAAAGATTTTAGAAAACTCACTTGACAGAGTCAAGCATAGAGTCTTTGATCTTCTTGAAGTCTTCACTTGTAACACATGAAAGTACCTTCTCTAGTTTTGATTCTACTTCGCTTCCTTCTTTGTTGGGGTTGGAGTCAGGGCTGACATGGGCATAGCACTGCATTGATATGTCAACTCCACATACCTTGGCACATAACTCATTGTTTGCACCAATAAGTAAAAAGTTCCTAGGATTGTTCAAATCTGTGATTTCTATCCACTTTGCAAACTTTGATTTATCTAATGGTAGTAATCAATATAGAGTATCCAGGCTACTACATGTCATTTTACGCAGCTTATTATATTTTGCAATGTACATAGCTCTTTTTTTAACCTTTTTTTATAATATTTCTCATGTCCTATAGCATGGGGAAAATAGTTGAGTATCTTAACATTAGTTAGACTCGAATATAGTCGAGGGAATATTTCTGACACGGAGTAGATTAGTCCAAGCAATGATAGATATTCAAAGAATACTTGATGCATTGGTCCATCCAAAGAGATCCATCTGGTATCATTGTCTTTAAGAAGCTTCCTCCCATCAGTAAGTCCTTGAGAAAAGTGTTAAAATTCCTAGACTTATTTTGGACTTTGATAAAAGTATTGGTAAATCTCTTTGATTAGAGATTCCACTTTACTTACACAATCAAAATTGCTGACAATTCCAAAAGCTAGATTCATCTGATGGGTCATGCAATGAATGGGAATAGCATAGGGTGCCAAATCATTCTTGATCTTTTTGCAAAGACCGCCTTTATGACCTTGCATAACCGAAGCTCCATCTTCTCCAACACACACCAACTTTTTGGCAATCTCCATGTTATCCAAACCTCCACATTCAATTGGAGTACTCTTTGATAAATCATATACTTTTTTAATTATCATACTACAATTCAATTTAGCAACAACTAATAGAAGGGTTAACAACAAATTTCATTTATAGTATAAACATGCATGCACACCCAGAAGTATTATCAACTAATGTAACTTCATCTAGAGACAATACAATGATATTTGAGTGTTTTATTTTTTTCTTCATATCTTCTTTTTCAACCTGTGCAAGACAAATAGCCCATTTCGACCTGTTATTTACTAACGAGTGACTATTTGAATAGTTTCAAACTTTAAAAAAGTGCAATAAGGTAGTAATTGAAGGGTAGTCAGTCATAGGATGCCCTCTACTCAAAATATAAAAGACCACACTTAATTGAACTACTTTTCCCATATTTTGCACTTCCATTGCTTTCCCAATGAAATCTTCAATGGAACCTTTTACTACAGAATGATTCTTTCATAATTACTTGTGTAACTCATATATTTTAGCATTCCTGATATGCAAATAGTTGTCCTTTTTTTTCCAATTTAGCATAGATTTTTCAACTCTATCTATAGTTTCCTTTTTCTAAACTCTACTGACATGCTTTTCTATAGTATCAAGTTTAAGCTACAAGCTCTTCTCCTTCTTTTTTATCTCTATGCAAATCTTACATCTGCATTCTACAAGAGGCTCACCATCAATTAGATTGGCCACTAGTTTAATGAATAGGTACTTTTTGACCCATTCTAATTGAAAATTCCTTTTCGATAGGTCCCAACGAGATTGATCCTTTTCTTATTCCAATTTTCTTTTCCCCTTTTATGCATGAACATGATTTATGGAATCACTTTTGGTTTTCTTCAATATGGTCTCCAACTTGTGATGAATCTTCTTTTTCAATAAGCAGTGGAGATCTAACTTGTGAATCTTGTAGGTTGCCAACATTTCCACCACCAAAATATGTGGATATGGTTCTACATTTTGGTAATGGTGGCCTCTCTTTCCTTTCAGGGATCCTACTGGAACCCCTGTTACCCCTCTTCTTTGACATTGCAAACTGATAAAGGCTGCAAAAAAATTAATTAACTTATTTGTTAAACAAAAGACTCAAATAGTGACAAATCAAAGACTATGAATAGTGATAATAGACTACTTAGACTAAATATAATAACAATAATATGATTCGTTCTCATAAAAAGGGTACTAATTATATGGTACTAGAGTCTATGGCACTACCCAAACAAATTTGCAAACCTATAGGCTGTCTTATCATGTGAGATGTCCAGTCACCATTGGACACTAGATAGTAAAACTAAAAATATAACTAGTACTAGTACCACTATCCACATAAAAATTAAATTAAAAAACACTTTCCTTTTATGAAAACCACGGTCCATGAGTGAATGGGCAATGCACTCAGCACTTTAAAAATTTGGCAACAATAAGAAATGCCAGTCTCTAGACTAGAAAAGAGTGAATTGTGTAGAATAATAATATCATACAGTCCAATCTTGGTTGGAAAATTACACGAGATTAATAAGTGGGAGTGTCAAATGTACGTGAAATGCACCTTCCTATACAAGCCTATAATAGGAAATAGTTGGCTAAATGAGGTTGGTGATTGACACACATCAAAAAAATGGTAAATGACACCCAACCCAAGGGAAAATTACTTAGTTGTAGTAATGGAAAAAGAATGTTGTCCAATAAGAAACAACATGCAAAGGATGGAAAAAAATTTAAAATAAATGTATCCAAAACATATATTACATTAACAACTAGACTAATATTTTTGACCAATAATGTGATAACTAATGGGTGACTACCACAGGCGTTGGATCCAAATCTAATAAATATTTGATGACACAATTGACCTATGTTACATGCGTTATTCACCAAATGATGATTGACCCATAAGACAGGATCGCCAAATGACAAAGATTCACTACTAAAGTAATCTTTGATGCCCTTCTTCTCCACAATAAAAACATTTTCCACAAAAACCTTCTCTTCTAGATCCTCATCTTCCTCTAGGGTCTTTATTATTCTAATCATGGAAACAATTGGAATTGTTTCCCCTCTAGTTCTAACTACTACTACTAACCTCATCCTTGTTCTTCTAATCATCATTTCAACCTCCATAAGACACTTCATTCAATCTTAAATCATGACTTCTACCAGTATTTTTCTTATCAAACTTCTTTCTTGGCTTCTCCTCAAATATTGGGAAAATTTGGTATACCTCCTCAATGCTGGTCATTTGAACCAAACTCAAATTCTCTTGAATTCTTGGTCTTAACCCATTAATATAACTATTCTTATTAGCTTCTGTATGGCCAATTCTAATGAGAACTCGATAGAAGTCTTTAGTATATTTTTGAATAGATCTTCCCGCTTGTTCAACCCTTGCATATTCTTTACATCAGGCTCATAATCCATCAAAATGAATTGTCACTTCAATTTAGCTATCATCTTATCCCATCTGGTAATTTCTTTCTTCCCTCTTCTATTTTTATCCAATTGAATCTCCTATCACCAGATCTTTACATGTCCCTTCACTTTTTGTCTTCACAAACTTTACCCTACCAAGATCCTCGATAGCTTTAGACTCAAAGTATTCCTCTAATTCATTGATCTAATTGATCAGCTCCTGTAGGTTTAGATTTCCCAAATATGTAGGAACCTCAAACTTAAGTCTTTTTCCAATCTTGGTGATGGCCTTGAAAAAAATTTCTTCTTCTAGGTTCAAAATTGTCTCTACTTCAGCATTTTCTACTTCTCCATCCTCATCCTCAATTTCATCTCTTATAGCAAGATTTATTCCTCTATGTATTTGTTCTTCCAATGCTTGCATATGTCTCCAGAGGGCTCTAAAACCCTCAGGTGTAATACATAAGGATCTTCCACCATGCTCTCTTCATAGAGGCATATTTTCACTTTCATTGAAACCCTAGTGTAAACTACCTCACAATTGGCAATATGTCTATACGCCTAGCCCAAACCATAGTCCTTATGCAACTACCTTATAGTTGGTGATCTATTTATAGACTCAAGAACTCCTCCTCTAATACCACTTGATGAAGGATGATCCCCTTAATACCAAAAACATATAACATAAACAAAGAAATAACAACAATTGGCAAGAACAAAATATGGGCTTCTTTTTATTATCGCCAATGCAAAATTATAGAATTTTGAAATAGAATATGCAAACCCACATGGGCACCTTCCTTACAATAATTTTCAAGATAGAGCTATAAAATATCACTCAGAACTATCCTAGACAATGTATGGGTATTTCTTAAATAGGCATTCTTACACCACCTGAGAAGTTTCTAGACATCAAACCGTAACTCTTGAGACCAACTAACTCTAAAATTATATATAGAGTCAACTTGATAACCTTTGACACTTATTTTAGAAATTTTGTTCAGTCCAACTTTGGAAGGCCATAACTTTCAAATCGTTACTCTAATTGGCTATTATAACCACTTTTTAGAATCCTTAGTTTTTTATCTACAAGACCTGAGTTGTGCAAGCTCTAGTTGACCCTATTTTGGAGCCCATCTTAGGCCTCTAAGGTCTTCAATGTTGAGCTTGAAGTTTTAATAGAAAAATTGCACACCAAGAATCCATGAATACTCATGATATGGCATTGAGCCTTAACTGGTAGGCTGATATATCCAAGATGAACATCCACCTCTGAAATTAGGACATTCCAAGTTTTTATGAATGACTTACTAAGTAGCAAGCCTTCACAGACAAAAACTCTGCACTAAAACAACTCTTATTCAAAAAACAAAAAGGAAATATTTTTGGGTGATGTAAGATTTCTCTTACACCCAAGATGATCTTGCATTAGTAAATACAATTATAAAGTAATGCAACACATAACACCATATTTTGATAATTAGGGAAACCCTAGCCAAGGGAAGGCCTTAGTGGGGATGGTACCCACAGAATGATCCACAGTATCTTGTGAAAGATATTGACTTTGTTAGGAATTTGTCACAATTGTATAGTGTCTCAGGCCTTATTAGAGGACTAGGCCTTGTTGGAAGCCTCAACCCTATTAGGATTTGTTATTACAATTTTAAAAAGTACACAAGATGAGCCCACTCCCCAAACATTCAATATAAAATAATATTATTCAATACAAGATATAAGTACAAAAACTCATACTACTTTTAATATCTAATTTTCCTTTTCTACTCTTCATAAAACTAAACATATGTCAATATTTCTCTAATCTAACATCAAAATTTTGAATCTCAAAATAATAGACTTTCAATGTCATAGACATCGCTAGACTTCAAATTTCAAATAACTTCCTTTATACCAAGTTATTTTATAATAACTTGCATTATCGGCCTTCATACCTTTACACGCTTGCAAAATACAAAAAGAATCCTTCCTCACTTGGGGTAAACATCTAGGATGTCATTCCTGATTGGTCAAGTAATTATTTTCATAAACAAGATAATTCCTTAACATAAAATATTTGATTCCTTTTCTTTGTCATATTCTATCAGCTCATGATTGCAACTCAAAAAATTGCAATAACTCTGTATGTACAACTTACGTACATACATGTGGTATCCTAACATATTGTACTTATTGTACCTAAGAGTGCACATGCTAATAGTACCTCTATGAATTGTGCTAATCAAAATAGTTTCAGTACTAACAGTAAACTTTGTGATACTTGAACAATTTTTTAAGTACTTCTCTAGAAAAATCCCAAAAACTAGGTTCCAAATATGCAATCCTTTTGTTGATATCCTGTAAATCAACACATAAAAGAAGGGTTTTGGGATTGGGGTTTGATGAGGGCTTTCTTTCATCAAGCCCTAGGTTAATGAATTAACCATAATTGAGAAATGTAAATGTAAATGACTGAAAAACAAGATAAATGTTAGGATTTACCTTACTTAAAACCCTTGTTTGTAAGGATTTTGTATGTATATGTATTGTAGATCTTGAATTAGGAATATATGGTATCTCCACTCTTTACAACACATCTACCATAATCCCATCATGGTGTCATGCATATAAAGTGCATCAAGGTGATGAATACTTCAATGTAGATCTCCTCCCTTAATGGCCAATGATATGCTTGATCTTGAAGATGAAATTCTCACAAAGGATCCTTCAATGCTAGATAGAAATGTCCTTTCTTAAATGCTTGAAAATTTTAAATTCTTGAACTCCTTGGACGTAAAAGGAAAAAATCTAGAATTGATCTTGAGAATATATGAAAATGAATACTACTAGTCTCCTTATATATGATTTTTTCGGTAGGAAGATAATACAAGACAACTTGAGGATAGGAAAAACTAATTAAATGCCTGGAGCACCAAAACCTCTGGGGACTATGTCAACTTGGGTCAACCTAGTGCACCGCAGGTTGATTTGAGTTGACCTAGTCTAGAATAGGTCAACTTGAGTCAACCCAGTCTTGGAGATTAGGTTTGGGAAGCCATAGAGAGAAGAGGCATACACCTGAAGGAATAAGCTAAAAGAGGAAGAAGAGGAGGAAAAAGGAGATCGAGCATAGACATATCCATGGTTTGAAGAGGGCATTATGAAGAGGGAGATAAAAGGTCTTAAAATTCAAGTGTGTCCATTCTATGGTGGTATAGATCAAATACAACATCCACATCTCCAAAATCCAACAAGGAGCTTAGGATCATAACAACATCAATTTATGGCAAAATCTGGCAAGGTTGAAAAATCAACATTTTAACTTTAAAGGACACTTTCAATCCAAGATATAAAATACCTTATGACTATTCTAACTTGACCATCATACACTTTGAATCAAATGCTATCAATATCAAAATTGAAATCATGCCAAGAATGGCAAAGGACAAGCCTAGGAGGGCATGCAAAATGATGCAGTAAAAATTGGTCCAAAATCAAACTTGGAATTTTGCTAAGGAAATAAAACCCATTGGTCAAAATATACCCAACAACATATTTATCAAATAAAATTTCACTTCTAGATACTTTACAAAATTCCAACAGCATTACGGCATAAAAACTTGCATTTTTTAATATAAAACTCACAAATGCACAAATGGACATGGAAAGAGTTCAAATAAGTTGGGAAAACTCATATATACATCCCACATAGAAATAGAAATAAACTAATTGCAATTAGATAGAGATATAAGAGAGGAATGAAGAGCCCTACCTCTCAAATGGAGAAAAACATAAAATAAAGAGGAATACATATAACCACCACCAAATTAATTGACACTTTTGGATAAGGGGAGCAATATCAGCATGAATCCTACAAGCTACTCCACACAAGAATCCAATAAACTAATCAAACCCAACAAGAAAAACTTCAAATTCCTTACAAAAGGGTTTAAGCAATTGTTTCTCTCCAAAATGAAAAGTGAGAGAAATGAATTCTAATTTCTCATTCAAATGTCATTTTTTCCTTCCAAAACTTAAAAGGATAAAATAAAAATACTTAAGGCAATGAAATTGAAACCCCAAAATCAGCACAAACTCAATCTAGGTTGATTTAATCAAATTCCAATTGAATATAATAACTGTATGGAAAAAATTTCAAAAAATATAAAATAACTATAAAATATTTAAATTCAACATTACTAATTAAAATCCTCTTCCATGACAATAGTGAGAAATCTAATGCACAGACACACCACTGGTCTTTCACAAATGCATAATGAACTTGGATTTACCATAAACATAGCAGCTATATTATTTAATAATCAATTAATAATACATCATCCATACAAGGGTGATATTGGCTCAGTATGAAGGGTTGGAACTAGTATCTCTTGTGCCCACTATTAAAGATATAGGTACACACTCAATTCCTTAAACTTGAGATCAATGTACCTAGTACTTATTTGGTAAAAATATAAACATCAATATCAAATGCTCATACTATATAAATATCCAAAGCACATATAACATAAATAATCCCAATGAAGGTGAATGAGACACCATCTAGATCTTGCAAGCAAGTGACTATGGTTCTATCTCACTTTGTACTAGCACCCATGGAAATTCACACAGCATGGGTGTAGTACAATATAGAAACATATAATCACCTTTATATTGCATTTAAATCATTTCTAACAATATGAGCATATGTCAACTTAGATCTCTATAAAATTCCCATTAGCATATGAGGCACAATGTCTAGGAATTATTAGTAATCATCCTAGCAAATTAACCCAATCTTCTTGAATTCAAAACATCACATATTTTATTGTGAGGAATCATCATGAGAATATTCTCTAACTAGTAGATAACCATATAATTAAAAATTAGAATATTTCACTTAATGAAACCTATCTTACTAGTTGCCTCAATAATTATTTAATCATCAAGTATACTTACTTCTTTGCACTTCCAATCCAAGGTTTGAGGCTTCGTTACCTCCTAGTAAGGACTATATTGGAGAGGCACTACAAAGAAGGGGAGAATAGGTTTTGAGACCCTTACGACTTGGATCTAAATGAAGTTTGATGTGATTTTAAGTGTCTATCCATGCATAATATATTGAGTTCATGATTTGTCAAATACTTGTTAGGAAAATTATAGTGAATGATTGAGTCCCACAGAGGTGAAATACCTTTCATAGAAGGATATATATGTTGTTTACAATTGTTGATCAAAGTGAAATTTTGAATTTTTTATTGAAGATCGGTTCAAAGTGGTTGGTTTATGTGGAAGGGATTTAAAAGAGTGGATTGTGGATTGAATAACCTAATTTCCCTTTTACCTCTACATCATACAAGAAGACTTATGAAAGTGGATATATAGGGTAAACTAGATTTCACAAGGATTGCATTATTCCTCAACTAAATAAAAAATGAATTGAGAAAAGCTACCCCTAAATTTAGTGGTAATAATGTTGAAAAAGGAGAAAACCATGTGAGATCATTTGAAAATACCATGGATAACTTTTATTTATGAGATAAGGATGTTTATATGAGTCTCTTTATGCAATCTCTAACAAAATATGTAAGGGAATGGTATAAAGGACTACCATATACATTGGCTTTTGGTTGGTTATAATTTAGGAGTTTATTTCTAGAAGAGTATGGAGAGGATCACAAAAACCCCACATTTTTCTTAAATTAATTATAAGTGTAAAAAAGGGTTATTAATAGTTGAGTTTGACAAGAATTGAATAATTAATTAAATAAACTCCCCAAACATATGAAACTAGTTGATTAGGTTTGTTTAGTATAGATTTGTTTGAAAGTATGACAATTTTTGAAATTCCAATAACTGAACCACATTATACGATGAATTAAAGGAAACAACTTAGCTAAAAGTGCAATAGTCATGGCCTTCACCTCCTTCTTTGCAACCTTCCTTAGTCTAGGGATGATCTCCTTTTCTTGATCTAAAAATAGTTTTTGCATGTAGAATTATTAATTATTTCTTTGAGAAATCACATAAAGCTCCTATCCATATTAGGATGAATAATAATCATCTACACCAAAAAATAGTTTAAATGATAGAGAATAATATGAAAGTAATGGGTAAATTAGGGAGCAATGATGATAAGTTGAAAAACCCCAAGGCACAAAAAATAAATAAAGAAGAATAAAATTGAAAAAAATTCACAAATTCCCTAAAGGATTTGTCTTAAAAGGTTTCTTGAGTTGAGAGGCTTCAATTTCACCAAATTGATAGGTTAAGATTTCATGATATGCCACATAACATAAATTGGAAAGATGGTAAATAAGATATCCCAAAATAAAGTTCTAATAGAAAGCCACCAAATCCTCTAAATAGACAATGGGGAAAACTATTTTAGGAGAAAAACCTCACACACCAAGAACCACCCAATATATTTTTATAAATAAAAAATGCAATACAATATACTTACTAAGAAACCTTCTCATAGGGATAACAATTTATAAGACTCTTAAACATAAACTCCATATCACACACCTACAATATAGGAAATACAACTCATGAATTTTTTTAACAATATTACAAAAGAATGTGCTAAAAGCACCCAAAAATTTTACCCTAATTATCTTTAATAAAAGGTTCCCTATGATGTCTCAAAACACACACCAACACATGTAAATGCCTTTTACAACTCATTTATATCTCTAATCCATTTTTAATATTTCCTATTTCAAGAGACCTAACTTCTGAAGCCTCAATGTTTGATATGGGAATTTGATTTACAAACTATTTAAAGAACCAAAAATATTGTGAAGTGTGATATCAAGAAATAACTCATTATGTCATCAGTGAACACTTTCAAGACATATTGAAACATCTAAGGCCTTCGATATTGACTTTAAAACTTTCATTCACAACTTATAAAACTAAAACCTTTTACGTATTTGAATCTAGACATAATTTGATTAGAATTGTTGAAGAATCTAGTTGAGTTGTTGCATTTTATGTGCTATCATTGATGTCAACATAGTTCTTTATACTTGATAGTTTTTTTTTTTGTTTAGAGGAGAGATTGGATCAATATGTCTTATGTATTAAGAATTAGCTTTTTGTAGTGACAAATGGTTGAAGGAATTTGTTATTTAAGATGCTTGAAGGGATTAATTACCACTTTGTTTGATAATCACAATTATGCTCTACAAGAAAAAGTTTTTTGTTTGCGTCATCACCCCACCTACAAGTAATCATTTTGCAAGTTTACAAGTGTTTTCATAGGTCAAGCTAGTTCTGGTTCATGTTTACACAAGGATGGGTCCTAAAGTTGTAACATCTCTACATTCTAGTACTCTAGATTGATGTTTTTCCCCTTTGCTTCTTCCTTTTTCCTTTGCAAGCGTGTGTCTTTCCAGGTTTTTGTGTGGTCCATTCTTTCTTTTCATCCTTTTTGGGTCATTTTATTCCTCTATTGCTTCTTGGCATGGTTTTTGTGGTCACTTGTTTCTTTCTTTGGTTGACTTTGTGGTTTTTTTCTTGTGGCCATTTTTCATAGGGTGAAGCTACTTCAGCTCCACCCTCCTCATGTACAGAATAGGTTATCATTCTTTTGATAGAATGGACTTGGTAGTCTAAGTTTTGGGCAACTGTGGGGTCATCCAAAATTCATAGTGCAAAGTACATTCTGCCATGGGGAAGGTGGGTTTAGTTTTGTCTTTCCTTTTGGTTTCTTTGGCTTAGTGGTGTAGCTTTGCTTATTTCTAGTTTTTTTTAGGTGTTTTCCCTATCAGAGGAGTGGTTTTCACCATCTAGGTGTCCTTTGACACTCTCTTTTATCCTAGTTCTACGTGAGTTAGGATCTCACTGGTTGAGTTAGTTTTGTTTGGCTTGGCCAAGAAGTTGCACACACATCTTCATGGTGTCTAGGTTGATGTTGCACTAGTTGTTCCATTCCATTGTGGGTGACTATTATTGGTGAGTTTTTTTTTCTTTGATCATCTAACTAGATGAAACATCCCTCCTTGGGATGACTATCTTGTGTCATTTACAAAAAGTTGGTTGTTATTTAAAACTTAAATGATTGTCATATCAAAAAGTACCCATCATTTATTAATCACATGTGTCAAGCAAGAGAATGTTGAATAGTGGTCTTGTCAATCATATAAGGAAAAATCAACATCATAAGCCACATCAGTAGAAGTTTTTTTGAGAAACATTTTTTTTTTTTTTTGATGGAGAAAAAAATATTGATGTTTTGTTAAGTTTGAAACTATCTATTTCACACTCACAATATTTGAAATTGTAGGTTCTTAGGATTCAAGGATTTTATCCCGTACCATAGGTGTGAGGTAGTTTTCATGCTTCCCAATTATGGCTTCCAAATACCATTCTTTTTCTTTTATCAAAATTTAATTTACTTATTTACGATTTTGGGTTTTATGTTTCTTCCCCATGTGGTGTATTTTTCCTTCAAAAGGATAGGAAGGCATCATATCCCAAAAACCCTAAAATCTTAAAGTCTGATAAAGAAATGTGGTTTTCAAAAGGGATCATAATATTAACATGTGTCTGGTCTCCTCAAGTGCTAATGGGTATTGGCTTTGGAGGATCAAAAAAAAATTGGGTATCATGGTGGGACAAGGAGCAGTGTAAATTACAGTAAATGGTTCTCACCTTATACGATAAGAACCTCTGAGCAAAGATGGGAAGGCAGTTTCCCAATTATTCTAGGTCAGTTAGGTCTTGAGATCTAAACCATGGAAGGACCAATTGTTAATACATGAGTCAAGGCATCCCAAGAAGGGAATTTTTGGAAGTAATAAGTTAGCATACATAAGGATACTTGCACAATCGGCACTCTGTGAGAGTGAGTTTGAAATATTTATCTTTCATGATCAACCAGGCATCTCATTCCACATCTGACCTTATTGGTTTCATGATATGGTAGGGTGCATAACAAGGACCCTCCTACATGTGATATGTTTAGCATGGAGGGATCCTTTTAGTTGGATTCAATACCTACTCAAAAGGGGCTTTACTTTCTTTTATAGGCACCACAATTGTACAAAGTATAAATATGGGTTTGGGGTTCCCTTTCCCCTATGATTTGGTTGGGTGAGCTTGCATTATGTGGTAGTTGGCATTTAGTGTTTTGTGCCAGGAATCTTGGACCTCAAGTCCTTCTAATGTGTGGGTGGATGTGTTGGGATTCCCTCTAAACATGGCTTTTCACCATTGTTGTTGGTTGACAGACTTATTAATGATGTTCCAGATAGTTAATTAATGATGCTAGATAAATAAAATTTTTTTGTCAACTCTATGTTTCCTTGCATACTTGATGCATTTAATATTGTCAAAGAAGTAGAGTGCTCTTATAAATCAATGGGTGCCTTGAGGAGATAACTGAAAAATATTTCAAAAAAAAAAAGTGTATACAGATCAACATTTATAGATTGGATTTTCCTTGGGAAATCCCCTCTTCCATTCCCCACTTCTTTACATCCCCCATTCATGGATTTTCAAGTGTACTTTCCTCTTCTAAATATTATTTTACATAAAGATAGCAGTAAATATTGTATATTTAGGCAATAAAGGCAGTAGGTGAGTTAGTTAGGGTAGGAAGTTGGTTTCCTACCCAAAATTGTAGATACTCACCTATAAATAAGAATAATTTTGACTATTCTATGGTCGATAAAATTGATGATTTGTTCTTCCATTTCATTGTAATGTCATTGTTATGAATGAAAGAAATAGTATTCTTTATGTAATACTTGTTATTTCACCTAGCTCATGTTGGTATTTAGATGCTATGTTTCAAGTAAAAGAATCTTTTAGTGCTTTCTATGGGATTCATTTATCTTTGAAAGCAGTGAGATCTTTTCTATTTTGTTGCTATTATCTTCCGTGTCTTGGATAAAACTAATTATCTTGTTTACTTTGGTACTATTTCATTTGTAGCACTTATTAATGTTAGATGGATTGATCGAGCATGTATGTAAGTAATCACGCCATTCAAGCATGTATTGTTGATAATAATAGCAGAAAAGTAGACAATAGGTAGATTAAATCTATGAGGCCTCACCTAGTCTATCATAGTATAGATGACATATTTGCATTATGATACTTTTAATTTGATGTTTTGATATACTTTTAAGACTATAGGGTTATGTTATTTTGATATGTGCATTTTGATAATCCACACTTATGTCTACACATTAAGACCTAAATGATATAATTAATGATTTCATTCATGTTCTAACCTTTTTCAATTTCTTTGATAGAAGCTGAATTGTAGAAGTGCTTGTAATGTGAAATTGTAATGTTTTTTATTAAGGAAAATAGGATTTAACAAGGCCCTGAAACCCATACAATAAAAAGAATAGTCATAAAAGATCGCTTAAAGTAGCAACAGTAACTAAAAACATACCTGTTGATATATGATTGAAAAGATTATTTGAGTAGAAAGATTGTTGAATAAGACTATGTGTTTCAATCATTATTTTGTCACTGATGTCAAACCTGCTAAATGCTAATAAGACAATTTCTTATATTATTCAAGCACTACCACTTAGTTTATTGATGAGGAGGATTTGATCAACAAACAAAAGTACATAGAGGAAAGGTTGAGTTATGATTATGTATTGAAGTGCAAGAATCAATTAAGATACTGATAACATAATGTATTGATGATCTACTTGAGGTTACAAAATGACTAGCTACACTTAGAAAGTTTAGAAGAATAAGGTTGAACAAAGTTCATTTGCCAAGCCTAACCAAGTTGATAGAAGGTGTCGAGCAAAGATAGTGCAAGCTAAGCAAAAAGTCAATTGGAGCTGAGTGAAAGAAAATTCTAGTGGATGTTGAGCAAGTTAGTAGATGTCGAGTAAAATTCAGTTGATGTTGAGCACTAGTAAAATCTAGTTGATGTCAAGTGATTTGACAGTAGATGTCGAGTAACACAGTATGCGTCGAGCATTAGTAAATTGATATTGTTGAATTGTTGCATTATGAAAAGATCGAAGATTTGTCAAATAAAAGTTGAAAAGTTTGTTTTCTTCGAACTTGTGAATCATAGGAAGATAAGATTGATGAGTTGATGGCACAGAATCATATGTAAACCATTTTAGAGGTGAATTCAAATAAATTCTAGGAGAAGTTTTTGGAAAATACAAGATATGGGGTAGATACATTGTATCCTACCTAATCCATCAAAAATCCTAATTTTGGTGATGGATAATGAGAGGGAAAAGTGTTCTAATTTCCTATATGTAGGGATGTCTGGTCATGAAGCAAAAAGTTTAGAGTTTTAATGCAAAAATTTGACAAGGAGAAGGAAAGGGGGTTTGCTTAATCAAGTGACCCAAGTGAAGAAGTCTGCAATGGCATCCTAAGAAAGAATGATTAAAGAGGATGAATGCTTGAAGGGTGAACAAGTTGTCAAAGCTACAAACTTTGGAAGCCAAGTAGAGTTGAGGACTGAATAGTGATCTGTAATCTGCAAGTAAGGTTGTAAGTTGTGTCAAATAAAAGCTCTACTATTACTTTCTAAAAATTGTATTAGCATAGGGTAAATCCTTTGGAGTAAGGTTGACTTAGCATTCATTGGAAAATTCTTTAACAGGGTGGCATTCCAAGCAAATGGCCTAAAGACCTCTAATAAGGATCACCTTTGACAAGGTGATTGAAATCCCTTAACCAAGTCACATTTAATAGTGTGTATTGTAACCTTTAACAGGGTTGGCCTTTAACAAGGCATCACTTCATAAGAGAGAAAAAGGAGTAGCATGTTACTGGTGGTTTTTCTCAAATTGGGTTTCCACATTAAATCATTGTGTCAGATATGCTGATGGATATGTTGTGTTTTATGTTTTACATTTTTTCCTATTGATTTAACAATAACATATCAATTTTAGGTAACACACAATGAATGCATGCATGGTTAAGAATATTTTATGGGTTCATTGAATTGTGAAAAGTTTTATTTGTACATCTAGATCTTGAATAACTGATCCACCCCCCCCCCTTAGTTATTCTAAAAGAATTTCAACAATTGGTGTCAGAGTCATCTACTTAAGAGGATTAGTTTTAAGGTACTAGAAGCACAAAGATCAAGATGTCAAAAAGAGAGGTACCCAAGCTCAACAGAGATAATTTTCCTGCATGGAAAAGTTTAGTGAACCTACACCTTAGAGGACTTGGAGATTATGCACAATCTTGCATTTCATTAGAACATGTTGATCCAGCAAGAGCCCTAACTGCTGAAGATTTGAAGAAAAAGAAAGAACACAAGTAGGCAATGTTGGTGATTGCCTTTGCCCTAAGCTATGCTAAATTTGATGATATCAAAGGCCTTAAGAATGCAAAGCAGATTTGGGATGCCCTAGACACCATCTATGGAGGAGACAAAAATGTTCAAAAAGCCAAGTCAGAGAGCCTCAAAAGGTAAGTTTCATGAAATGAGAATGGAAGAAGGTGAGAATATTGCTCAATATGTTTCTAGAATAAAAGAAGTTGTTAGTGCAATAACAGGTGCTACTAGTAAAATAGATGATGATATTGTGCTAAGTAAAGTATTGAGAACACTATTTCTTGTGTATACCATTAGAGTATCTACAATTCAAGAATTAAGATGTATACTAGGAAATGATCTAACCCTTAAAGTTCTAGTGGGAAGACTCACTACTTTTGAGCTATCTAATTTTGACAACTATAGACCAAAGAGTATTGAATCGGCCTTTAAAGAAAAATTGTTACTGGAGGATTCTGAGGAGGTAAAACAAAAGAAGAAGAAAAAGAAAAAGAAGAAAAGAAAGATAAAGTATGCATCCAATGATAGTAACACAAATGAGGAAGACATTGAAAAATTGGTAGCATTTTTGGCAAGAAGATTCCACAAAGGAAAAGGTAAATTCAAAGGTAAGTTGCCCGTCATTTTTTTCAATTGCAATGAAGTTGGTCATATTGCAGCAAGATGTACACAAAAGAAGAACTTCAAAGAAGGGAACAAGCACAAAAATAGAAGAGAAGATGATAGAAGAGACTATAGAGATAAAGGCAAGAAGTCATGCTACATTGCTGATGAACATGACTCTAATGAAAATGATGATGAAGTGGTATTTGTTGCAATTAAGGATGAATCTGATGAGGATGAGGCAACTGCACTTATGCCTTGTGTGAAAAGAATGACAAATGGATCATTGATAGTGGATGCTCATATCACATGACTGGAGACAAAGGTAAGTTCGTTATCTTAACCTGTGATGATGGAAATAGTGTAAGATTTGGTAATGATGCACCATGTTTGATAAAAGGAAAAGGGTCTATCAAACTCATAGACAATATTTCATGTGACAATGCTTATTATGTTGAAGGATTGAATTATACTTTTTTAAGTGTGTCACAATTGAATAATTTGGGATGCAAAGTTGAGTTTGAAAATAAATCAGCCAAAATATATGATACAAATGGAAACTTGATTGGAAAAAGTGATCAAACTAGAAGTAATTTGTTCTATTTGGATATAGAAGATGCTACTTGTCTTATTAAAAAAATTGATGATGTATGGATTTGGCACAAGAGACTATGTCATGTTAACTTTGTTAATCTAATTAGTATCAGCAACATGAAAAGAGTTAGAGGTTTGCCTAAGTTGAAGAAACCAAAAAATATAATGTGCAAACAATGTCAACTAAGCAAGATGACAAAGTCAAGCTTTAAAACTAAAGCTTATACCTCTAAGGAAATACTTGAAATTGTCCATGGTAACTTGTGTGGACCTATTGAAGTGCAAAGCTACATGGGAGATAAGTATATAATGGTGTATGTTGATGATTACTCTAGGATGATGGTAGTCATGTTTCTAAAATAAAAATCAGATGCTTTTCAAATGTTTAAATGGTACTTGGCAAGAGTGGAAAAGAAAATAGGTAAGAGTTTGAAATGTTTGAGATCAGATAGAGGAGGAGAATTCACTTCAAATGAGTTTGAGATGTTCTACAATGACAAAGGAATTAAGAGATAGACAACTGCACCTAGGACCCCTCTACAAAATAGAATTGTTGAAAGAAGAAATAGGTCTATAATGGACTATGCTAGGAAACTTATGATGGAGAAGAATATTGCTCTAAAATACTAGAGAGAAGTTGTAAGTACTGATGTATGCACCTTGAACTATGTGCAAGTCAAGAAACGTACACACTCAACACCTTTTGAACTATGGTATGGTCATCCACCTAATGTGAAATATTTTAAGGTATTTAGAAGCAAATGTTATATTCTCAAAGATGTTAGGAGTGGAAACTTTGATGCAAAGAGCGAAGAAGGTATATTCCTTGGTTACTCCACAAGAAGTAAAGCTTACAAGTGTTTAAATACTAACACTAACAAAATTTTGGAAAGTGCAAATGTGAATTTTGATGAGTTTACAGAAGCACATGAGGCAGAATCTACAAAAGAACTAGAAGAATACAAGTCATTTGTCTACTATTATGAAGGAATGCCTGGTGAAGAAGATGCTACAAATCATGCAGCAAACCAACAGCAAGTCTCAACAATTGTCGAGTCACATCCTATGTGCATTCAGATGTCAAGTTGTAGAATGAGGAAAATGCACAATTTGACTCTGAGATTATCACACATGAAAGAGATGTTGAAACACCTGACAGAGATGTACACACTTATATTGAAGCTGAGAGACAAAATACAGCTACAAGAATTGAGCCTAGACTATCCAAATATGTCAAAAGACACCATCCTATAGATCAAATCATTGGAGACAAAGATGCAAGGCCAATGACAAGAAATAGGTTCAGAAGTAAATCATGTTTATTAAGCATGAAGAAACCTAAGACAATGAAAGATGCATTGGAAGATGATGATTGGTACAAGGCCATGGAAGAGGAATTTAGCAAATAGAAAAGAACAAGGCTTGGAGTCTAGTTCCTAGACCAGAAGACAACAATGTGATTGGCACAAAATTGGTATTTAGAAACAAGTTAGATGAGAATGGTGAAGTAGCAAGAAACAAAGCAAGACTAGTTTGTAAAGGGTATGCTCAAGAAGAAGGAATTGACTATGTTGAAACATTTTCCCTTGTTGCAAGAATGGAAGAAATGAGAATTTTGCTTGCTTATGTTGCATATAAAGGTTTCAAAGTTTATCAAATGGATGTTAAGTCTACATTTTTGAATGGCATATTAGAAGAAGAAGTCTACATAGAATGGCCAAAAGGTTTTGTTGATAAAAATAATAAGAATGTAGACTGCACAAAGCCCTATATGGATTGAAACAAGCACCAAGAACATGGCATGAGAGACTTTATACTTATCTTGTTAAGATTGGATTTGAAAGGACAGATGACAACAGCAATTTGTACATGAAGACAGATAAAGAAAAAGGTATATTTTTATTTGAAATATTTGTTGATGACAAAATATTTGAAGGATAGATGCTTTGTGTAAAGATTTTGCAAATCAGATGAAGCAAGAGTTTGAAATGTCAATGTTTGGGGAGATCAAATTTTTTATGGGATTACATGTCTATCAAATGAAATATGGTCTATATATCACTCAATCAAAATATTTCAAAGAGATATTGAAGACATTTGGACATAAGGATTCAAAACTAGTAAGTACACCTATGGTGATAACACTCAAGCTATCAAAGAATGATGATTCAACTGAGGTCAACCAAACATTATACAAATCCATGATTGGAAAATTGCAATATATAGTACACAGCAAACTTGATATTGCATTAGTTGTGGGGATAGTTGTAAGATTCTCTGCTAACCCTAGAGAGAATCACTTGATGACTATGAAAAGGATAATGAGATACTTGAAAGGAACAAAAGAGTATGGTTTATACCATAAGAAGAATGAAAATTTTGAACTAAAAGCCTACAGTAATGCTGATTGGGCTGGAAATATTGATGACAGAAAGAGAATTAGTGGAGGAGCATTCTTCTTAGGCAAAAGACTTGTTACATGGACTAGCAAGAAGTAGAGTTGTACTTCCCAATCTACTGCTGAAGTAGAGTATGTTGTTGTTGCTATTAACTACACAAACATTGTATGGATCAAAAAACTACTTATGGGAATGAAGGAAGAAATCACAAAACCAATGATACTTTATTGTGATAATACAAGTGCTATAAATATATCAAAGAATCATGTAATGCATACAAAGACAAAGCACATTGCAATAAAGTATCATTATGTAAGGGAATTGGTTCAAGACAAAGAGGTGAAGATGGAATATATTAACATAAAGGAGAAACTTGTTGATATCTTCACTAAAGCATTACCTAAGGATACTTATGAGTATCTAAGAGGTAAACTAGGGGTGATACCCCTATCAAAGGCAATGTAAAAGACAGAGGGATACCCTGCATCAAACAAGCTAACATTTATTTCATACAAATTGATGCAGTGGATCTTGCTTTAAGAATTTCCTAAAGTAATTACAGAACTGGAATTACAAGTCAGTCACAAGCAAGGTGATAGAGAGAGAAAATTGAAGAGCTTGCAAAAGCCTATGTTTGCATATATCAAAGATGCCAAGTGTTGAGTATATGTCTTTAGCATTAAAAATCAAAGAGGGAGAAAGTACATTAAATTGATCAAGGGAGATGATCAAGGGAGAAAGTACATTATTGATTGGTTTGATAAGAAAGAAAGAGGGAGAAAGAAAAAGGAAAGCAGAGGAAGGATTAGAACAAAAAGGGGGAGATATTTTGATATTTTTCTGATCCATGATAGAAGAGAATCAAAAAAGAAAGAACACACAAGGAGTTTTATTTTGTAACCTAAGAAAAAGAGGGAGTTGATGATAGAGGGAGAAGTTTTAATCGCAAACTTTCTTTTTGGTATTGCCTTATTGTTTTAACCTAGTTAGTTTGATGGAACAAGATGTTTACATTTGTTTAACTGGTTGATTAGTTTGGTTTTCCATCAATGCCAAAGAGGGAGATTACTGATATATGATTGAAAAGATCATTTGAGTAGAAATATTGTTGAAGAAGATTGTGAATCAATCTTTTTTTTGTCACTGATGTAAAACCTACTACATTCTTGTAAGACAATTTCTTATATGTTTCAAGCACTATCACTTAGGTTATTGATGAGGAGGATTTGATCAACAAGATGTAGCAAAAGTACCTAGAGGAAAGGTTGACTTATGATTATGTATTGAAGTACAAGAATTAGTTAAGATAGTGATAACATAATGTATTGATGATCTACTTGAGGTTACAAAATGACTGGCTACACATAAAAAGTTCAGAAGAATAAGGTTGAACAAAGTTCATTTTCCAAGCTTGAACAAGTTGATAGAAGGTGTCAAGCAAAGACAGTGCAAGCCGAGAAAAAATTTAGTTAGAGCTGAGTGAAAGCAAATTCTAGTGGATGTCAAGCAAGTTAGTAGATGCCAAGTAAAATTCAGTTGATGCTAAGCTCCAGTAAAATGCAGTTGATACGGAGTGATTTTACAGTAGATGTTGAGTAACACAATATGTGTCGAGCATCAGTAAATTGATAATGTTGAGTTTCTACATTATGAAAAGATGGAAGATTCACCAAATAAAAGCTGACAAGTTTTTTTTCTTCAAACTTGTGAATCAGGGGAAGATAAGATTGATGAGTTGGTGGCACAAAATCTTATGTAAACTATTTTGGAGGTGAATTCAAATAGATTCTAGGAGAAGTTTCTAGAAAAGACAAGATATGGGGTAGATACATTGTATCCTACCTAATCCATCAAAAACCCTAATTTTTGTGATAGATAATGAGCAAGAAAAGTGTTCTAATTTCCTATATTTAGGGATGTCTAGTCATGAAGCAAAGAGGTTAGAGAGTTTTAATGCAAAAATTTGACAAGGAGAAGGAAAGGGGGTTTGCTTCATCAAGTGACCCAAGTGAAGAAGTCTATAATGGCGTACTAAGCAAGAAGGCTTAAAGAGGATAAATGCTTGAAGGGTGAACAAGCTATCAGAGCTATAATTATTGGAAGCCAAGAAGAGTTGAGGACTAAATAGTGATCTGTAATCTACAAGTAAGGTTGTAAGTTGTATCAAATCAAAGCTCTACTATTACTTTCTAACAATTGTATCAACCTAGGGTTAATCCTTTGGAGTAAGGTTGAATTAATAGTCATTAGAAAATCCTTTAACAAGGTGGCATTCCAAGTGAATGGCCTAAAGTCCTCTAACAAGGCTCACTTTTGACAAGGTGATTGAAATTCCTTAATCGGGTCACATTTAACAGTGTGTATTGTAACCTTTAACAGGTCATCACTTCAAAACAGTGAAAAAGGAGTAGCATGTTACTGGTGGTTTTTCCTAAATTGGGTTTCCACTTTAAATCATTGTGTCAAATGTGTTGATGGATATGTTGTGTTTTATGCTTTACATTTATGCATGTTGATTTAATAGTAACATAGCAGTTTTAGGTATCACACAATGAATGCATGCATGGTTAACAATGTTTTATGGGTTCACTAAATCGTGAAAAGTTTTATTTGTACATCTGGACCTTGAATAATTGATTCAACCCCCTCTTAGTTATTCTAAAATAATTCCAACAATACCAAAGCAACATCTCCCTACAAAAAGATAGGAACTAGTGAAAAGCCAGGGAGAAAGGACAAAAAGCAAGGCCAACCCAAAAAAGCTAGGGCACTCAAGAAATCTCTCTTGACATTCCTATTGCATTAATCTCAAGCTCCAAAAATTTTCCTACCACCTCCTTCATTTATGAATGCTCTTTATCAAGATCTAGAGTTTCCTTCTTCCTTGTGCTAGATCTTCTGCACTTCCTAGAGCAATCCTCAGGGGTCTTTTCCTTGGTGTTGTGGGAGGTTGGATCCTCATCCTTACTGGTTCTCTAATCCTCCATATTGGTGTTAAGGATCTTGATGTTTTCATTAGCTTCCTTTAGGATATTGAAGCTTTGTTCTACAATGATCCTCATGGAGCTTTCCATAATTTCAACCCTTTTTATGACTTCATGCACCTTGTCATCCTTGTTCTTTTCTTCTTCGATAATTCTGTTCTTTAGGATGTAGTTTTCTCTTTCAAGGTTGCATAACTTGTACTTTAGATCTTGGATTTCATGTAAGATCTATTTAGTAGTATGGAAACTATCGACTACACTACTCTTGGCATTGTTGATGACGTCCATATCTGGGTGCTCCTTAGCAGTGTCACTGAAAATAATTAGGGCTAGATCAATTAATTGCTCCATTAGTATTTTTCCTTCATCATCCTCTTTTACTTGAGTTCTAATTAGTTCTCTATTTAGCCCCATCTTGGTCGAGGTAGTGTCAAAATTTCTCCATACCACCTTTCTGTCTCTGCCAGTAATTGAGCACTTGTATCAACTGGTACCAAAATCCTCAAAGCCTTGGTTTTGATCATCCCTCTTGCTTCCTTCGAAAACATCCCCCTCAACCCCTTTTTTCTCCTTCTTGGCTTCAAGATGTTTTCTTTTTTGACCTCTTACAATATTCTCAGAATCCTCTTTGTTTTTCAGCATTTTTATAGTGATGGTTTTGTTTCCCTTTTTCCTCTCCAAACCCTCCTCTTCTCTATTCTCCTTCGTGCCTTCATCACTCTCTTCGCTCATGTCCATTCCTTCAGCCCCTTCATTATACTCCCTATCAGAGGAGGAATCAAGGTCATGCTTGGGTTGAGGAGTAGTATCTCTTTTATTTTCTTGTCTGATGTTGTGTTTTTTAGAGCCTCTCTATGGAGTATCATCCTTATCTGATTCAGTGTGCATATCTTGGCTATCTTTTGTGTTTGATGGCAAATAGTTATCTGCTGACTCTTCTATGTCCTCTCTATCCTTCTTCCCATCATTTTTAGGTTTAATTTGTTTTCCCATTTTCCTAGCTTTGAAGAATTCATAAATTAAAAGCAAAAGCACCTCATGGAGTGCAAAATTCCTAGTGTGCTTCTCCTGGTATTCATTTATATTCTCATTCATTGAAAAGTAAAGATAAAAGGGGATAGAAATTTTGGCCCCATACCTGAAGTGATTTAAAATCACAAAGTGGTAAGTGCATAGCCAATCAAATCTGGTATCAAGGGTGATATACTTGATAATAGCCCTTAAAAAACACCTCCATAGCCACTTTATGGAACTTGGGAGACAATGGGTACCTCTCTTCACAAGAGCTTTCTTCTCCTCTTGATCCTTAGTAAATTCCACCACTACTTGGCTCGAGATTTTTTGATCTCTATAAAATTTCTTCTCCATGATGGGAATACGAGTAACCATAGAAATAACATCATCAATCATAGTAAACTTAACTCCATCAATTTTCACAATGCCCTCATTCCAGCTTTTCACCATAGCTTTGGTGACTAAGGGATTCCAACCATGTGGCCTTTCTATAAAAGTTTTGAGATCCCCTTTTTTCAAAATTTCCTAGACCTTTGACCTTCTCTACCCTTTCTGGGCTTCATCCTCTGGTTCCCTCTTGTGCCTTTCCCCAACCATCTTACCCTTGATGCTAACCTGAAACCCAATATCAAAACCCCTCAGAGTAAAAGAGTATCTTCTCATTTTCTTTACCCTATTATCAGTCTTATTATCCAACAATCTAAAATCTATCATTGAATTAAGAGGATAAAGATGATTGATGTGAGAAGTACGAGTAATATCGTACTTCCACATCACATTTTTGCACATTCCCCATAAAGTACTAACTATCATAATAAATTATACATCAAATTTCTGACCCTCCTCCAAGTTGTATTATCTATCATAATGATTTTTAATTATGCCCAATCTTCCCGGGATCCTTTCCTATTCAATCATATCTTTAATTTATGATGGGAGATTATTTCCTTTTGTCTACTTGGCCATCCCATTGTACTTGATGGCCCAATTAGTCAAGCTGTTAGCCACTTGGTTGGCCTCCCAATACTCATGTGCCATGTAGATTTCTTCAAAAGATTTGAGAAGAAGAATGCATTCTTCTATAATGTTCTCTGTTGTCTAGGTAGGTTTATTCTTCTCCTTAAGGAAATCTATAATATTTTTCAAATTTTCTTCCAACCAAATTTTTCTCACACCCATTTCTTTAGCCATCTTAATGATATAATGAGCCACTATAGCCTTCATATAATGGTTGGTTTGAGTTCCAAGGGGAGAAGCCACCATAGCAATACCTTTTCCGAAGTTGTTTCTAATAATACCTCCCACTCCAGCCTTTCTCGGGTTACCTTTGGCTGCCCCATAAAAGTTAGCTTTACACCATCCCTTAGGTGGCATCAACCATATACACCCTTCCCTCTTGATTTTCTTATTTTCATCAGTGCCAATCGAGGGGATAGGACCTTTAGTAGTAGAACAATTCTCCATTAGAGAATTAAAGCATTTGTGGAAAACAACCTCGACCTGGGTTGCCTTGTCCCTAAAAATTCTATTGTTACACTCTTTCCAAACCCCCAACAAACATGGGGTAAGGTCCAAGAGAAATGGATGAAAAGGTGATCAACACTCTGACATTGATTTTTTACAAAGAATGCATCTGTTAGGCATCATATTTCCCCTCTTTGTGAGGTTATTCATCATTAGGATGCAATTTTGAAGCATAATCCAAAAGAAGATGTTGATTTTTTGAATGAGCCCCAAGAACCAAGCTTTGGCCCATACAGGGAAGGACCAAAATTTTGTACATTCTCATAGCTAGAGGCCACAATGTAAATGCCATTAAAACAGTCTCTCCCCATATAATGGTGTCTTTCTTGAGAGATAAGGGAATATGTCTAATTAGGTCCATGAATTCCTTGAGATCCAATGATATCTCAGCCAAGTCAATCCATTCATTTTGGTTCCTGTAGTTAGTCACCCTACTCCCAAATCTATTAATGCAAACATTATTCCATCTGTTGAAAGGTTCAATTTCCTAGAAAGGGCCAACACTGAGCCAATCATCATGCCAAAAGTTGATATCTTCTCCATTGCCAAGTTTCCATTTAGCTTTGTTGAAGGCAAAGCTCTTAGTCCTCAGTATGCCATTGCAAATAATAGAACCCCTAGGATCAACTTCTCTGTTAATGAATTGTTTGAGACTAAGGTTTACCATATAGTTTAGCTCCATAATATGTCTCCATTCCCCTTTAGAATTGAAGATTCTCCAAATTTGTTTTGCTTGGAGAGCATTGTTAACCTATTTCAACTTTCTAATCCCCAGGCCCCCTTTATTCTTGGGTCTACATATATTCTCTCAAACCACCAGAGGGTATTTTTTGTTCTCATTGGTTCCAAACCACATGAATTGCCTCTGAATGGCCTCCAAATGCTCAGCAACCTTGGGAGGGATAGTAAAGAGGTTTAGAGCATAAGTTGGAAGGTTTTGGAGAGTAGACTTGATCAATAATACTTTACTAGCCTGGCTAAGAGTAACACTTTTCCAACCTGTCAATTTTGTATTAAACCTGTCAATGAGATTATCCCAAAACTAGTCAGGTAGTTTGGTTCGCAAAAGAAGGCCTAAGTAAATCGAGGGAAGAGTCCCAATATTACAGCCTAGGATGCAAGCAATTTTCCTCTATCTATCAAGGGGAGTATTGAAGAAAAAATTGAACTCTTAACCTAGTTAATGAGCTGACCAGAGGCCTTGCAATAAGTATTGAGAATCCCTTTGATACTTCGTGCTTCTCTAACCGAGGCCTCACCTCCCAAAATTGTATCATCCACAAATTATTGATGAGTAAAGACCAAAGGACCTAAATAATTTTTTAGTCCCACCAAATCCCCCCTACTTCTTTTGGAATTAATAAGTCTGCCTAGACCTTTAGCAAGGATGATGAAAAGAATAGATGATAAAGAATCCCCCTAACGGAGACCTCTAGAAGATTTGAAAAAATCTAAAGGGGTTCCATTAACAATAACCGCAAAGGTAGGGGAGGAGATCAATTGAGAAATTATCTTTCTCACTCTAGAATTGAGACCAAAAGCTTCAAGCACCCTATCCAAAAACCCCTAATCCACCCTATCATAAGCTTTGGAAAGATCAAGTTTAAGCAAGAAGCCCTCATGTTTACTAGCTTCCAAAGAATGAATAACTTCATGGACCTCAATTATGGAGTTAAGAATTTGTCTACTAGGCACAAACCTAGATTGTTGTAGAGCAATAATCCCAGGAAGTAATTTAATAACTATGTTGGTTAAGACTTTAGAAAAAATCTTATAGAGAGAATTGCAAGGGCTAATAGGCCTGAAAGATCCAAAAGAATTAGCCCCTGTAACTTTTAGAATCAAGACCAAAAAAGTAGCATTAATTTCTTTAAGTAGGTTCCTAGCACCAAAGAATTCTTGAACAGCTTTGACAAGGTCATAATAGATAATATCCTAGTACATCTAGAAGAAAAACATGGGGAACCCATCAGGACCAAGGGCCTTTTCAGCAGGCAAAGCAAAAATTGCCTCTTTAATTTCCTTCATTTTAGGAATAGCCAGTAAGGCCCTATTCTAAGCCTCATATATATTAAAAGGGATAGCATCAATGATAATATTTTGATCCTCTTTAGCCAAATTGAGGTCTTTAATATGAATAGAGGAAAAATACCTAATAGCCTCCTCAATTGTCTCGTTATCTTCCCTTATCAAATCATCTGCCTTTTTAATCTGACTAATTATGTTGACTACCCTATGTTTCATAATGGAAAGGTGAAAGAACCTCAAGTTTTTATCCCCTTCTTTGAGCCAAATCGATCGTGACCTCTGTCTCCAAAACATTTCCTCCTTTCCAACAATATTGTGAAGATCAGCAAGAATATTTTCTCTGTATTCATCTTAATTTCATCATACCCCCATGTCTAGATCTCTTCCTGAACCTCTACAAGTTCCTCCATAACCCTTTCTTTGGTTTTGAAAATATTTCCAAAGTCACTTTTGTTCCATATTCAGATTTCAGATTTATTGAATCTTAGTTTTTTGGCCACCTTATACATAGTTGTTCCATGAACCTCTATCCCCCACCACCCCTTGATTTTATCATATAGGTTAGGGTGTACCAAACACATCTTCTCAAATCTAAAAGGGAAATCTTTCTTTCTATTAATTCTATCAATAGAGAGAGATTGAGGAGTGATCCAAACCAAGCCAAACCAGCAAAGAAAGCTTGCATTGAAACTGACACATCCAATCCAAAGTTAAGAGAGCTCTATCTAGTCTCACCTGAATACAATCTAAGCCTATTCTCCTATTGGACCATGTGAACTAGCATCCACCAAGATCCACATCCATGAGAGCTAAGTCTCTTATTAGGTCAACTAAATGTTGCCTACTATCCACATCAGGTGGAAAACCTCCTAGCTTCTCGGTAGCCAAAATGGAGGTATTAAAATCTCCCATAATAATACCCTTAAACTATCCAATCTGAGAAAATAAGTTAAAATTTTTATGCCAAAAGTTTCTTCTACCATTCTTAGTATTGGGGGCATATAGATTAAGAAGAAACCATCTCTCTAAAGTATTTGGATCAAAAAAATCATTTGTAAGATATTATCTTCATCAAAAATGATATTAGCTTCCAAGGAATCCTTTCATATAGTAAGAAGACCACCAGACGCCCCATTTGAGTTAGTGGCTAAGTTTCTCCAACCTTTACCAAAGGAGATCTTATCAACTTTTTCCTTTTTCATTTTAGTTTCCTGAATAAAAAAAAGATCTTGCCTATGATCCCTAATCATATTCCTAATAGTTTCTTGTTTGTGGATTCCATTGAGTCCACAAATGTTCCAAGATATAATCTTCATATTTTAAAATTTTGGCAAGCTTCCTAGATTTCCTTTTGAGTTCCATCCAAAATATTCATCCTTGCTTCTTCCTTTCTAATTTGTTTCAAGCTCTTCTTGCCTGGGTTACTTGAAGATCCTTCAGTATCGGCTTTGATTGTGCTTCTTATTGTTGTTGGTGAGGCCAGTGAATGGTCTCTATTCTTTTTCTTTTTCTTATGGGTAACTTGAGTCCAAGGGTTCTCATTAGTATCCTTGCAACTATCAAGAGTGATTCCAAATGAGATAAGTGCTTAGGTGAGGCAGTTGAGACCATGTCTAGGAATCTACTTACCATCGATGGAGAGAACCCTTTACCCTGAGATGGTTTATTCTCCGCAAGAGTCCCATCTAGAGAATCTATGGATTCGAAAACAATATGATTCTCAGTGATATTGGCTACCTCCATTCCTCCTTTGTCCTCCTTGAGAGATATATTGCCAGAAAGATCCTTTCCTACATTGTCTTCCACATTTTTGTTCTACTTTGGCTCAGAGTCTTTTAGGATCTTATTATTATCCCCTAAAGGGACAATAAGCTATGATTTCTACATGGATGCAATATCCCCAGTTTTTTCATATTCATCCAATGTGTTGGGTTCCTTAGGTGGAGGCAAAAAGTCCTTTTTCCCTTGGTCCTTTTCATGTGAGTTTTTTTCCTTCTATACCTTTTTGGGTGCCTCAACTGAAAACATTTGGTTGTGTTTTCCTTTTTGATATTTTATTTTTGGGCCTTTTCCTTGTCTTTGAAAACTAGGCAAGCCTTCGCTTTGTATCCAACCTTTTTACAGTGGAAACAAGCAAAAGGAACCAACTCATAGTCAATTTTCTACACTCTTTTACCCAGACAAGACTGTAACTCAATCACCTAAGGCATATCATATCCTTCAACCACACCCACACATAGCCTAGCATATTTTAGTCTCTTCTTGGTTGCTATGATTAGATCTATAAACAAGCATTCCTCCAAATGCTCTATGTACCAAAACATGACCAAGAATCTCACCTAGGTGTGGTTGTAAGTCATGTGGGTCCTCATCTTCTGTAGCTTCACCCTTCCCATCATCATTGACCTGCTCAAAACCCACAGACTGGGATCCCTGTATCCCTATGGAGTTCTTGCTCATACAATTCAAACCTTCCACCCCTTCCTACTCTTCTCTACTCTACTCTTCCATCCTTCTTAGCTAATTTGATGTTAACCTTTTGAAATTAACCCTTGGTTGTAAGCACTACAAGCAAGAAGCCCCACTATTTCACCAAGGGTCAATAGAAAATATTCTCAATTAAGATCCATAGTAGAGAATAGCCCTTTGGGGACTTGAACTTTGGTTCTAGGCCCTACAGGCAAGAAGCCCCACCATTTCATCAGGACAAGCCCATGTGAAATTGTAATGTTTAAGTGGAGGTATATTATTTTCATTTTGATATTCAAGATTTGGCTATTTTGATATTATTCAGGACTTAGATGGACAGTGGCTTATTTTATCTATTGATTTTGACATTTACAGTAGTGTTTTGCATTTATTACATGTACTAAGAACCTAATATTGTGAATGGGATGATTGAATACATATAGATGCAACTTTATGATAGGATAAAATTAGATTATGATGTGATGCGAAATGTTAATTTGATTATGATGATTATGATTTAATGTGATATGCAGATAAATGTTAATTTGATTATGATCATTATGATTTAATGTGATATGCAGATAAATATTAATTTGATTATATGTAGATTTTGATATTTTAATATTTTGAATGATTTATTTGAAATGATTAGGAAAGAAAATTTAATTGAATTATGTTAATATGATTACGTAACATTTGAAATTATATGCATTTATGATATATATTTTATATGACTTCCTTGGACTACTAATGCTCAAGTTGAATGTACAAGAAGTGGAACCATGGAAATTTTGGGGGAAATAAGATCCAAACCTATGTGAACACAATTTAACCAAGGCAAATCTTTGGAAGATTCAAAAGCCTCGTTGTGATGTATTTTATTTCATAAATGTAAGTTTTCTTGTATGTGGAAATTTTTAATCATAAAGATGCATTAGGAACATGTCGTGGTGATGTGGAATGTACTTTTATGTGTCACTTGACACTTCTATATTTTGTGTGTAATGACATGTCATTTAGGGTTTTGGTCATGGTGGCATTTTACCCTAAAACTAATTACCTTTTTAATGAGTAAGTAAACCCACTTGACAAGGGGTAGGATGGGTCACAATCAAAGGAAATTCGAATTTAGACTTGACTAGGGTTTTGAGGGGTCATTAGGTGGTCCCAAAGTGTCTTCTATGTGAAAATGAGCTACACATATGATAGTATAACATGGTAGGGACCTAATTCTGACCATGATAGTGACTAGACAACCTAGGGGGCCCCTTTACCCATGCATTCTTCCATCAATTCGAAATTGGAGTTGTCACATGTGTTCTCTCCCATGTTTTCACTAAGTCAAATATAGAAAACTTAGAGGGAGACAAGTTTTTAAGAGGAAGTGGCTTGGTGTTTTTGCTAAAAAGTTAGTGGGAAGGCCTTTTTAGGGAGTCTTGGACAAACTAGTGGGGTGTTCACCCACTCTCTAAGTTTAGAGACAGTTAGGGTTTGAAGGGAGATTAAGGGAGCTCAACAAAAACTATCATTGCCCTTAGCTTGGATCAAGGTTGGTGCTCAAACCATGATCATTTTTCTTTTAGCATTGCATAATGAATCTACAAGCATGGAGTGTTGTATGGGATCTTGTATTGTTATTGTGAATCTTGGTATTGTGTTGTGTTGGTGTGATTGTGCATTGTGTTTCATGAAATTTTTTATTTTCTTTCTTGAATCTCCTTGTTTTAATTTCAATGTCAAGTGTTGTTATGGGTGTGAGGGCTTCACTCACCCTTTGGGAAGGGAGAGAAGTCTAGGGTGAAGGGCTTAGTTGGGCTTGAAATAAAGTTGAGAACCTTGGAGTATATGCTCCATTGTATGTCATATTCATTCATATCTTTCTTTGGGGGTGATAAGGGAAAAGATGGTGTAGAAAGGAAGTTTATGGAGTATGGGTTTTTAGGGGTGCTATAGTTGGTAGTAGTATTTTTGAAGGGTATTTGTGAAAGCCCTGAAAGGGCATGGAGTTTGTTTATTTGTGAAAGCCCCAAAAGGGCATGGAATTTTTTGATTTGTGATAGCCCCAAAAGGGCATGAAAATATTTTATTGTAGATATGGTATGATATGGCAAGTCTCCTTTTCCAAAGCACACCTTTACCCTATGTTCAAGGTTCCATTGGTGAACCATTGTGAAATGCCCTTGGGATGGGATTGTTCAAGTGTTGTAACTATGATGTTTATGCATTTGTAAGATTGGAATGAAACCCAATCTAAATCTTATTTCCCCTGCTCAATGGGTGGCTTCATAGAAGCCTAGGATGGGAGGTGAGCCTCCATGGTTCCAAGTTTTGTGTTGTTTTGCAAGCTTTGGAGAAGATGTTTCTATGAAGAGATTAAGGTTCCCTTGGTAATGTTGAAAAACAAAACAAGTGTGTAGACAAAGACCAATGTTCCATGCCATCTCAGAATGTGTTGTGACATCAATCCTCCATTGTTATATCATTGTGATGTAAAAGGCGATTTGTTTATCATTGTGTATTTTTGAAATTGTGTAAGGAAAGATTGAGAAATTGTATATAGTTTACTTGTAAGGATATATTCATTTTAAGTCTCCACATTATCTGATTTGATGTAATAGGGAGAAATTATGAAAGGAGATCCTCCTTCTTATGATGATTTATAAATGATCTGTTAGGAACATTTCATAGTTTTTGTGTGAAATATTTCTTTTGATATATCTAATTTAATATTGATGATTGCATTGTAAAATAATATGTTATGAAATGGAAGAAAGTTAGCATATTTTGATAGTTCATTTTATGTGCATGAGAGTTAGATTATTTGGTTTTCAAGATCTAATAATTCCCTAGGTTAGTTAACACCATCACATCATCAACCATGTTCTCTAAAATTCAATGGAAGGATTAAAACAAATTTAGCTTGAGGAAAATACATAGTCCAAAATGAGAAGACTTGTTATAGCTACACAATTCCTCTCTAGAAAATGTATGGGAGAAGGAAATAATTCCTCTCCTTAATTACAGACAATAAAATATTCATAAGATTAACCCAAGTATCATGTCCTATCAACTAAATAGACACACCAAATGAGGATTAGAATATAAGATTTGAAGGAATGTTATGAAAATCTCAGACATGTGACTGCATATCACAATCTACATCTAAAAATAATAATGAAATAAAATTCCTATGAATAGAATTTATAAATATATAATAATGCATTCCACTACCATAAAAATAAGATTTGGATAATACATTTATACACACACACACACACACACACATTAACCTAACACCTAACCTAAGCATCCCTAAGTGAAAAGACATGACTATCAACCCTTAAACAAAATATATATACATATTTTATGCATTCAAAATAGAACATTCACCACACATAATAACTAGCCTCCACATCCCAGAAAAATTCACTAGCCTTGGGGGATGGTGATTTGATGGAGACTGGGCAAAAAAAATTCATAATAAAATCTTGCACTTTACCCCATCTTAACCTAGGAAAAGGTGCTCAAAAAGGGAAAAAGTAAACCAAGGTCCCCTCCTTCCCATGTCACATTAGTCTTGGGAAAGGAGGAGGACCATGTTTTGGGAAGGAATACGGGCTTAAGTTAAGTTAAAAGCATATGAGGGAAGTTAGGAGTAAACAGAATTAGGTAGATATGGGTAGAGGTAATTTGGGTTAGATTAATATACTTAATAATGATGTTTGGGCTAGCTAAATAAATAGGTTTAGATAAAGTATTAGATTAATAGTAGTAAGGTTAGATAGTTATATGGGAAGTTAGTAATATTTTGTAGTTAAAGTATTATTCAAAAAAAAATTATATGAAAGTAAGGTTGTTAGTTTATGGGATAATTAGTGATGAGTTAGGACTATGTATTTCTAGGAGTATTAGGAAGAATGGTGAAAAGTAAGTAGGTAGTTATGATATATATATATATATATATATATATATATATATATAAAGTTAGTAATAGATATGTAGGAAATATTAATGTTAAATTGATAATTAAGATGTTTTATGTTATCTTTTTGTTTTAGGGTCTTGAAAAGTGGAAGTGTATTTAGTAAAGTTAGGATTATAACATTATAAGAAAATTGTCAAGTTGAAATGGAAAGATGTAATTAGAAATCACATATGGATATAAGTTACTTTGAGACTATGTATTTCATAGCTAATTGTAAGAAGAATCAATCTGTGTTAGAGGCTATGTTATCCATAGTCTTCATATTATAATTACTTTATTATAATAATAAACATAATTTCTTTTAGAAGCAATGTGAAATTATTACATACATATATTAAATAATATGTATATTTATGCCAAGACATGGTACGTAATCCTTTCCACAAACTAAGACCAAATGAACGTTGCATCCTAGCATCCATGTGTAATATGATACATAGGTAAAGGTAAAGAAAGACATTGAGAAATTAACATGTTAGTTAGGGCATGCAAGTATCTAGTATGTACATCATTTTGATGATATATATAGAATGAAAAATTACAAGCCTTCTAAAATTAAGTGCGAAGAAGTCGATTAAAAATGATGTTTGTACGTTAAGTAATATAAAAGAGACTAGTGGAGATTCTTGTTAGTAAGCAACATAGTATTAGAAAACATGTAAGCTCAGTGTTAATAATATTAAATATATTAATTATTGACAAGGGATTAGTTGGTAGTAATACAATGTAGTAGGTTCGAGGAAATAAATAATTGATCATCAATCTAGTCAGTAACACCTAGTTCATAAGACATCAATATAGTTGGAGATGATAAAGGATTAAATGCAAGATTTTTATTAAAGAGTCATACTTATATCATAAATAAACTAGAATAGAATTGGGTATAGAAAGTAACTAGTTAAGTTTATGTATACCTAGGACAATTATTGAACATCTTCATTTTGCAAAGCTATGAAATAATTAAAACCACTTGGACCTAGGATTTGCACTTCACACTTGCAAACTTGAAGCTGGAATTGTGAATAAAACTAATTACTGAACAAAGTAACATTCTTATATCCTTCAGAAACATAAGTTGTATTGGATGTATACCTAGGACAATTATTGAACATCTTCATTTTGCAAAGCTAAGAAATTATTAAAACCAGTTGGACCCAGGATTTGCACTTCACACTTGCAAACTTGAAGTTGGAATTGTGAATAAAACTAATTACCGAACAAAATAGCATTCTTATATCCTTCAGAAACATAAGTTGTATATATATATATATATATATATATATATATATATCATCCTTAGTCCACCTTTCAAAAAAAATTGTTGGTTGTGTTCTAACCTGTTAAATTTAGGGCATGACAAAATCTCTAACCATATGGGTTCTTTAATTTATGTTATTTACTTTCCTTGTACCCCCTAGTTTCATCCTAAAGTATTTTCCCAACCAAGTTAGAGTGATTCATTGCCCAAATCAAGATACACAAAGAATTTTTGAGGTCTTCACCCTCCTTATTATAAATTTAGTCACCTTCTCATCCAACTTTTCCTATCCTTGCACGATTGGGACTTAGTCTACAAGGATCTTTTTATTAGAGATTTTTTTTTCTTCTCTTTCAAGTGATATTGATCAAATATTCTAGTCTGGTGATAATTATTGCAACTATCAATAGTACATGAAACAAAGTCTCATCAATAGATTAAATGGCACTAGAATAAGGGTTAATTCACTCCTTCACATGAATTACATTAATATCATGGTGAGTCTTGGCATTGTTTGATTATATACACTTTAAAAACTAGCTTAGGTAAGTTTGAATTTGTTGGCTCAGCCCAATTTTAGTTTTGGATTTGAAGATCCTGGTTGATCTCCACCTGAATGATGGTTTAGAAAATATCATAGCCCCCAAACCTTGCATTGACTTAGCTCCTTTTTTTGTGACTCACCTTCAGTAGTTGCAATCAACTTATCTGTAGAGTTTATAGAACTTGGACCTATAGTACAAAAGAAGAAGAAATATATAGAAGAAGAAGGGTAAAGTATATGTGTCTCAACCTACTATTACTCAAAGTATAACTACATCACAATTACCAATGGGGATAATGGCTATTCTAGAACAACTCGTGTTTCTTGGGGATCAGTTGTCTCCCTTGGCAACTTTCCCTACAATGCATAATATGCCATCACACCCTGAGAAATATGTTTGAAATATGAACATTTGGGTCCTCAAATAGAAGAAGAACATATACAGACATATAAGGATACTCTAGTTAGGAATAGTGTGGAACATGAAAATATTTCTTCTAGTTAGGAATAATGTGGAACATGAAGATGTGTATTATCACCTATTCTTGATGACCTCATGACTCAATATGTTAACCTTCTTGCCAAGGTAAAATTTAAGAAAGTCAGCTCCAAAAAAGGATATAAAATATTGGCGAATCTTTCATTATTTTGAAAAAACAAAATTATTTCAATTGGTGAATTTCTCAAATTTGTATTCTAAATATGATCAATATTGACGATTATTTCTGAATCATAATTTTTTGTTTAAAATATTGATCAATCTCAATAATAATAGGAAGTTCACTAATCACCATGGAATATTAAAAATCAAAATTGAACATTTTTTTACCTCGTGGAATATTATGAGGATCATTACATATACTTTAAATCAATAGTGAAAACTAAATATTAGTGATATATCCCTAAAGTAACTAATAATTATGATAATTATTGGTCCAAGTTCAATTTAATTTCTCCACTAATATATTATATTTAGGTGACTCAAATCTAATAATGTAACAAATATTGTGGCGAATATTTGAATTTAAATTTTTTAATAAAATAAATTATTGAGTGATTTTAAATATTCTAGAACTAAATTTTATAAAACTATGGCGATTTAGGTTTTATTAAATCTTAAGTTATTAGCCAAATTACTAGCCAAAAATTTATAAAATTAGCCAATTTGTGAATATTAGCCACTAAAATATACCTAGCTTCTTGCTAATTCCATCACAAAATGGTTCAATATGGAGATAACCTTTCTTTTGGAATTTCAATTCGAAATTAACCCCATCTTATACTGCTAGATACAATTGATCAATTGTGTGTTGTCTTTGATGTTACACAAATGTCATATCAGTTATCAGACAGAGTCTATCGAGCTTAGTTGGTCAACAAAGAAAAAGACAAAGTCTACCGAGTTCAAAAGGTTAGAAAAGTGAATTACAAAGTCTACTAAGTGTTTCTAGAAGTTACGCTATAAAGACAATTTCTACCGGGCTCACTCAGGTGCTAAAGGATTCTAAGTTAGAAGTCAGTTTCTACCAAGCTCACAAGGTCAGAAAAGGAAAATTAGTTCTTACCGAGTTCACTCAGTCTCCAAAGGATTTAGCAAAGTTTGCAATGTCTACCAAGCTTCACTTGGTTAACACTGGAAATCATTTCTGGAGCAGTGTTTACTGAGCAAGGTCGGCCAATGAAGGATTTCATTATTTTGGGAAATAAAGTTTAATTGTTTCATGTAATGTTTGTAACTGACTGATGTTTTTTTTATTGGTAAATATAACTTGTAAATGATCTGACTTGACAATTTGTAATGTATAAATAAAAGGTCAAGTTGTGAATTCTAAAGTATGAATGGATGTATAAATGAACGAGCATGCAAGTGAGTTGATTTTGTGAAGAGGAAGTGTGAGTGAATTTTGAAGAAGGATTAGATATCATTGAGGAGCAGCAAAGGTGTATTTGATCAGTAAGGATCTAGTGAAGTAGAACAGAGATCTGTATCAGCAAAGATCAGTTGCATCTCATTCAGGTCACTCATTGTTACTTTCTCACAATTGTAGTAGTGAATTTTAAATCTCTTAATAAAATTGATTTAGTAGCCATTTTTAAATCCTCTAACAAGGTCACACCTAACAATATGTTTTGTAACCTTTAATAGGGTTGGCTCCTAATAGGGCTCACTTCAGAAGAGTGAAAATTGGTAGCTAGTTACTTGGTGGTTTTTCCCATATTGGGTTTCCACATTAAATCTAGTGCTTCTTGTGTTCATGTTATTTCTTTTTGCATGCATGTTAATAATTATGAATGCTTAAAGATCAATAATAAGTTAATACATAGTTCATCTATCGAGTTAAAGCATTTTTCTATGTAGCTACTGTGTAACAGCAGTAACTAGTTATTTAAGACATCTAAGGGATCTATGGATTTGTTTTTGCCATAATTGATTCACCCCCCCCCCCCCCCCCCCTCTCAAATACTCCATCTATATTTCCAACAATTGGTATCAGAGCTTTTGGTGCTTATAGGAAGGATTTCAAGGATCTAAGCTAAAAATCAAGATTTTTTATAGGAGGTAAATTCCAAGGCTTAACAGGGATAACTTTTCAACATGGCAATGTCTCATGAGACTCCATCTGGCTTCCACTAGAGATATAGGATTGAAATATCTTGATGAAGCATATGTGACTCCTTCTAGTACATTATCTGCTAATGACATTGCTGACAAAAAGACTCATAACACCATGATGATAGATATTGCATCTACCTTGAGCTATGAAGAATTTGATGATGTCAAGGACTACAAAACTGCCTTTAAAATGTGGAACAAGCTGAAAGATATCTATGGAGGTGATGATAATGTGATAAGAGCCAAAGTAGAAAGTCTAAGAGGACAATTTGATTAGATAAGGATGAGAGAGGATGAAAACGTTGCCAAATATGTTGAAAGAGTCAAAGTAGTTGTCAGTGCTATCAAGGCTTCTAGAGGAGATATTAAGGAGGAAACAGTTGTAAGTAAAGTTCTTAGAACATTACTTCCTATTTATGCAATTAGAGTTTATGCAATTCAAGAAAGAAGATGTGAAGAAAATCATAAGATAAATTTAGAAGCAATAGTAGGAAGATTGACTGCATTTGAACTAGATAACTATGATAACTATGTTCTAGCTTCCAAGAACATTGAATCAGCATTTGAAGCCAAGCTTTCACTCAAAGAGAAAGGCAAGAAAATAAAGGATTCTCAATCAAAAAGTGAAGAAGAATCATACCAGAGTTCAAACAATGATCTTGAGGTGGTTGATTCTCTGCTTGCAAGGAAATATTCTAGAGGCAGAGGGAAATACAAAAGTAAGGTTCCTCTAATCTATTTTTCATGTGACGAAATTGGTCATATTGCTGCTAGGTACCCAAACAAGCAAAACAAGGATGAGAAGAAAGGTCACAAATGCAATGGCAAGAAAGACTTCAAATCACTCAAGGACAAAGGTAAGAAAACATGTTTCATGGCGAAGGATTCTAATGATTCTGATGAAGAAGAAGATGAAATTGTTTATATTGTTGTGAAAGATGAATCTGATAATGATGAGGAAGATAAAATGGCACTTATCTCTCATGTGAGAAAAAATGATACATGGATTATAGATAGTGGTTGCTCTCATCATATGACTGGTGATAAAACTAAGTTTGAACAATTTAAGACTATGATGGTGGTAGTGTGAGGTTTGGTAATAATGAACCTTGTTGCATAAAAGGAAGAGGAAGAATCTCACTAACCAAAGACCTTGTATGTGATAATGCCTATTGGGTTGAATGTCTAAAACACAATCTATTGAGTGTGGCATAGCTACTCAATAATGGATTCAAAGTGGAATTCATGCATGGAAATGCAAGATTGATGGATGACAAAGGAAAGCTGATTGGATCAAGCATACAAACAAAAAGTAACTTGTTCTATCTTGAACTTGGTGAATGTTCATGTTTTATTGCTCAGGTTGAAGAAAGTCGGTTATGGCATAGAAGGTTGTGTCATGTGAACTTTGATAATCTAGTGAAGATAAGCAAATTTAAGAAAGTTAGAGGCATTCCTAGTATAAAGAAACTTGATGTTGGTCTATGCAAGAATTGTCAAATTGGTAAGATGGGAAAAACTAGCTTTAAAAGTAAGGACTATCAGTCTAAAGAGGTTTTAGAAATTGTGCATACTGATTTGTGTGGACCTATTGGAATTGAAAGCTATACTAGAGAAAATTTCTTTATTCTTTTGTTGACGATTACTCTAGAATGATGATTGTCATGTATGTGAGAGAGAAATCAGAAGCTTTTGAAAAGTTCAAGTGGTATTTGGCTAGAGTAGAAAAGGAAATAGGCAAAAGACTAAAATGCTTGAGGTCAAATAGAGGTGATGAATTCATCTGCCATGAGTTCAATAACTTTTTCATTGAAAGGGGAATCAAAAGATAGGTATCAACCCCTAGCACTCCCAAGAAAAATGGAAAAGTTGAAAGGAAGAACAGATCTATCATGGACTAGGTAAGAACTTTAATGATTGAAAAGAACATTACTACCAAATACTGGAAGGAAGCTATCAGTACTGCAGTTCATACCTTGAACTGAGTATAGCTAAAGGACTCGTTCAAAAACCCCTATGAGTTATGGTATGGCTATAAACCTAATGTAAGTTACCTAAAAGTATTTGGAAGTAAATGTTACATTTTGAAAGAATCTAGAAAAGGTAAATTTGATGGGAAAGGTGATGAAGGAATATTTTTGGGATATTCTTGCAAGAGTAAAGTATATAGATGTTTGAATTTGTTCACTCACAAAGTCATAGAAAGAGCACATGTGAAAGTTGATGAGTTTGTAGAAAGGACTAAAGAAGAAAGCAAAAAGGAACTAGAAGATTACAGGAGATTTGTTTTCATTGAACCTAATATAATGCCAGATACATCTATCAATCAAGAATCTTCTACTCCCGAATCTTCAAAAACCAAGTTGCAAGAAGTTCAAACTGAGCTGCAGGAACCCGAGTCATAGTCAGATGCTACCGAGCCAATGCCTACCAAGTTTGAAGGACCCGAGTAGCAAACAAAATAGCTAGAACCTAAAGTTGAAGTGCAAGAGGATGAAAATGCAATTCGTTCAAAAGGCAAGGAACCTATATTAGCCAAGTATGTCAGGAGACATCATGTACAGGATCAGATTATTGGAGACAAATATAAAGGTACTATGACAAGAAGTAAGCTAAAAGGTACTTGTTTACTTACTAATTTTGAACCTATAAGTGTCAAAGATGCATTAGAAAATGAAAGTTGGATTGAGGCTATGAATGAAGAGATAGAGAAAATAGAAAAGAACAAAACATGGACTCTTGTACCTGGGCCTAAAGATAAAAATGTGATTGGAACTAAGTGGATATTCAAAAATAAGTTGAATGAAGATGGTAAGGTGTCAAGGAACAAAGCTAGACTGGTATGCAAAGGATACTCTCAAGAAGAAGGAATAGACTATGGGGAGACTTTTGCTCATGTTGCAAGATTGGAAGGTGTCAAGAACCTACTTGCATATGCTACATACAAAGGTCTTAAGGTTTATTAGATGGATGTCAAGTTAGCATTTTTCAATGGTATACTAGATGAAGTCTACATTGAACAACCTAAAGGTTTTGTTAATCCAAATAAGAAGGACATGGTTTGCAAATTACACAAAGCATTTTATGGTCTAAAACAAGCCCCTGGAGCATGGTATGAAAGTTTGCATAACTAACTAATTCATATTGGTTTTCAAAGAACTAATGATAATACTAGCTTGTATATCAAGGAAGGACCAAATAATAAGATTGTTTTGGAAAAAATATTTGTGAATAATACTTTTTTTATAGGAAATGATGATTTATGCAAAGAGTTTTTAGAGCAAATGAACAAAGAATTTGAGATGTCTATGTTTAGTGAGATCAAATTCTTTGTTGGTCTTCAAATTCAGCAAAGTAAGAATGGCATCTACATCACTCAATCTAAATACATCAAGGAGATATTGAAAAAGTTTGGTATGGAAGATTGTAAACCAGTTGGAACTCCTATGTGCACTGGTTTAAAGCTTACCAAGGATGGTGGATCAAAGGAGGTAGATCAGACATTGTATAGATCTATGATTGGAAATTTGTAGTATGTAGTTCATACAAGGTTAGATATTACCCTTGCAGTTGGTATTGTAGCAAGATTTTCAACAAAACCAAGAGAAAATCAAATGATGGCAATCAAAAGGATCATGAGATACTTGAAAGGCGCTAAAGATTATGGATTATGGTACAAATTTGGAGGTTATCTGGACTTGAAAGTGTCTACTGATGTAGATTGGGCAGGAAACATTGATGACAGAAAGAGTACAAGTGGAGGTGCATTCTTTCTTGGAAAGAGGTTGGTTTCTTAGACAAGTAAGAAGTGAAATTGTACATCCCAAGCTACAGTAGAAGCAAAGTATGTTGTAGCAATAGTAAATTGTTCTAATATTGTTTGGTTCAAATAGTTATTGGAAGGCATGAAGGAGGAAATCAAAGAACCTCTTGTTATGTTTTGTGACAATACAAGTGCAATCAACATATCTAAAAATCTAGTGATGCACTCAAAAACCAAGCACATTGCAATAAAATATCACTTTTTCAGAGAATTGGTGCAAGATAAGGAGATCAAATTGGAATATGTCCATACAAAAGAACAAATTGTTGACATATTCACCAAGCCTTTATCTAATGATGCATTCTTGTATCTAAGAGATAAGTTAGGGGTCATTCCCCTATCTGAAGCTCACTAAAATGAAGTATTAGTGATGCATCAACATGTATCAAGTTGAAGATCTTTTCAGTTGATGCAGCATAGTTATGAGAATATTGCATATGAATCAGTACATAAGGTACATTGCTATTCATTTGATTTATGTTGTCTTTGGCATGTGTTATCAAAGAGGGAGAGTATACTCTCATATCTTTCTAAAATTTGAATTTGTTTGTGAATAATTTGATGTTTGAAAAGAAGCTATTTAATTCCTTCACAGAGGGAGATTACTATGTTTGAGAAGTTTGTAGAATTAAATCTAAGAGGGAGAAACATTCTGTCAGAAAAAGACTTCTTCTCAAATTTTATTCTACTATGACATGTTGTGTTGCCATCAATGCCAAAGAGGGAGATTGTTGGATACAATTGATCAATTGTGTGTAGTATTTGATGTTACACAAATGTCATATCAATTATCAGACAGAGTCTACCAAGCTCAGTTGGTTAGCAAAGAAAAAGACAGAGTCTACCAAGTTTAGAAGGTCAGCAAAATGAATTATAGAGTCTACTGATCATTTTTGGAAGTTACACTATGAAGATAGTTTCTACCGAGCTCACTCGGGCGTGAAGAATTCTATAGCAAAAATTAGTTTCTATCGAGCTCACAAGATCAACAAAGGAAAATTAGTTCTTATCGAGTTCACTCGGTCTCCAAAGGATTTTGCAGAGTTCACAATGTTTACCAAGCTTCAGTTGGTTAACACTGAAAATCATTTCTGAAGCAGTGTTTATTGAACAAGGTCAGCCAATGAAGGATTTCATTGTTTTGGAAAATAAAGTTTAATTGTTTCATGTAATGTTTGTAGCCAACTGATGTATTGTTTATTGGTAAATGTAACTTGTAAATGAGCCAACTTGACAATTTGTAATGTATAAATAAAAGGTCAAGTTGTGAATTCTAAAGTATGAATGGATGTCTGAATGAGTGAGTATACAAGTGATTGATTGTGTGAAGAGGAAGTGTGAGTGAATTTTGAAGAAGGGTCAAGTATCCTTGAGGAGTAGCAAAGGTGTATTTGATCAGTAAGGATCTAGTGAAGCAAAATAGAGATCTATATTAGCAAAGATCAATTGCATCTCATTTAGGTCACTCATTGTTACTTTCTCACAATTGTAGCAGTGAATTTTAAATCTCTTAATAGAGTTGGTTTTACAACCATTTTTAAATCCTCTAACAAGGTGGACAGTTCTATTGAATTGTTCTAAAGTCCTCTAGCAAGGCCACTCCTAGCAGGGTGATTAAACCCTCTAACAAGGTCACACCTAACAGTGTGTTTTGTAACCTTTAACAGGGTTGGCTCCTAACAGGGCTCACTTCAAAAGAGTGAAAATTGGTAGCTAGTTACTTGGTGGTTTTTCCCATATTGGGTTTCCATGTTAAATCTAGTGTCTCTTGTGTTCATGCTATTTATTTTTGCATCCATGTTAATAATTGTGAATGCTTAAAGATCAGTAATAAGTTAATACATAGTTCATCTACTGAGTTATAGCATTTTTCTATGTGGTTACCATGTAATAGTAGTAACTAGTTATTTAAGACATCTAAAGGATCTATGGATTTTTTTTTGCGATAACTAATTCACCCCCCCCCCCCTTCAATTACTCCATCTATATTTCCAACATATACCACCATCAATTTAGTCGAATCAGAAAGGAACCCAACAAACCTTTTCCTATGTTCAATAACTTATTTTAATGTTCTCTCATGAGATGTTCAAATTATTTCACACCCACAACATAAATTTCCCTGAGGAATTACCTGGATGTTATTGACTGAGTCATGTCAACCTTTATCATGTAGGTCATACCCCAAGGGGACCAAGATACCTCACCCTAGACTAGCTCCTCACCTAGGTAGTCATAACATAATCCCTATGGCAGAACTTCAAGACTATCCCACCTCCTATTATACATATGCACTGTAGGAAACTCCTACCCTCACTTCAAAATATTCTCATTGGACTCAACAAATGGTACCAAAGGTACTCGGGACTTCATTCCCCACTACAACCCTATAGACCATGTCACCATATGAAGTCCCTTTTTTTCTATTTGTCAACCAAAATGGGCAAAACCCTATTGCTTCGGTTAATTTGGTGGGCATGCAAGTGCAGTCATCAAAACCATCTAATCAAGTTACACGTCATGCAACTGATATAAAAGCCTTCTGGAGGATTTTTCTAGTATGGCTAATGACATGAGCTTACTCAAGATAGACAAGATTTTGGCAACCAACCAACAGTCTTCTCTACCATGATTGGGTAATATATTCTTGGGACAAAGAGGTTCCTATAAATGTGGTCCCCATGGCACCAATAATGGTAATTAAAACCAATGGTCAAGAAAATGATAATGGAATAACACATCGGATAATGGGGCATCCCCCCAAGTTAGCTAAATAATCAAGGGAATGCAAGACCTCTAAGTCATTATTCCCACCTAAAAGAATTATACCCCTTGACTAATTGGTATTAATTGCATGATACTAGATTGCATTAAGAGGCCACTTGTGCCACCCTAGAGAAAGTAATTTAGATTTCCCACTTGGATTTGCAATCGTGATCCAAGAAAACATCTCAAAAAATTTTGGTGGAACCCTCCATCTCTACCTTCATTTGCGAGACTGTCTTTTATGGGTAGGGTGAAAAAGACGATGAGGAACCTATTCTCTAAGAATTCTTTGATGACTCCATCCCTACTTACGAGGCAAATGCTTTCACTAACTCACAACCTCCTTACAACATTGGGATGTAATTCAATAAGGTCACATTTACAACATCATTCCCACCTAATAACACATCCATAACTCTAGATCCTCATGCTAATGTGAATCCACCTCCTTCTATAGGATTGGCCTAGTAACCTCGCATCATTCTAATGAAAGACTATGGCCCCTACAAAGTGAAGTTTGATATTAAATAGGTGATGGAGAATAAAATTACTACCATTTCCTTGATGGAAAACCTATTAAGATACCTTGAGTAGTGGAAGGACATCATACAACAACTTGACCTTCCCAAAACATGCCCGATCACTACGAAGAAATACTAAAGATCCTCCCTTCCTGCTCAACCTAAAAAATTATGGTAAAAACTTGTACAACTAACTAGTTGAATTCAAAGATTTTATAAATTTCATATCTATTTCCATCTACAAGAATCTCATATTGGTCCCCATGTCATCCAAAGGTGCAGCACTACATCTTGATAAGACTACTATCAGAATGGTGGGAGAGCTAAAGTAAACATTCAAATCTAGCTCATCCAAGAATCGAATGTCTAGTATCATTGACACCCAAGTGGTGGACATCCTTGGAACTTATGAGATGTTGTTAATTTGGAATTGGTCAAAGCTCCTAAATGGGTATATTTCTACATATGCTTTCCACATGTGGCTTTTTTAGAGAGGGAAAGAAAATCAAATCAAATGATCAAAAACATTGAATGAAACAAGCTTTTATTAACTATGGTCAAGTGAGAAAAGTTTCCTATGCTCAACCTAAACCTAGCCTATATCGTGCCATGGAGACTTTAGCCGTAGATTTTGTTCTAGGAGGGACTCTCCTCGATGAGAACCTAGTCATTACATGGAGAATTCATGATCTTGTTATCCAATTGAAGCATGACATCAACCTGTAGGGTGATTACTTTTCCCTACAAGTCGGGTCCACTGCAAAGAACACTCTGAGTTGGAATGTGAGCCTTGTATAAATGTATCTTTTGTCCACCTTTTTTACATTTCCTAGGAAGAATAACAATAAAAAAATCCCCACCCAAAATAGCCCTTCAACGATCATATCTAAAGGATTGATCATTGAGGGACTCATCTTGGTGTTGCCTCTGGAGATAACTCTTACCCCTATGTCCCCCACATTAGGGGACAAGTTGGAATCACCTCGACCAAAAGTATTACTATTTTCCTCTCCCTCAAAGCCTTCACCCATGGAAACTGGTCTTTGGACCCTAAAATTTGAGGGATCTTGGGCTAAGGTTGGATGAAGTGTAAGGATAGAATTGATTGACCCGAAGAGGATATTTTTCCTTGCTTCAAATGCACAAATAATGTGGTTGAGTATGAAGCTTTGGTTTTAAGTCTTCTTTTTTCTCTACAAAATAGAGTCCCTCATCTTTGATTTCTCAAAAACTTGGAACTAATTTTCAAATAGGCTCAGAGCCAGAATACATACCATGAGAAATGGTTAGTCTCTTATCACAATTAAGTTTGGGGCTTAATCAAGGATTTGATTCTTTTGGTATCAAAGTCATCCCATAATGTCCCTGATTCCCATTTTGTATTCACCATTACTCTTGAAATCATGGTTGTTTCTCTCCTCTAATGCTTTTATGTTGAAATAATAGCTACCCAATCCATCCTACATAGGATCAAATACTTATAGGATTTTGAAAATGATTAACATATTCTATCCCATTTAGCCAATAGTAGTGTATTCAAAAACCAAATATTAGAAGAAGAAGCACATGATGACATGGGACAAGAAAATGATTTAGGAGATATTCTTGATCTTCCCACAAACACTATCTTGAAAGGATGATAGCACTTGAATTTATCTTTGACTTAGACACATGGGTCAAAGATAAAAATCCCCCCTCTTCTGAGGGAGGGAAGTATGAAAAGGTCAACCTTGGGATAAATGCTCAGGAAAAAATAAAATTCATTGGAACCTTCTCTTTCCTTGAGGAAAAGAGGAAGATCCTCAAAGTTCTCTAAGAATGCATCGATGTCATTGTCTAGGGTTATGAATATTTGAAAACATATGACACGTCTATAATGACACACACTATACCCCTCAAACCAGGTACCAATCCATTCAAGAAGAGACAAAGGCATGTGAACCCGCTAATCAAACCCTGGATTTATCAAGATGTTCAGAAGCTACTATCTAGAAGAATAATCATCCATGTTTGACATACCACATTGATATCTAATTTGGTCCTAGTCTGGAAGAAGAGTGGAGAGATTAGGTAATGTGTAGATTTCTAGAACTTGAACATGACATCAATCAAAGATAGCCATCCTTTTCCTTCATTTCACAAAGTCCTATAGATTGTAAATGACACACAAATGATTACCTTCCTTGATAGATATTTGAGCTACAATCATATCATATTTAATAATGATGACCAACTTAAGATGGTGTTTACCACCAAGTGGGGAACATTTTCCTATTGATAAATGCCCTCTGAGATAATCAATGTTGTGGAAACTTTTTAGAAAGTTATAAATACAACCCTCAAGGGATTAGTCAATAAATGCACAATCATCTACATGGATGATTTAAAAATCTTTTCTAGGGATAGGCATGATCACCCTGCCCACCTTGCCAAAATTTGTGAGAGATTTCACTGATTCAGTACCTCACTAAACTTCAAGAAATGAATATTTGGGGTCACTAAAGGGAATCTATTGGGACATATCATCTCTAAGAATGGTATTACTATTGACCTTGAGAGAGTAGAGGCTATGTTGAGTTTGTAGATTTCGGGTACTAAGAAAGAAATGAGATCTTTATTTGGGAAGATAAACTTTGTCCAACATGTCATCACAAGATTTACCAAGGTTGTAAAATCCTTAAAGGACATGATAAAAAGGGACAATAAGATCAAGTGGAGTTCAAGGGAAAACAAGTCCTTTGTGCATATTAAATAATCTATAATGGAAGCTCTAATCTTGGGTAGCCCCTATTATGACCTATCATTCTATATTTATTCCTTCACATCTGCACACTATATCATTGTCATATTAACTCAAAAGATTAAAAGAAGGGATTAACCCATTGCATTTATGATCTCCCCCTTCAAGAATTTTGAGATGTAGTATTCCACCCTTGAAAAGAGAGTATTCTCCCTAGTTATGGAAATAAATTAAAAAATTGGCATTATATTCTTTGAAGCAAAGTACACACAATTATTTTGGACCAAGTAGTAAAATCACTGCTTATGTATATTGAGCTTGGTGAAAGATGTGGGAAGTGTATGAAAATTCTCCAAGAGTGTGACTTAGAAATGCAACCCATGAAGTTAGTTTGTGGGAAAGGATCATCAAAATTCATGACCTCAACTAACCCTCAATTATAATGCCAAACATATATCATTAAAACTCTAACCCAAGACCTATGGTACATCAATCTAGTAGACCTCTTGATGTACAAAAAATGTCAACAGGGACTCCTTTCTCACAAACATTGTGTCCTTCAATTGAAAAGTGCATTTTCATGATTAAGGGAGGGGCCTTATTTTGTCAAAATTTAGAAGCTATATATCTAAGATACCTTGATTAGGAAGAGGAAAAGACAATTATTAAGTAATTCCATGGGAAATTCGGGACTAGACATGGCTCAGCTAATGCTATGGACCATGAAATTCTCTAGGCTAGGTATTATTAGCCTTTTTTATTTCAAGATATCCATAACCATGTGAGGAAAAGTGACACTTTCCAAATTGTTTCTCTCAAAAAGTATTATCCTATGATGCCCCTTCAACTAGTTTTTGAAGCTAGACCATTCACATAGTAGGCATTTGATTTCATCAAGGAGATAAACTCCAATTCATTTGTCACACTACTATGTGCTAATCAAGATAGACTATTATACCTAATAATCTGAAGCTATCCCTTGTAAGAAAAATATAGTGGATGTAGTAATTTAGTTCATTGAGAACATTTCCACTAGACTTGCAATGCCTTTTTTTCTTCATGTGTGAAAATGGCACAGCGCTCACCTCCACCCAGCTCCTAGAGTGGACTTATAAAAGAAATGTTAACTTGAAATACTCAAGTAGGCATTACTCACATGGTAATGGAGTAGCAGAATCAAACAGTAAGAGCCTCCTAGAGGTTACTAAATATTTTCAAGAGAGAAATTTCTTGGATTGGTACAAGTAGCTTAGATTTTCCCTTTGGGAAGATTGCATTCAAACTAAGGCCACTCTAGGAACTTCTCTATTCTACCTGGTCTATGGCTAGAATCTAGTATTCCTAATGAATTGATAGATTCTAGTCTTGCAATTGATGAGATAATTTTATGAGATGGATAATATCAAGTGGATTTTTGTCTCCTCAATCTTGTCTACCTTGAAGAACAGAAGGATGCATCCCTTGAGCACTTCACAAAGCACCAAGTTGTGGTCAAAGTATGGTTTGACAAAAGATCCCTATAGATGGCCTTTTGGATTTTGGACCCATTTCTCCTATGGGATAAGGCCCATGAGAATAAAGGGAAGCGCACAAATTTTTGATGGCTTTTGCTTAGGCCTTATTAGATTGTAGACATTTGTAGGGCTAATACCTATAGTATATTTTTTTCTAACTAAAGAACATGTCCCATTTCTTGTCAACAAGTAGTTTCTCAAACATTACTTTGAATAAGGAGATGGTATGAGGGTGTCCATTCCCCTTTTTTGTACCATATGTATAGTTTCTTGTAATATTTCTCTGGTGTAACTCTAGGTTCACCCTATAAATTTTTTTCTTTTACTTGTGTTTCTCTATCCCTATTATTTCATTGGCCCTTGTAAATAGTATGGTTGAGTCTTTTTTTCTCATTTTGGTTTCTTGTCTTTTGAGTTTTCTTTTGCCTCTTTTAAGGGGATTTTGTTTCATGTTCCTCCAAGTAGGTGGGTATGCTTCACATGACATTGTTTAACTCAATGGAATTTGTCTCTTTGTATTCAAGTATTCCTTTACCCATCTTTTTGATGTAAGGAGGGATAGAAAAGTTAGGGCCAAAGGCACACCTAACTATCCAATCACCTTGTTGAGTAAACACAATAGAAGAAAACAACATAGAGAACATCACAAGACAAGATCCTTATATTAAATTCACAACCTAAATAAAATACATAAGTCAACTCAAACTAAGAACCAATCATAGAAAAAATCGATCAAAGAAGGAACCAAGCATCAAAAAATATTAGGTTCACTCAGCACATGTAGGAACACTCAGTCGCCAAGCATTTGGTCAATATTGGGAAGCTTAGCCAATACTGAACAACTTGTCCAACACTAAACTTGGTAGCAACTACAACTTGGCAACCATTGGAACTCGGCACTAACAAGCATAATGAACAAAGATGAGTAGAATATCAAAGCAACCAAGGATGCTCCTATATCAAACAACTAAGGTTGAAAGAAATGATTTTCCTGAATAATGCAAGTATCACAACCTTAGTTTAATCTAACTCTGATTAAGAAACCAATGTATCATCTTCAACTGGTCCCTTCTTCCACTCCACCACATATTCATACTAATATTTTCCAGTTGTGCTCTTACTAATTATCTGATCCAATGTATGTTTAACCTCTTTAATATGCTTCTTAGCATAATCATCAAGTACAAGAACTTCATCATCTGACTCATGATACTTATGCATATCAACAACATTCAATATAGGAGATATATCCATGTTATCAGGCAACTAAATTTCATAAGCATTACCACTGTCAAACTTCCTCGAGATTTTACAAGGACCAAACTTCTTAATACAAGACTTCTTCTCAAGACAAGTTCCTCATCAACTATCTTATTACACAAAGTTCTCCTTACCATCAAGTTTTCTACAATCTCAAACCCACAAGGTGAACCCTCAAGATCTCCTTGAATCATAGCATTTATTTTACCTTTTTTATTTTCACCAAAGTATCTACACTCAAAGGATTTATGCCCTTTTTCACCACAAATGAAACAATTACCATGCAAACCACCTCTAGAATAAAAATTACCTCTTCCTCGATAAGAACTAGCTCTTCCTCCATAGGAATTACCACCTTTCCACTCAGTCTTACCCTTCTCATCAATTTTCCATTCAAATTTTCCCTTATCCTGTGTAGAATTGTTAGATCTTCCACCTTCTCCATAAGATTGGCCTCTACCTTTCTAGAATCTAATACCTCTACCTCTATGTCTGTGTTCATGCTTCTTTGTCAAGATCTCCTTAGCTTTCAAGGCATATTGATGTGTTCATTCCACACTTTCCAATTTCATGAAACTTATTTCACCTTGAATTTGAGAACTTGGTCCATTTAGATACCTTGCAACTTTCTCAACCTCATTATCCACATGTCTAGATCTGATGTCAATCTATCAAATTCCTCAATGTACTCTTACACAGTCATGTCTTTTGTCTCATATTTTGCATCTTCCATAACAAGCTAACTTGTCAATTAATAGTAACGAACTCCTTATTCATTTTGTTCAACATTTTCAACCAGGATTTGACCTTTTCATTTCCTCTTTTTTTTTTATAAGTTTTCAAATGCTCCCACTATAGTGAGGCATGACCTTTTAGCCTAGTGATTTCAATCTTCACCTTCTTATTAAGAGGAGTGCCTTCAAACTCAAAGAACTTCTCCATAACTAAGATCCAATCCAACACACATTGGTGTCCAATTTTCCATCATAAGGAATAATTTCCATAGTAGACTTTGAATGTGACCTAGACAATTCCCTCAATAATATTTCCTCATCTTGATCTTCTTTAGGTTTTGGATTAGGGGTTGGTGTCATTGCTTCACCATCACTCACATCATCAAGATGCTCTCCTCTCCTTTAGTTTGTCTCCACAACATCTAATCTAGTAGTAATTTTTCTCAACATGTCCTTAATAGTAGTTTCAGTATTTCCTCTACTTTGGACCATCTTTACAAAAAGGTTCCTACAACATTGTAACCCTCTACAAGTTATGGGTCAATATAAGGTCTACTACCCTACAACCAAATCCAACTTAGGTTTCTACATGATCTACTCTCCTCAAGGATGAACCTCAAGATTTGATACCACCTGACACAAGGAAGGATTGAAAAGCTAGGGCCAGAGGCACACCTAACTATTCAATCACCTTGCCAAATAAACACAATGGAAGCAAACAACACAAAGAACAACACCAAGACAATATCCTTGCATTTTATTCACAACCTAAATTAAATACATAAGTCATCTTAAACTAAGAACCAATCATAGACAAACTCAATCAAAGAAGGAACCAAGCATCAAAAAATATTAGATTCACTTGGCACATGAAGAAACACTCAGCCACCAAGCACTCAGTCAATATTGGGAAACTTGGCCAATACTAAACAACTCAGCCAATACTGAACAACTTGGCCAACACTAAACTCAGCACTAACTATAGCTCAAAAACCACTAGAACTTTAAACTAATAGGAATAATGAACAAAGATGAGTAGGATAGAAAGGAAACCTAGGATGCTCCTACATCACTTTTGGATCTCACTTTTTCTTGACATTGTAAGTTGAAAAATTGCAAGTATGAACTCAAGGTATGACCAACCTTCATCAAATCTGGACAACTCTACTCTTGTCTCAAGCTAATCAAATGAAAAACTAAGTTGGAAAGAAAAAGGGAAGAGAAGAATCATGATAAGAATGGAATGAATAGATCAAACCTCCTCAAACTTGATGAAATTTAGTGCTAAGTGATATCTCAGGAAGTGAGTATCTTTTTCCTTCCAAAGTGAGAAAGCGCATAAGAATGGAATGGTGAATGAAGTATCCCCACAATGAATAAATTAAATTTTAAATCTAAGGAAATAAGTACCTACTCTCATGCATTAAAGAATAATAAAGAATAAGATCCTTGATTCTTGAGCAATGCGAGATATTCGGCAAAAGAGAAATGAAGGAATTCTTGAGTGAGCTTGGTTTCTCTATTTTCTTTGAGAATTAAATGATATACCTCCTTTCAAAGCATACACTTTACTATTGGACATTAGTAAATTTCCTGGATTATGATGAATTAGGATGTTTTATCTAGAGTTCATGTTTAAAGGGATTTTATTTGGAGTATCAAGGAACTAGTAATTTCAAAGGATGAGTTCTAGAGTATAAGGAATTATCCTAGTTAAGTAACCATTTGTTATGCCCTTCATGCTCATCCTTACTTTTTGTGATCAAAAATTTGGGTTCCCTTTTTTTGCTCATTTTCCTTACCTCATTTGAGGTAAGCCTTTTTGTTTTGGTTTTTGTTTTCAATGTTTGGGTCCTCGCATCCCTATCCAAGATGTTGGATCCTTTCATGTGGGAGAAGGAAGTGAGGACTCCTGACCTCACAGTAGGAATCTATGGTCTTCGATAAAGTGACTTTTAGATCAGACAAGAGTTTTCCCCACGTGTCCTTAGTTGTGAGGAAAGGTTCCTATGGTCTTAACTTGGATTTTTGGAAAAACTCATTAATGAAGGACAAGTACAATTAATTTTCCCTTTTGATTATCATGATTGATGGGTTATTTAAGATGCCTAAAGAGATTAATTATCACTTTTTTTGATAATCACATTTCTGCTTTGCAAGAAAAAAATTGTTTGGGTCACCACCCTACTTGCTAATCATTTCATAGCTCTACAAGTGTTTTCTTGGGTTAAGCTAGTTTTGGTTCATATTTGGATAAGGACGGATCCTAGTGTTGTGAAATCTCTACATTCTAGTGCTCTAGATTGGTGTTTTTCCACTTTGCTTCTTCTTTCTCATTTGTAGGTATGTGTCTTTCCTATTTTTTGCATGGTTTATTCTTTCTTTTCTTCCTTTTTGGGTCATTTTATTCCTTTTTTCTTCTTGACATTGTTTTGGTGGTCACTCAGCTCTTCCTTTGGTCAAGTTTGTGTTTTTATTTCTTATTTTCCTTTGTCTTAGGGTGGAGCTTCTTTGGTTCCACCCTCCTTGTGTACAAAATGGACTAGCATTCTTCCAATAGAATGTACTTGGTAGTCTCAAGTTCTGGCAACCATGGGGCTATTCAAAATTCATAATGCAAAGAACATTCCACCATGGAGAAGGTGGGTTTGGTTTTGTGTTTCCTTTTGGTTTTTTTGTCTTGGTGGTGAAGTTCCACTTCTTTCTATTTTTGTTTTCACCATTTAGGTGCCCCCTGGCATCCTCTTTTGTCATGGTTTTGTGTGAGGTAGGATCTCAATGGTTGAGTTGGTTTATTTGGCTCAACCAAGAAGTTGTAGATATGCATTCATGGGTGTTTGGTTTCTGGTCTTGGCTCTAAAAGATAGAAATTATGGGTATGTTTTCACTGTTACATACACACATGCAAGCATAGTCCTAGTAGGGTAAGTGGTTGCTTTTTGGTGTTGTGTTGGAGGTTCCATTGTATTTTTTGTGACTCTTAGTGGTGGTTTTTTCCTTTGATCATCTACTTGAATGCAACATCCCTCCTTAGGCTAAGTCTCTTATGTCATTTATAATAATTTTTTTTTTATTTCAAATTTAAATGCTTATTACATCAAAAAGTACCCAACATTTATTAATCCCATGTGTTACACAAGCAAATATTGAATAGTGGTTTTGTCAATTACATAAAGATTACTTAGCATCATAAGCCACCTTTTCTAAAGTTTTGTTTAAGTGACTTATTTTGGGTTTTTGGGGGATAGAAAATAACTAATATTTTGTTATGTTTGAAACTATTTATTTTGCACTCACAAGACTTCAAATTGTAGGTTCTCAAGATTCAAGGATTTTGTCCCCTGATACTAGTGAGAGGTAGCTTTCGTTCTTTCCAAGTATGGATTTCAGATGCCCTTCTTTTATCTTTTATCAGAAGTTAATTTACTTGTTTAGGCTTTTAGATTTTATATTCCTTCCCCATGTGGAGCATTTTTTCTTCAAAAAGAAGAGAAGGCATAAGATCTCAAAAACCATAAAATCTTGAAGTCTAATAAAAAGATAATGTTTTTGAAAAGGGATCATGATATTAACATATGTCTAGTCTCTGCATATGCTAATGGATACTGGATTTGGAGGACTTGCAAAAATTTCCAAGAATCATGGCAATACAAGGACTGGTGTAAATTCTAGCAAGTGGTTGACACCTTATAAAATAGGCACCTCTGAGAAAATATGGAAAGGCAATTTCCCAAGGGTTCTAAGTCAACCAAGTCCTAAGATCTAAACCATGGAAAGACTAGTTTCCAATACAGGAGTCAAGGCTTCCTAAGAAGGGAAGTTCTAAAAGCAATGAGTTAGAAAATGAAAGGATGCTTGCCCGATTGGCATTCTGTGAGAGTGGGCCTGAAATATTTATCTTCTAGGATCGATGAGGCTTCCCCTTCCATGTCCAACCCTCTTGGTGTTGTGACATAGGTGGGCGCATAATGAGGACCCTCTTACATGTGATATGTTCAGCATTGAGGGCTCCTTTTGGTTAGATTCAATACCTTGTCATAAGGAGCTTCACTTTCTTCCAAAAGCATAAAAACTCTATGAAGTGCAAAATTGGATTCAAGGTTCCTTTTTCCCTATGACATGGTCAAGTGAGCTTTCACCATCATTTCTAGCTGATAGACTTATTAATGATGTAGTGGGTAGTTAATGATGATAGATAATAATAATAATAAAATTGTCAACTTCACATTTCCCTACATACCCTATACATTTAATATTGTTATAGAAGTGGAGTGTTCTTTTCAACCAATGGGCACCTCAATGAGATAACAGGAAGAGATTTCCTTGGTAAAACCCCTCTTCCATCCCCCACTTCTTTTTTTCTCCCTTTCATGAGTTTTCAAGTGTAATTTCCTCTTCCATAGTTGTTTTTGCATGAAGATAGCAGTAGATCTTGTAGATTTAGGCAATAAAGGTAGTAGGTGAGTTAGTTAGGGTAGGAAGTTAGTTTCCTACCCAAAGTCATAGATACTTGCCTATAAATAAGAAGAATGTTAACTATTCTAGAGTCGATAAAATTGATGATTTTATCTTCCATTCCATTGTAACACCATTGTTATGAATGAAAGCAACACTGTCATTTCTACAATACTTGTTATTTCATCTGGTGCATGTTGGTATTTAGAAGTTGTGTTTTGAGTAGAAAAATCATGGAGTGCTTGCTATGGTAGGATTTTTTTATTTTTAAAGTGGTGAGATATTTTCTATTTTGTTTCTATTATCTTTCTTGACTTGTATAAAACTAAATGGTCTTGTTTACTTCAATACTATTTCATTTGTAGCACTTATTTATGTTAGATTGATTGATCAAGCATGTATTTAAGTTACCCCACCATTCAAGCATGTATTTTTGATAATAATAGCACAAAAGTAGACTATAGGTAGATTAAATCTCTAACCCTAGCATATCTTTCATTTATGTTGTTTACTTTCCTTATACCCCCCAGTTTCATCCTAAGATATTCTCCCAACCTAATTTGAATGATTCATTTCCTCAACCAAGATGCATAGAGAAATGTTGAAGTCTCTTCCCACATTATTATAAATTTAGTCACGTTCTCATCCAACTTTTCCTATCCATACACGATTAAGACCCAATCTGAAGCTTAGGAGTAGAGATTTTTTTTCTTTTCACTCTTTTAGGTAATATTGGTTGAACATTCTAGTTTGGTGACAATTTTTATATCTATCAGTAGTATGTGAAACAAAGTCTCATCAATAGAATATTTGTAGCAAACTTTATAGAGTTTCATGTTATGATTTGATGAAGTTGTATTTTGTTGATTAGAGATCGGTTTATTGGATTTTCTAGTTATTCTAGAGATGAGAATGTTGTAGTTTTTGGATTAGTGTGTATTGGTGTAATTAATTATTATATAATTAAAATTTACTTAAGTTTACTTAGGATAATGCATTTGTGTATTATTTTTCAAGTAGGCACGTACAAGTTTGCATTCTATTTGGGCACATATTGTCTCACACTCAATTGTTTGTGAGCTCCACCTTTGTGTTCTTATCACATGATCATTCTCTCAATGTTGCACATACTTTATTTCACAATGGAGGATGATCCACCTTTAGTGGATATGTGATTACACTTTTTGTATTTGATAGCTTACCTTTATCATCACTCCTATTTATCATGCATTGCTTATATATTTTGGCACATCTATAATATAATTGTCCATTATCTATTATCAATTAATAATTGATCATCATTTTCATTTGAGGATCATATCATTTTGTCTCTCTTTTTGTGCTATCTATTAAACTTCTAGATCTTAGAATTTTTATTCTTTTCCTCGGAAAAATTCTTGGATATATTAGAGCCAAAGGAGCATTCATTCTATAGCCATTGGAGAGCTTTTTGCTTCATTTTGTAAAGGGTCGTGATCCAGACTTGGAGGTGCAATATCTTGTGGGAGTGTCTAGAGAAAGATTTGACCTCACCAATGCATTTAGGTGGTTGTTCTAACAATTTTGACTATAAATTTGCCTACCTTAGACAAAATTCAAATCTGAGACAAAAATATTGCAAACTAGAATTAGAAGCCCAATTTGTAGTTTCGATATTCTTTTACAATAATTCAATTATATTTTGAAATTGAGTTTAGATTTGAGAAATTATTGCAAAATTCTAGTAATGTATATCATTTCAAAATTTTGGGTTTTTGTTAGGCTCCCACTCCTATTTTTACCACTATTTTGTGTATAGTTTAGCTAGAAAATTTAGCACAAGTCCACATTGACCATGCATTTGGTGAGCTTACCAATCACTATGATGTGATTTTTTATTTGAGAGAAGATTTTTTTGTATATAAAGGGAAAAATAATAGTTATAGAAAATTTGGGATTAGAATCCCACATCACTCCACCATTAAGTGATGCTCAGCCCCACCATGGGCTTCTACAAACTCACTCTATTCCACATAAGCATCCATTTTTTTCTACATTGGTATCTACATTCTAATCTTACATCAAATCGCATACAACACCCTTTGAGCTAAGAATTCCTAGTTCAAGTTAGTGGATCTACAAATAATCTTGATTTGGTAGTGACCATGCATCACCACTACCTCAACATGTGTAGGTTAAAGATCTAAGCCTAGTATTGAGTAAAATCTCATTGCCCAATCCCATCAGGACCGGTTTGGTGCACTCTTTCTATATGTTTGATCACTACCCATTCCCATATTTGACTTAGTGGATTCAAGCCATCCATGACTATTACATCTAATAAGTCAAGCCTAAGAGCCTCATTCAATCCAATCAAGCACAAGATCCTCATATAATATTTGGTGATAATGAGAAAATATTACAACATTAGCATTTTAGCTTGATCTATTTCAAGTTCAAATCCAAATGTGAGTCTTCTAGTCAATCCAAAATTGACCTAGGCAAACCCAAATCAATGCATGTCTAGATCCCAACACGTGGTTCACATCATAAATTTATGCACTACTCAAGATCCCAACATGTGATACTCAACAACATATTTAACCCAATCTAGTAAATTTTATTTAATTTTATTTTTTGCATTTTGACAATTCTCAAGAGTGCAAAGTTGATGGGCATATAAGTATTGTGATACCCACCCTAGTGATATATTATGAGACTAGACGTGTTTCTTAAATTATTAGTTCAACATCATGCTATATGTTTTATGAGATTAGCACATGCTTAAACTCTAGTATATTCTTTACATTATGATTAGATATGATATGTATCATCTCTCACACCTCATTTTTGATAACTTGTTCTAAATAAACTATTACTTTGGATATTGTTTACCTTTGATATGATGTTATCTTGAAATATGATTATGGTTTTTGGACCAATCCTGCTAACGTACCATGTGTTATGTATATGTCTATCATTGTTGTCTATGTTTCCATTTCTTGTCACTACTTATAATATGTATGTGTATTAATATTTTCAGATGGTAATGCAAGTGTACATAGATACTAGGCATTGACTACACCTGAGTACACAAGTTTGAACATGCCTCAAAATTCTTGAACAAGTTGATTTATATGGAGATAACATAATGATCCATATAGGCACCCCATACCTAGAATTTTGATAGGAAGTCAAACACCTAATTTGGTTATTGAATTTTCCCTTTTTATATAGTGATTTGGAAATTGATAATTAAATATGTTATGATTTTGTGGTTATTGATGTATGATTTCCTAATTTGAATGTTTAGCTGTATTTATTTGAGTATATATGGGTGCACATATAGATGCCCAAATAAAAACACATGTATTGTGTCTATGGTAGTAAGTCAAAATACATCCTCATATTCTTGCATTAATTGTGTTTGTGGCATTAAAAATAATTAAAATAAAATAAAATAAATAAATAAAAGGAACTAAAAATATATATTATAACATCCTACCTCTTGGAGACTCAAACCTTTGACTTCTCATTATCCAAGATACTAATAGTACCATCTTAAATTCGATGCACTCTAATTTAATGAAGGTTTAGCACCTATTCAATGTGATATCATCAATCTCTTTGCATCTCTCTTCCTTTTTTACCTTTTATATCCTTTATCCTAGGTGGAATTGGGGTAAAAACTAATAGATCCTCTTTAAAGCTCTTATTTTTTATAGCATTAGTCTTAAGGTATGATCTATCCTCTTAGGTCCTCCCCTTTCTTTATCTATCCACTTGGAATATACTCTGTATATTGAAACAATTATATCTCATACTTTATGCCTGATTTCAAAGATCTCAAACCTATTTTGTGATCTTGAAGGTTCTAGGACCTAGTTATCAAAGGCGTAGAGCACCCCTGATCAATCAAGGCTATAGTACACCCCTAATTGGGCCCTATTTTGTGTATCCTCTTTGAGTCTCATATCCAAGTACATTAGGGGTGTTAATTCCTACGCAGGTCAGCCTACAAGAGTTAGTCAATTCTGAGCTCTATTGAAACCCTTTCATTTCCTCATTTTCACATCATGCACTCACAAGTTCAAGCACTCATGCTCAAGTTCTCAATATCTCAAGCATTCAATTCATTCAAGGCATTGATGGATTTTATGCAAGATCTATCATTCCAACATTCATGATCTCCCTACATACATTCAAGATCCTTTATTGCATCTTCTACATTCATCCTCTCAAGATCTACATTCATCTAAAAGGAAAATTTCAAGCATATTCACTCATGAAGATTTTTATTTTACTTTGATTTCCTTTCTATGGTTTTTGAAGTTGATTCAAAGCTATTACATCTACATACTTGATTACATTCTAAATTCAAGAGCACATTCATAGATTTACATTGCTTCTATGTTAGATCTATCAGTACTACTTGCTAGCATTCTATTTCAATTCAAGATTAATTCCTAAATTAGGTTTGACTAGAAAACCCCCCTCCTCCCCAACAAAAAATAAATAAATCTTTTGTTTTGCAGATTTTGGATCTCATATTGATGAACATATTGTAGATCGAGATAACCTTTTCATCTTTCTTCATAACTACAAAATCAAAATCAATGTTACACATAGTCAATCAAGGATACACTACATCCTTGATGATCCAATATTTTTTTCCCTAAAGTTCTAGTTCACCCCTGATAGATCATCACACAATTTTAGATTTTTGTTCATAGCATAGTTTTCAATCGATATTGTAGGAATTGGCCCTTTTGGAGGTCATTTGTATCTCATAAGGTATATCATCGTCCTTTGTTTCATTTCTATATACTTTATCATTTTGTCATATCTTTATATCTCCGCTCTATATTGTGTACCTTCTTGCTAAAACCCTCTTAAGGTGGAGGTGAGAGGGAAATAAATTTGAGTTATTCATTCTTTTGTCCATTAAGTTTCCACTGATACTTCCTCTTGTATCAATCAACTTTAATCGAAGGGGTGGATCTCGTTCTTCCTCCTTCATTAATGTAGTGGTCGGATTGCTTCCATTTTCCTATTGTACATTAATTGGTGAACCTAACTTACTTGCATCTCTTGTTTTATTATGGAGTTAGATTATTCTATTTCATTAGGTGTTTACCTTCTTTTTGGTGAACTTGTCCTATGACATTTCTTTTCTTTGATTTTGGAGTTAGATTTCACTTTGGTGTATCTAGATCTACTCTGTTTTGTTTGCATTAGTGGTATTTAGATCTCCTTTTGCATTATTTTCATATAGATTGCATTTCATATATTTTAATTTTTGAAATACAAAAAGAAAAAAAGAAAAAAAATTGCATCTAGTTCCTTTCAAAGTCATTGCATTTCCTTTCAATTGAGATCTTGTCATCTTTTCAAATTTTATTCATTAGATTAAAGATGTTCCATTTCATGCATATGATGAGAATTTGGTATTTCCTTGCATTGATTCCCCTTCAAAGGGTATCATTTCAAAGATGATGTTGATGAACCTTTACTAATTCATGGTGTTCATACCCTTGATAGTGATACTATTTGGGATGATCCCTTGATCCCTTGGATACGAATATTGATTACTCCCTCCTTTTTGAAACTTCTTTGAATCATGATCATTCATCCTTTAATGTGATTTTTCTTCCATACTTGGATGATTCTCCTATATGGGATGAACCCTTAGATAAGGATGTAGATTACTCTCTTCCTCATGAGACCAAGGTAAACTTTAAGCAACCCCCCTTGAGAAAAATATATAAAAATATTGGCAAATCTTATATTAATTTTTAAAATAAAATATTTTTTGTTATTTAATTGGTGAATCTTACATTATTTGAATATTTTTAGAACTAAATTTTATAAAAATGTGGCAATTTTAAAATATTTTTAAGAACTAAATTATTAGCCAATTTTTCCTAAAACTATCTAATTGACAGATATTAGCCACTAAATAATACCCTCCATGAAACACCTTTGGATGATTTCATGGTTCTTTCTCCTATTGACCAACCTCTTTTTATGAATATTCCTTCTATACATAAGGCCTTTATGAGTTTTTTTCTATCCTTCTCCTAAGAGTGTCTTAGTCATAAAAGACCACACTCTTAACTCTTCTCGTTTTTCCTTTCAAAATAAATCACAAATCACTTTAGGTCTTGTTGAACATGATAATCATTATGAACTTCCTTTCACTATTTCAAACATATATCATAAGAATCCTACTCATATTGACCCTTTAAGTGGCTTCTTGACTCTTCAAGATTGGGAACCTTTAGATTTGACCAATGTCCTACATTCTTGACTTTGTGCAAAAATTGAATTTATTTCATAAATATATGCATGTTGATTGCCTCTCTTTACATTTTCATCTAATTACACCTAAAAGATCTCTTTCTTCTATATTTTTTCAATTCTTTTCTTATATTATGTTTCATATGACTTGTAATGTTGAATAGTATATTTTTCATGATCATTTTACTTGATATACATACATATCTATTATTTTTCTCCTAGATTTATGACATTGGTAGCCTATATTTTGACGGCTCATTGTCCTATTTTTTGAGAAACATAATAGTCATTTCTCTTGTCTCTTCACTTGTGGGGCAAGGGCCCTATTACCTATTTCTATCATTGGATCCATTATCTCCCTTTCCTAACTTATTTTACACAAAGGGAGGCATAATATATCCTTCTTCCCTTCTTCAATGCATCTAATATCCATTTTGAATTTTCATCTTATTATAAGGAATCTATCATTTTGAGCCTAAACTGGATTTCATTTCTCTCTTTTCTCTAGGATCCATTATCCCTTTGTTTTTTTTTTTTTTTAATAACTATGTAGGAATAATATGGTAATCATTTCATCTCTCTATCTCATTTCTTTATATATTTGTTAGTGTAGTTTTTTATTTTTCCTATTTTGATAGGTTTTTCCTACACTTTTAATAATCTCGCTTAGGTTAATAAAGCATGTCTTATTAGGTGAATGGTTGTGAGGTGCCACCTTCCTACATGTGAGCATCCATTAGCTATCTTGGGAAGATACTTTGCTATCTTTAGTCCAATAGATGGTTGCTCCTCATTGGTTGGTGTTGCCACCTCCTCCCTCTTCCTAGCCTATATAAGCATGCTACCTGGCTTGTATTTACATCTCTTATTTTTGCATCCTCTTAATGCTATTTTGCTTCCAGCATTTGCATTACTCTCTTGGAGACTAACTCTATGATGCTATTTTGATTTTGTATCATTTGCATTCATAGTTTAGATATTTATTCTTTGCACTAATTTTCTGGGTTATTAATCTAATCAGATTCTAACATGGTATCAGAGCTTTTCTATGTGCAAGAGTAGATTTTAGTTTCCTTATTTGAGAGATTCGGGGGGGGGGGGGGGGGCTAATAAACTTTATTGTAATTTTTTGAAAAATGAAGTATGTTCCTCTCTTGCATCTTTGGATGATCCTGAGAATCAAAAAAAAATTGACAAAAATGATTTTTCTCTGGGGTTTCAATCTCAAATCTGATAACCAACTTGCATATTTGGAGTTTTCAATCAGTATTGCAGGTTCCAGCATGCCATTGATGGACTTAGGAAGCTGATCCAGCATTTGCATGTCATATTTTGGTTTTTGGGGTCAGTTTTTTATTTTTGGAGCCATTTTTTTACTGTTAAAGGCGTTTGATTTACACTACAGCAACATCTTCTATACATAAGCAAGGAAAATACTTTTTGGGTTTTGTTTGCAGCGCCGAAAAACCATCTGGGTATCTTTTAGATTTTGCATGCAATCTATATATTTTGTAGGATCTAGCACGGAAAGCTACAGCAATACCCCTCTCCATTGGCAGTCACAGATTTGAACGCAGTTTTCAAATGTCTCGTTCTTGCTCATACGGACTCTGATTTTGATGATTCTTGTTATGAACTTGGCAATTTTTTTGTGCTCTATCCACTAGTGAAGTTGTTTTCTGATTTTCATGCATGAATTCTTTAGAAATTGCAGATTCTCAGTCGTGACTGTGCACAGTTCTCGTTTTGGAAACTTTGAAGGATCATAACTTTCTCATACGACCTCGTATCGAGGCGATTTTTTTTTTGAAAGTGCATGATTTTTTGAGTAGATCACAGTGGTGCTATTTTTTTCTTGATTATTGTGCCCAAGTTTCACTTTTAGCATATGCTCTTCATGAGGGTATGTAATGCATTGAAATTAAGACCACTAAGTATTTCTTTCTATTGGTAGTTGTAAACACACTAAAATAAAGTGCCAAATCATATTTCTTTGGGGGGGGGGGGGGGGAGGTGTTCTTTGATTGAGTAAAGAGGGGGGGGCATTGTCGTGGCTGGGTTCTCTTCTTTCTAGCATTTCTTCTCTGCATTTCTTCATCATGGATCAAACAAATATGCCCATCCTAACTCCATACAATTACTTTGAGTGGAAATCACGCATGACAATTCACTTAAGAAAAGCTGGATTAAATAGGATAACTATGGGACTTGAAACTAAACCTGCTAAAGATGAAGATAAGCCTAAGTGGTTTAACAAATGTGATGAGGCATTTGGAACATTGCGTTTGTCTATTTCTCCTGACTTTCTATTTCACATTGAGTCTTTGGATACACCAAATGAAGTATGGACAAAGCTAGAAACACTATTTGGCACACAAGATTCAATGAGGGGTCATATGTTGGAAAATGAATTAATTAGTTTGAGTCCAGGCAATTTCAACACAATCCAAGATTTCTTCACCGAATTGAAATCACTAAGGCTGCAGTTAAAACAATGTGGAATTGAAAAAAAAGATGAACAACTTATTCTTAGTATTCTCTCTAAGCTAAGTTCAGAATATTCTGTGTTTGTCTCTACCTTCTATGCTACTAAGGGTGCACTTGGTACTCAATTCACTATGCCATCTTTAGATGATTTTGCTATCAATCTCACTCGAGAATAGGACAAGCTAATCTAGATGGGCATTCGTAAGTCCTCTAAGTCACATGCCTTGGCTGCCAACCAAGGCACAAAAGAACAACAAGGACAAAATAGTAACAACAATAGTAAGGACAAGAAACAAAAGAATAGCGAGGAGAAGAAGGATCAGATGTTGGTTTCTTCAAAAGCAACTATTGATACAGCATCTTCCAAGGGTGATAAGCCTAAGAAAGAAAAGGTCAAATGTGCCTATTGTAAAAGACTTGGTCATGATGAACATAAATGTTTGCAGAAACAACTTGATCACTTAACATACATTCTTGAGAAGAATAATATCAGTGTTCCTGAGTCTATCAAATAAAGTTCTAATGAAGGTTCTAACAAAGAAAAAGAAAATTGCAAGGGGAAAGGAAAGGGCAAGGCCCTTTTTGCAGTTGCTTCCTAACCATCCACTTGGGTTCTTGATTCGGGTGCTTCACACCACATGGCTTCATCTAAGGAAGAACTTGCATCCTTGGAGCCGTGTACTATGCCTTCTATTTTGATGGGTGATAACACTCTTGTTGAGGTGTGTGGGAGAGGGTCTATTGATGTGGGGGATGGCACATTCCATGATGTTCCTTATGTACCCTCATTATCAACTAATCTCCTATCGGTACACCAGATCACTCACACAGGTTTAGGCAAGCGAGTTGAGTTCACTCCTGATTCAGTGGAGATACGTGAGTTGCACAATGATTCTATAGTTGTAGTTGGGAGAGCAGATCATCAGTCACGACTCTATATGTTTTCTCACTTTGTTTATGATCCTCCTTTGATTGTTTTGCTCACTCACTTTAATGATGTGAGCAGATTATGGCATGAGCGGTTTGGCCATCTTAACTTTCACTACTTGCATCAGCTTAACCAGCAGAGCATGGTCATAGGGTTTCCTTCTACTTTGACATTGGAGTCACTTGGAATACATGATAGATCTTCTGATGGGTCAGATTCACTTGAGCAGTCTTCTACCTCCACTTTTGATGCAGAGAGTGATTTAGAGGACTCACCTCCTTCCTCTCCTAGTCATCATTCACAAGTTGATGATTCTCCTCTAGATTCTCCATCTTTTGGTCCACTTTGGGCTAGACAGACCTTGTAGTTTGCAAGTGATTGGGTTGGGGATCCATCAGACACCAAGCAGACTCGTTTACAATTCCAAGATGCTCTACATATCTTCATTGCTACTGCCTCAAATCCATAGTCCTTTCATGAGGCTTCTGGTATTTCTGAGTGGGATACAGCTATGCAGGAAGAGTATAGTTCCTTGATGAGGAACCACACTTGGGATCTTGTCCCTTTTCCTAAAGAAATAAAACTTGTTCGATGTAAGTGGATCAATCGGACAAAATTTGCAAGCTTTACTGGAGGTGCGGGATGCTTCATCTTTTGGGGGGGCCTCTTCCTCTCGCTTGGAGTCCTAATTTTCTTTGGGGAGTCTCTTTTCTCTCTCTTTTGGGGGAATTTTATGTACATGGGTACCTCATCAGGCTTGACTTGCCGGGACCCATTTCTACATCCACCTAAGCTTCGCTTATGGGGGGGTGTTAGTGTAGTTTTTTATTTTTCCTATTTTGATAGGTTTTTCCTACACTTTTAATAATCTCGCTTAGGTTAATAAAACATGTCTTATTAGGTGAATGGTTGTGAGGTGCCACCTTCCTACATGTGAGCATCCATTAGCTATCTTGGGAAGATACTTTGCTATCTTTAGTCCAATAGATGGTTGCTCCTCATTGGTTGGTGTTGCCACCTCCTCCCTCTTCCTAGCCTATATAAGCATGCTACCTGGCTTGTATTTACATCTCTTATTTTTGCATCCTCTTAATGCTATTTTGCTTCCAGCATTTGCATTACTCTCTTGGAGACTAACTCTATGATGCTATTTTGATTTTGTATCATTTGCATTCATAGTTTAGATATTTATTCTTTACACTAGTTTTCTGGGTTATTAATCTTATCAAATTCTAACAATATTTGTACTGCTTTGTGAAACAATCTTATCTATGGTATGCATTGCTTTGTTACATGCATGGTTGTGGTTGATTCCTAACAAGTGTCTTTTCATCTTCAATTTTATGCTTCTTATTCAATGATCATATATAGCTTACTTCATCTATAATGTTCTTTTCTAGCATCTTACAGTGTTTAGAATTTATTATCCTATGATGTTTCTTTCTTTTATCCCCTGTATGGTGTAGCATTTAATCCTTCTTGTTGGATATCAACTATTTGTGTTTTGTACACTGCAATCAGTTTTTGCTTATGACTCATCCTTATATCTTGAAATATTTTGTTATGTAATCCACCATAGATTTCCTTTTCTTGTCTCCCACTTGGGAAGAAATAAGCTTTGTATATTCGTTATCTCTTCTTTCTAAGGATCTACTTTCTTTAAATTTACATGTGACATTGATCTTTTCTTTATAAAAATTTGTGTCTTGACTATGGATTCTCTCTCTTGTAAGAGGTGTATGTCCCACATCATCACCTCTTCTTTATCAATTAAAGTTATGTCCATTATATGCACTTTCCTTTCATATAGATTATTTTCCTTCATCCAAGGATCCTTATTCTACCTTTATACATAGGGGGTTGAATAGGTGTATTCTTGTTATTCTTCCCTTCTTCTCGAAGATGATATCTTAATCAAGTGCTCCTCTTAGGTGGGAATCTTGTCACTAAGATTTATCCCTTTTGAGGATCCTCTTTCCATGAGTGATATATCCTTTCATGATTTTTCTATGTTCTTAGATTGTAAGAGTTATGGATCTTTGCTATGAATGTAGTCCACATTATTGTTCTAAATATATCTCCATGTTGAGTAAAGTAGATATCCTCTTTTTCTTCCTTCTCATGTCTACTATCTAGACATGGTAAGGAGGGGGCATACATATATTCTCCTTGTACATATTTTTTTCTCTCATGGGGTAGAAAGTACAGATTATGAGCATGGTTTAGAATACTTTAGCCCTAGATGCTAGGTATACTTTCTAAGTCATTTTCAAATCTATGAATTTTCACTTCATCTCTCTTTTGTACACATAGACACATATTCTAAATATCATAATGAGCAACACTAATAAACTTGTTAAATCTCTTTCAAGGGTAACACATCTAGACACATATATGCTAAATCTTATATTTGTGTAATGCATAATTATTGACATATTAGTCAAGTTTATTATTGTTGGCACACACTTATTTAGATTGTGCATAGCTACCAAGCTTATTGAATAGTTTACAGTGTTTGCCATGTAATTTAGTAGCCACCGAGTTCTACAGTTGCTATCGAGTCCTTTGGAAAAATCCTAGTGGTTACTGAGCAACTTCAGTCAGTGTGAAGTCTAGCAGTTTAAACCGTGCATTTCAGTATATGTCCAGTTTATCAATGGTTACCGAGCATTACAATGTCTATTGAGTTCATAGTTCATAAGATGTGAAGCAAATGTTAATTGAGCTACTTTATGCTAACCAAATGATTTAGTTTTTTCCGAGTTACACAATATCTATCGAGTCACCAGTGTAGACCGAGTTCAAGACTACTTGAAATTGATCAGTATGGATCAAGCTTCTATGTCTACCGAGTGCATGATGATGCCGAGCATTGATAGTGAATGTCGAGTATCAAAACCTCACTGAGTCAATCTTCAAAACCTAAGTGTCTTCATGTGGGCTGACTTTGTAATATTTGTGTTAACTTGTACTTATGGCCGACTTTGTAATTATGTAATTTGGATTGGTGTATATATGTAATGTATTGTACCATATCATTGTGAATGCATTTTGATGTGATGAAAATGTGAATGCAAAAAGTTCAAGTTATGAATGCAGTAGAAAAAGAGCAAATTATAAAGGCCATGATAGCATGAGGAGCAATAAAGACATATCTATCATAGAAAGGTGATGAGTACACAAAGAATCTCTTTTAACAAATCCAGTTGAAAATTAGAGATCTACTACTACTTCATCCTAATAGGTGAACCAGTCAAAATTCTTTAACAAGGTAGACCTAACAGTCTTTCATAAATCTCTTTATTGAGTGCAAACTTCATTGTATGTTTGTAAATCCTCTCACAAGGTGGACCTAGTAGTCCTAATTGCTCCTAATAGGGCACATCATCAAAAGTGATCAATGTAAGTCTTAACAAGCCAACTTTATGATGCAGTACTAAATTTTGTGGGTATTATCCCCACCCTAGTTTTACTTTCTATTTGGAAGGTTTTTGGGTCACGAAATCTTTGTGTTGAAGTGTTATGGATGCTTTCATGTTTTTAGTTTCTCATGCATGCAATTAGATAAGATGTGATGAATTAATTACTAATTGTATTATTGGATTAAGAATTGAAATTGTTAAAGTTTTAGAAGTTACTGATTCACCCCTCCCCTCTCAGTAACTTAGGATAGTTCTAAATATTTCCATTAATAACAACTTGTTAAGTCCCAATATAGGTAACACATTTTTTATACAAGACCATTTTATGGTGATACAATGGATGTTGATCTATGGATAGAACTTTGGTGAGTTGACTAGCAAGTTACAACCTTGTTAGACTATTCAACGCCATCTTTTGCATCAACTCTTTTGGTGATTCATAGTAGGGTGGGCACTATACTAGGCAAGGTAATCACTTTCTCTCCCTTTCTCTATTTCTCTTTCATGCTAATAGAGATATATCTTGAAGCTATGTTGATTAATGTTCTTTCTCATTTATTTATTGTGTCATCGTCTATGCTCTTATGATAGCTTTTCAAATATGATATTAGTGGGTGAGACATTTTGTTAAGTTGAGGTCTCCTTCACTAATTTATTTAGGTTTTACTTTCATACTAACCCCTTTTTATATTTTTATATATTTCTTTGCACCCTAGTGCATGGATGTGGAGTTAGGACCTTGGTCTTGGGGGTTTGTTCTCTTTGACTAAGTGATGTTCTATCTCATTTTGATTCATTGGATTCTTCTCTTCTTCTTCTCTCTACTTTATCACAAGCATGGTTTGACCCACACTCACTAAAGTGGGGGCTAAAATGCACCATCTTAAATTGGAAGGACTCCAATTTAATTAAGTTATAGCAACTCTTTAATGTGAGATCATCAATATATTTTCATCTCTCTTTCATTTTCCCTTTTATGTCCTTTCTCCTAGGTGGAATTGGGGTAAAACCTAATAGGTCCTCTTTAAAGCTCATATTTTTAGAGTGTTAAGCTTAAGGTAGGATCTATCCTCCAAGGTCCTCCCTTTTCTTCATCTATCCACTTGGAATCTACTCTTTGCACCAAAACAACTATATATTGGACTTTGTCCCAAATTTTAGATATTCGTGATATATTTTGGGATCCCTAAGGTTCTAGGACCTAGTTATCAAGGCTTTAGTGCACCCTTGATCAATTAGGCTATAATGTACCCCTGATTAGGCCCTAATTTGGGTCTCCTCTTTGGGTCTCGTATCTAAGTATGTTGGGGTGTCAATTCTTAAGTGGGTTGAGTTAATCAATTCTGAGCTTTATATAAACCCTTCCATTTCCCCATTTTCACATCATCCACTCACAATTTCAAGTACTCACACTCAAGCTCTCAAGTTCTCAATAAAGATATCCCTCCATTAAAGATCAAAGATTTACACATTCAAGCTATTCAAGGATTTATGCAAGATCTATCATTCCAACATTCTAGATCATTTGATACATATTCTACATTCATCCTCTTAGGATCTAGATTTGTCTACAAGGAATATTTCAAGCACATTCGTTCATGAAGGTTTTGATTTCCATTCTTTGGATTTATGAGCTGAGTCAAAGCTATTACATCTACATTCTTGATTGCATTCTAAGTTCGAGAGCACATTCATAGATTTAAATTGCTTCTATGTTAGATCTATCACTACTACTTTTTATCATTTCATTTCAATTATTTAAATTAAATGTTATTTCCTAAACTAGAGTTTGACTAAGGTAACCACCCCCCCACCCCTCTAACAACAACAACAAACAAATAAACAAATATTTTGTTTTGCAGGTTTTGGATCTCATATTGGTGAACAAGTTGTAGATCTAGATACCTTTTTTTTTACCTTCTTCAAAATTGTGAAATTAGAATCAATGTCGCACATGGTCAATCATGGGTGCACTATACCCCTGATGGTCCATTATTTCTCCCCTAATGGTTCATTTATACCCTAAAGATCTTGTTTTCATCTAATATATCACCATAAAATTTTTGGGTTTTGTTTGTAGTACAATTTTCAATCTATGTAATGGGAATCAGTCCTTTTAGAGGTCATTTGATAGCCCAATTTTTATGTTTATATCTCATAAGGTATATCATCTTCCCCTCCTTCATTTATATATACTTTATCATTTTTTCATATCTTTATATCTCATCTCTATATTGCATACCTTTTGGTTAGAACCTTCTTAAGGTGGAGGTGAGAGGGAAATAAATTAGAGTTATTCATTCTTTTGTCCATTAGGTTTTCATTGATACTTCCTCTTGTACCAATCAAATCAAATCCAAGGGGTGGATCTTGGTCTTCCCTCTTCATTAATGTAGTGGTTGGATTTCTTCCATTTTCCTAGCCTACACTAACCTACCAACATGCCACTAATACTCCTTGAGGCTAGAAGTATAGAAGTTTAGTTTTGATTTGATTAAGAGGGGTAGTTAGAAAAAAAATTAAAAATATAATCTTAAAGCTATTCTAGGTTTGAACCCTTGACCTGCTAGCTAGGAGGGATGTTCTTGGTCATCGATCCATATGTGTTCATTGAGATCTATACCCTTATGATATATTCATAATAGTAATTTCATTAATTATAAACATACATACATACATACATACATATATATATATATATATATATATATATATACACGTATATATATATATACACACACACACACACACACACACACATATATATATATATAAAAGGTTGATTTAATAAATACAAATATTTATTAATTAAATGTTATGGTTGTACAAATGATAACTTCTACAAAAAATACAACCATAAGGTTGCCTATAAATTTGAACCTTCAAGGGAAGCCATGATCTAGGCTGCTAGGAGATTCAAAAGGAAAGAAGAATTTTGGAGATTTTTCATCATTTAAAATAATTTAGAGAATTTAGGAAGAATCTATTATCCAAGGGGATTTTAAGATTGTAAGCAAGATTATAGGAAAGGAGGAAGGAAGGCAATCAAATCAGTAGGATCACTGAATTATTTATCCTTCTTAATTTGCATTTTAGTAATTAGCAATTAAAGAAAAGAATGGAAAAAATTTTCTTGAATTGTTTGATTACTACATGTTTAATTATATCTACATTTTGAGTGTCTTCTTCTGGAATATGTCTAGTTATTGTTGATTAAGTTTCCATGATTCCTTTGTTGTAATGATATCAATTGTAAATTTGGTAATGATATGGTTTGAATCCCAAGGACAAGATTTTCATGATAGGGATTCTTAACTAGAATCCAATCTAGGGGTGGAAATAGTAACCATGTCATGCCCAAATCCAATATGGACTTGGAACTATGTCGTTCATATTTTTTTTGTTTTACACAAACAAGAATGGATGCACAAAAATAGTGCATAGATTTATATAAAGGCATCATGAATGCATAGTTTCTATTACATCCATCAGTTTGTTAATATTTTCAATTAGTTGCACAAATGTCTAGATCTAGTAAACAATGGGTATTATGTTTAGATACACAACAATGCTTTATAGATGTGCAGATAATGCTTGCAAATGCACAAAATTCAAAAAATCATAGAAAAATCTAATGAATGTGCAAGAGTATTGCATATATGTGAAAAATTGCTAATTGAATGCTCAATTTTAGGGTTTTAACCTATTAAGCCTCTTAAATGATCTATTTGAGTTTTTCATAGTTCTATTTTTTAGGTCACCTAAGGATTTTCACTTTCTAAGATGTTTTACATACATGTATCTTCTTCCATATCTCCTTATAAAAATTTTGTTATATGTCTATGTATTGTATGGATTAGTCTAATGGGTTCATGTTTTGAACTAGTGGTATGGGACCCTAGAAATATTCCCTAAACTTGTGTATATTCTTGTTATTTTTCTATGAAAAGGGTAGAAGGCCTATTTGAGTGGTTTGCCATAGGTGTTAAGACCCAGAAATGGTTGCTAGAGGATCCTACGTGATAGAGAATAGAACCTGGAGTAGGTTGGCTCTATGTGTGAGTTGTGTAATCAACTAGAAACATTGATAAATAAATGGGTTCTGGGGGTTTGGGGGTTTGGTTCTCACATTAATCAAGATAATTGGATAGTATGGCCACACATGTCCTATTGGAGTATTCGCGGCAAGGACGTTATGTAGAAGGCTTGAGTGGGCCAAGATGATCCTCAGCTCGGGTGTTTAATCCCAACACTATAAGAATATGTAATGACATTCACCTAGATGTGGTCTATACCCTCTTTCATTTTTTACTTCTACTTTTCCTTTTTATTATGCTTTTCATATTTATTACAAAATTTTGGAAAGGGTTAACCTAGTGTAGTAAGGTAGGACAATCCCTAGAGGAGATGTCCTGGCCCTCGACAAGTAACCACACAGTGGAAGTATAACAATAATAGAGATTTAGATCCAAAACAATGTCAATTCTCATAATAGAATCATAAGATTTTCATCCAACATGCCCAATTGTAAGGCCTTCTAGGTTATGGCCAAATACAAACAATTACAATAATAGCTCCACAAGATCTTGTAAGATCCAACCACTAGCTAGCCTAGACACACAATCTATAAGAAACACCAAGAAGAGTCTAAACTTGTGCTCACAAGCCACCAAGAAACTTTCTTGTTTCTCAAGCCATACTTAGGTACTAGCTCTATTGAACTTTTCTCTTCACAACTACTCCATATTGAATTCAATCATTCTAGATTTAACAAGACCCTCTACTTATACTAAACCAAGTGACAGGTTGGCCTAACAAGTTACATTAAATAAACACTTACATTAAATACACCCTCAAAGCACAAGTAGGCTTGAAAGACAAAATTAAATAACACTTAGGACAGCCCCTAAGTTTATAATTCCTAACTAACTCATATGATAACATAAAAGTATGTGACCTTAGGAATAGGTCCACGTGCCATCCAACTATCCAAATCCAAGAACATGCAAGATTACTCCCACAGATCAAAGCTTGTGGAAATAATCTATAAAATCTACCATAACATCAAGAACATGCTACCAACAGCCACCAAAATAGCTCTAACTCCAACACAATTACTCCAAAATTTATGTGCACTTAAGAAAAGGTTCTCTAATGTGCCTCAAATACATCCCCAATTGTGAAACCATAAGTCCACAAATCTAAGCCCAATGCTCATGCATACATGATTGTTAACTACTCTAGGATGCTCTTGCATCAAACACCCAGGTGTAAAGAAAATATGTTCTCAATAGTTAGAAGAACATCTTTTGGGATTCAACATATAAACCCTAAAGTGGTTCTTCACATGAAAGTCCTCCAAGTTATCAACTTGTACATTCTTGACTTTGTTAAATTTCTATAAATCTTCTCTTGCAACAAACAACTATTTACTATATTTATTTGCATCCTTCCTTAGTGTTCCACAAGTCTATTTCCCACACTGATCTCTAACCCTTTTAGAATTATTCAACTCAAATCGGTTACCAGAACTTAAGTTTCTCCTACCAAGTTTTGTATTTTGCAAAAGAATCAAGGAAGACTTCATGTCATCCTTCTCAATAGTAAACACATTCTTGATCTTCCAAGACCTACTAAGTAATATGTGACAAATAATCATGTCTACAATATCATACAACACTCGATCCACTTATTGTCTAATATGAGAATCAACAAGACACTACTCCCTTACTTCCAAAGCATGTGCATCTTGCAACCAATTGATTATATAAGGACAAGGATGTCTCACTTTCTTCAAACCAAGATTTTGAACCATCTCCTCAATAGCTTGGTTATTAGTACTACCACAATCACATTCCATAATTTACCTACAAACTTATGTCAAACTCTAAACAAGTTCATCCTTTAACAAGGTTCCAACACCTTCTTACCAAACAAGGAAGCTCTCCTCCTCCTACTCAGGCTCATTTTTCAAATCCACATTCTCAATATGAAAGTAGCTCTTCTATCACTAGCCTTCTAGGAACATTCAAAGTTTATATCCTTCTTCATCGCATCTGAAACAAGTGCCCTTAAATACCTCTATCTATTATCTTCCTCTGTTCAATAGGTTTTGGTTCATCCTCAACAATCTTTTTATTATTCACATGCTTCTACTTCCCTCGAGAATTACCTTGATGTCTTCTCTTCAACTTTTCTTCTTCCCTCAATGCATATTGATAAGCATCCTCCACAAAATCAATCTTTAACATACCAATCTCATCTAGAATACTAAATCTCGAACCATTAATAAAATATGGCCACCTTTTCTTTAGAAAACTCTTTATGCCTAGACCGAATAGTCAACTTGTAAAAATCCTCAGTATAATCTTTGATAGTCATATCCTTCTCTTTCAAATTCTACAACCGTTTAAACAACTCAAGTTCATAATCAATAGGAATAAACTTACCCTTCTATTTAGTTACCATCAATCTCCACCTAGTGATCTTCATTTCACCTTCCTCTTCTCTATCTCTCTAAACTTCTTTCCACCATAACGAAGCATGTCCTTTCAACTTGGTTTTTGCCAACCTCACTCTAAGAGGATTGCTAGTATCTTCTAACTCAAAATAGTCTTCCAATTCACCAATCCAATCTTTAGGATTCAAAGGACCTAAGAAATTAGAAACATCCATCTTATGCTTCAACTTCAACTGAGTTCCAGATCTATCCAACCAACTAGTTTTATCTTCCATAAGCATCTCCATATGATTATCTCTATATTTTCCACTAGATATAGAAGCCTCAAAGTCTTTAGTAGCTTTCTCATAAACATCTTGAGTAACCACGTTTCTATGTACACCAATTATAGCTCTCATGGTCTTGGTAATCATAACTTTCTTCATTGGCTCCCTCTCAGATCTAAAATCTACTTTAGCCTTCTCTAAAATCTTAGTCTCCACAACATCACATAGATCTACAATCACCCTATGGTCTAATATTCTCAGAGGCATCTTCCAAGATCTTCATAAACCCTATGCAAAAAATCCATAAGATCATCTAGATCAAACCTACACTTTGATTCAACTTCATGTAGTACAAGGTAGAAGAATCTCGAGAGGCGATGTCCTAGCCCCCAACAAGTAACCACACAATGGAAGTATAATAATAATAGAGATCTAGATCCAAACCAATGCCAATTATCATAATAGAATCACAAGGTTTTCAACCAACATGCCTGACTGTAAGGTCCTATGAGTTATGGCCAAATACAAACAATTACAATAATAGTTCTGCATGATTTCACAAGATCCAACTAGTAGCTAGCCTAGACCCACAATCTTGTAGGAAATCCAAGAAGAATCTAAATGTATTCTCACAAGCCACCAAGAAACCTTCTTGTTTCCCGAGCCACACTTAGCTACTAACTCTACTAAACTTTGTTCTTTTTAGTCACTCCATGCTGAAATCAATCACTCTAGACATCACAAGACCCTCTACTTATACTAAACCAAGCCATAGGTTAGCTTAGCAAGTTAAATTTAATAAAGATTCACATTAAATACACCCACAAGCCACAAGTCAGCCTAACAAACTAAATTAAATAACACGTAAGATAGGCCCCAAGTTTACAATGCATAACTAACTCATATGACAACATAAAAGTATGCATTTTTAGGCATAGGCCCATGTGTCATCCTACTGTCCAAATCTAAGAGCACAAGATAACTCCCATGGATCAAAGCTTGTGATAAAAATCTCCAAAGCTTGCCATGAAATTAGGAACATGCTACTAGTAGCCACCAAAATGGCTCTACTCCAACATAGTTACTCCAAACTTTATGTGCATTTAGGACACGATTCTCCAATATGCCTCAAATACATCCCCAATTTCATGAACCATAAGTCCACAAATTTGAGCTTGATGCTCCTATATATGGGAATGTTGCCTACCCCATGACCCTCCTACATACAAGATTGCTAACTACCCCATGATTCTGTTGCATCATAACTTAAGCCTTAGATTTCCTTATAACCTATGAGGATCAATATCTTATCTCCTGGCTTAGGGGAGTGGACCATTTATGGCTTTATGTGGTTGGGTGGTAAAATGTTTCAAGTTATTTTTTTCATGGTTCAAGCATGAATTCCCTTCTTGTTGGAAAAAGAATTTTCTTGTTGTGAGGAGGAATATTGTTCTGTCTATGATTATGATTTGGGTTCCACTACCTTTTCTTATCATTGAAATTTGTCTCACTGTGATTTCTTTGGTTCTCATTGTTAGCCACCAATGCCTTAGAATTTAAAGACTTGATAATTCCCATATACATCAAACTTGACTATTCCAACATCAACGTTTTTGCAAATGCATCAAATGAAGGCTTAGTAAAGGAACTTCACATACTCAACTTGTGAGTATTGTAACTAAAAAAAAGTTTCATCTTCTGAAGGTAGCCTCTTCAAGATGAGATGCATCCATCTATCATCCTTCATGGAATTACCAAAATCTTTAAATAGTGATCTCACCTCAAATGCTTTGTTGACATAATCTTGAATTGTGTCAAAATTCATAGGATCCAAGTGAAGTGGAACATCCTCAATTTGGAATACCTTTTCCAAATCCACCTTACCATATGAATCTTTAAGTTTTCCCCAAGCACCCTTGTAATCATATTTAAATGTGGAAGAACATATCTTTATAAATACAACACTAATAATTCCTAAAATTGTATTGTCTTTAATTTTCCAATATTATATGTATTATAATCAATGGGTTCAAAAAATTTACCATATATATAGAGATTTAAACCTTTTTCCATGAATTTACTCCATACAATAACTTTCTATGTAACATAATTGTGTGAAGTTAAAAGTCATCATTTAGGTGAACTCATGTTGTGCCCTTAGTGGTGAGGAACACCTTAGGAAATGTAGTGACATGTTAAATGATTATGAGGTGGAGTATGAGGATGTTGTCATGAAAATTTTTTTGCATTCGCTCATTGAAGATGCTAGGGATTGGTTTAGAAGGCTCCCTGATGATAGTATCAGTTCATGGGATGACTTTAAAAAAAATGTTTTAAAGAGAAATATGGAGATAGCACCAATGTCAGTTTACTTTTAAATGAGTTTAACAATATCAAGAAGAAAAAAAATGAGCATACATTTGATTTTAACATTAGATTTGAAAAGGGCATTTACAAGTTATTCCAAGTCATGAAACTAGATGAGAATGTATTCTTAACCACATATTTCAATACTTTTGATAGTAACATGGAATATATGTTAAGAGATAAATATCCTAAGATGCTAAGAGATGCTTTTAGAGTTGTTATGAATATTCAAAACAACAAAAGAGCTTTAGGAAATTTGGGGAGGAGAGATGATCTAAAGCTTTTCAACCCTAGAGGAAATAAGGAAGAAGGTGATAAACCTGCTACAAACAAGAAGCCTAAAGGGGACAAGATGGATCAGATTGAATTTGTTGAAAAATATGAAATCTTCGCTAGGCAATGTCAACAAGTCTAATACTAGTGTCAAAACACAGTTTAACAACAACTTCAATAGGCAAACTAGATTGCAAAATTACCCCTACAACACATAGTGGAAGGATGGAAAATCCATTGGTAACACCGTGCAAGGTGCAAATGAGAAAAATACACTAGATCCATTACAAAGGAATTTTGTGAATGTTGCTAAAGAAATGCCCTAGTGTATGGTTTTTCAATCCCCTCATTCTTATGAATATTGTGCAGTGGCTCAATCAATCTTTGCATCTCAATAATCACAATCAAACCAAGTGGTGAAAGAGGAAAATCCTGATGATGTGGCATGTAACATGATAATTACCTATTATGATTGTGAGGAATCAGATGTAGAAGAATCTAAATGGGATTTAAACAATCAATGAGGTGTATATGGAATCTATCATTAGCAATTTTTTTCAAATGATGAGGAAGAAAATGATGAAAAAGCATGCAACATGACATCAGAACTAGGGCACATGAGTTTGAGGAAGCCATCTAAGGAGGAAATTGACAAAATAACTACATAGATGGTCACTCAAGTTTAGAGTACCTATAATCTGAGAAACAGGGCATTGAATGATAACACTAATAAATCATTTGACATATTTATCAAGGATATTTCTCACAAAGAAGTTGATACTAATAAAGGAAAGTGTCCATTGGTTGTTAAGGTGAAGAGTGTTAAAGATAAGAAATGGGATCCCAAAAAGAGTTTGCTAGTTCAAAATATTGATCAAAAGAAAGACCCTACTACTACAAAGGGACCTACAATAGGAGCTCATAGCCATCTTGAAACTACTATTGAGACACCACAAGAAGATATAGGTATGGTTGTTAATTTTCCCCCTTATACTCCCATTGATATGATGACCATGTTGCCATAGATTACTCTAAAGGTTCCTTTATCTGAAATGTTTAAAATAGTGATATTGCTATCTAAATTTTACTGTGTGATTTTGAGTCAAACTCATTGACCCATGTTTCATGAGTACTGATTCAACATGAATATATCTCTCATGAGAATAAATGGAACACTTAGCACTCATTGGATCTAGGTGATGCCCACAGGAATAAGTTTAGAATAGAAGAACATAGGAATAAGGCCTTAGCATGGTTGCGAGGAAATGTAAAATGTAATTCCATTGAGATTGAAAATACCTTGGGAGATAAGACCTAATCCTCACCTAAAATTAAGAAGGATGAAAGAGTGATATCTCAGATACATCCAATATACCTTGACAATTTAGCTGCAGCCTCTATTGAAAACATTGACCCTTTGTTTTTGAACTTGATAGTAAATGGGAAGGTTGTACAAAATTGTATGATTAACTCTAGTGCTTCAAACACCTTAATGTCTTTTAAGATCATGAAGTCCCTAGGTTTGAAGGTAGGTACTAAATAAGGGAGATGTTGTGCCTTGGATTCAAGAGAGGTCCCTATTATAGGTACCACCAGTGGATTTCCATACAAGCTAGTTGCACACCCTGACAGTGACCTTACCATGAGTGTCTTACTAGTGGACATCCCTCCACAGTATGGTAAGTTGTTATCAAGAAACTGGAGTGTTTCCATGGGAGGAAGTATAACCTTTTCTACTTTTCACATTGGTGATAAAGTTATTAAGGTGAACAAAGAGCCTAGGGTAACTCATATGATCAAAGAGAACATAGACAAGAATACCACATATTTTTTTGGATACTGGTATAAATGCCTTCAGAGTTGAAGTGACTATTCTAGAAAAGGAGAAACCAACCCCATTGATTATAGAAGAAGTATCTAAATGCTCTGATTTAGATGGATTATGGACTATGTATTTTGATGGAGTTAACTTAAATGAGGGGTCAAGGGCTAGAATATGACAAATAAGAAAAAAATTTAAATATTCTTTTACCCTAGACTTCACATGTACCAACATTATAGTAGAGTATGAAGCACTCTTGCTAGGGTTGAAAGTAGTTGCTAAACATGGTATAAGGAATTACATGTGATTGGTGATTCTAAACTAGTAGTATCTCAAATCAGGAAAACATATGCATCCAAGAAAAAAAGGCTCAAACATTATAGAAATGTTGTTTGGAATGAGATTGAAGCATTTGATGCATTTGGGATAACTTGGATGGATAGGACAAATAATAAAATGGCTGATTTGTTGGCTAATGTGGGTATTAAACTAGATGATGTGTCTTTTACAGGGGTTTCTAAAATTGAAAAACTAACAAGACCTTCAATACAAGATAACATTGAAAATTGGCTAGTGTTTGAAGATGACCAAGATATATTAAAATTCCTCTTAAATGATGATAGATATCATGGTTAGGAATTGCATTGCATTTCATTAGTGGAAACTGTTGATGGTAAAGATACAATTCTAGGCCAAGAAATCTTTCAGCTATAAAAAATAAAGTACCCAAAGGGTTAGTAGTACTAGAAAGTGTTTTTTACCATCAGGCTAGATTTCAACTAGAGGTGAATGACAAAAAACTAGAAGAGTTGGAAGAAGTGAACCTTGGAACCACTAAATCTCCTACAAAGGTCTAAATTGGTAAGAAATTATCTCCTGCTATAAGGAAATCTAATTTGTTGAGGAATTTTATGCATGTTTTTGCATGGTCATATGATGACCTACAGGCATATAGGGAAGATCTTTTCAAACATGTCATTCCCCTAAACAAAAATGTCAAACCTTTCAAACAAAAACAAAGGCCCATCAACCCTACATTAGCTCCAAAGATGCAAGAGGAATTGATGAAACTCAGAGATGGGGGTATTATAAAACCAATAAGATATTCCAGTTGGGTTTCTAATGTTGACTTTAGGAATTTTCCAAATATGGAGGCTATGCTAAAATAGGTGATAGGATCAGAGCTAATGTCTATGATGGATGGTTTCTCAAGGTATAACTAGGTGTGGGTAGATGAATCAGAGCAATATAAAATTGCTTTTACAACACCCTAGGGCACATATGTGTATGTTAGAATACCTTTTGGTTTGACTAATGTAGGGGTGACATTTCAGAGATCCATGGATGTAGCTTTTATAGACATCATAAACAAGTTTATGGTTGTATTCCAAAATGATCTTAGTGCATACTTCAAAGGTGTAGGGGACGATTATAAACATTTGGAACTTTTTGAAGGCCCTAGAATATGGGGTTTCCTTAAACCCAAAGGAATGAGCATTTGGAGTGACTGAGGGTAAACTCTTAGGTCACATATTATCCAAAGAGGGAGTAAGGATAGACCATGAGAGATTTTTCATTGTTGACAAGATCCCCAAGACCAAAAATATCAAAGGAATCCAATCAGTTTTTGGCCAACTAGATTTGTCAAGGAGATTTATAACAAACTTTGTGGAAATCAGCAGGCCCATTTCTAAAATTCTCAAGAAGGGAGCAGAGATCATATGGGATGGTGAACCTTTTGTAGCATTCTAGAATATTAAAGATGCTAAAAATGCACCAAAGCTAAAGACCCTAGACTATATTAAGCCTATGCATATATTTTCTTTTGCTTTCTTTCACACTGTTGCTACATTATTACTTCAAAAGAACGAGGAGGGCTTTGAATGACCTATTTTATTTTCTAGCAAGTCCCTTCAAGCACCTAAGCTTAAATATGATATAAATGAAAAATAGGCATATGCCTTGGTAAAAGAAGTTAATTCTTTTAGATATTATCTTGTTGTGAAGGATATTTTCTCTTAGTAAGAAGTTTTTGGCAGAAGGTGTAGGTGGATTAATAGGATACAAGATTCAATATTGATGTTCAAATCACAAAATTAGTAAGAGGGCAAGGTTTAGCTAAACGTATGGCACAATCCAACTTAGATGCAAACCAAATCAATTTTGTAGATAATCAACTTTATCGCTATATCTGGGATATGGATCAAACTGACTGGTAAAAGGATATTATTTACTATTTACAAAATATGTTTGCCCCACCTAGAATGAATGACAATGATAAGAAGTCTTTAAAACTTCAGGCCATTAGATACATTATTGTTGAAGGACAATTATGGTGGATAAATATTGAAGGGGTATTGTTGAAATGTGTTGATAAGGAGGAATATGTCAAGATTTTAGTTGAAACACACAATGGAGTGTGTGATGGCCATTACATGGCCAAGACAACAGCACATAAGGTAGTAAGGGCAAGATTCTAGTGGTTGACCATGTTCAAAGATGCTCATGAATTGGTTAAGAAATGTGACCCCTCCTAGAGATTTGTTGGTAGGCTAAAGTTTTTTGGTAACACACCATTAAGACCAATGGAGGGTCAAGCACCTTTGCAATAGTGGGGGATTGACTTCATAAGTGAGATAGCCAACAAGTCAAACAATGGTTACTCATAGATTCTTGTTGCAACTGATTGTAACTAATTTCATGTTAAATAATATAATTACTAGATTTGGGTGCCTAGAAAAAAATGTAATAGATAATGCTCTGTGTTTTACATCTGATGAGTTTGTGCAATTTTGTGATAAGTATAGCATAACTAGGTCCACTTCTTCCCCATAACACCTATAGGAAAATGGACAAGCTGAGTCCAAAAAAAAAGTCTATTGAAGATCATAAAAAGGATCCTAGATAAAAATAAGAAAGCTCAGGACTCTAGATTACCTTTCGTAGTATGGGCAAACATGACGATAGTGGAAAAGGCTATTGGATTGGCACTTTTTGACTTGGTGTATGGGATCCAGACCAGATTTCCTCAAAATAATATGATGGGTATGTACAAGTTCATCCAAAAGTATGAAGGTTATGTGATAGATTATATGTAAGAGACGATTGATGAACCCACTAGATTGAATGAACAAAGGAGAGAAGCATTAGCAAGAAATGCCAAATTACAACTACAAGTAAAGCACATATTTTATGAAAAGGCAATAGAAAGAAAATTTGAGCCTGAGGACCTTGTTGATGTGGAATTCAAGATTGGAAGACAAACGGAAGCATGGTAAGTTTGATCCCATATGGCTTGGCCCTTGTCTAATTGACTCTAGGTGGGGAGAAGACTCATACATACTAAAGGAACTCTCTAAAAATCTTCTTGAACTTTCCATTCATGGACAATTCTTGAAGATGTATTTTTGTTGAAAAAGACATTTTCTTTCCATAATCAATAGTTAGGTTTTGTATATAGGTGTATTTCTTTTCTTGTTTGTGTGGTTGTTGCTCTCTGTAGCATTGTCGAGTTTTTGGTATGCTTCATCCAGAAATTCTAAGCTCTTGCATGAACATCTAAACTCTTTAATCCTTAGAAAGAGCCATTATTGGAATGTTTCTCTAGATTTGTTTTCCTTTTACTACCAGTAGGGTTTTTTCTATAAAAAAATTAATGCTTGTGGATGCCCCTTTTAGGCAAAAGGCCTAGTTGAAAAAGGTTTTAGGTAAAAACCCTAGGCAAAATTAAAAAATTCCCTAAGTTTCTATGTCTTCTTTACTTTTTCTTAGCTTAAGGGAGGGGTCTTTTCCATGTGTTATATTTTAGCACCTAGGTGTTATCAACTTAAGTCCTAACCATGCGGCCATTTTATTTTAATGTGCCTGTGATTTTAGATCGCTTAAGTAAGGGTGGTTTCTACGTGAAGGGGGTCCTGATGTTCATATCCTATGAATTAATATATTTTGTCACCAATGGTCCTTTCATTTAAATAAAATGTTATCTCTAATTTTAATGATCTTTGGTGCTTTTTCAATTTTAAGCACGTAAAAATAGTGGATTCCTAAATCAATGGCATACGTACTTGCATTGGACCTGACATGTATGTTAGTGAAGACGCATGATCATGCCACATAGAGATGGCATTATCGAGTACCTCACATTTGAGGTTTTTGATAGATCAACAACCATCATTGTTGCACTAAGTATCCTTTCCCCAATGATACTATAATGCGATGGTAACACGCATCCAGCAAGTAACCCATATACTAGAAAATATAAAAGAAAAGATCAACAACCTGTGTTAGCTCGCTATCTTTAGCTACTAATATAGTGGTGAAGTGAGATATTGACACATGGATTCAACTTCAGGACCAAAGTCTTAGATGGGACTAGCTCCAACAAAGATTGATGTACTCTCTGATTGGTCTGTGTGTGATCATGTTAGTTGGTAAGAGTGAGGTGGATGCATGAGTTATACAATGGGAAAAATAGATGTTGTCATGTGGATTTAGTGATAATTTTTCATTTTTATATTACGGTGGGTACATTTTCATTATGATTTAGCAATGTCATGGATACTCAAGATCTGATAAGGGTTATGGCAGATAAGAGAGATTATGACATGTCTCTCATCCCCTAAGTAAGTTTTTGAATGGGACCCGAGGAGTCTATCAAGACTTTATAAATGATTGGGCCATGTGAACTATGTCAGAAAGTTTAGTAATGAAGTAATCATGCTCACTTTTTAAAAGGGATAATCTAACAATCTACATTGTTTAGTTGAAGACTAGCTCTCTCATAGTGAAGAAGAGTGATGCTTCCAGATGTCCAACTCACACCAAAGTAAATGTGTTGTCACTTTTAGAAGATATAACACACGAGAAATGAATCAACTATTGGGACTTAATCTCTTGGTCAAGATCAATCATCCATGTGTTTGAGAAGAGAATGGTGAATCAAAAGTCCACATGTTATAACAAGGAAATGGTGATGTGTCCACGTGTCTCTCTCACTCAGAAGGTGTTGAATTTTCAAATAGGCTTATTTAGTCACTTTATTGACTCCTCATTGGTTGGTGATGGGTCTTGAAGACTGAGTAGGATGGTTAGTGAAAGTCAAAAGGATTCTTGGTCATCTGATGCAAAGTTAGAACATGATCAGTGGTAGTTTTTCAAAGCTGAGTACAAATCCTAGTAAAGGAGTGTTCTTCAATATGGTGAATTGATAGTTATTTTGCATGAGCTTGTGTTTTATATGATGGTATAACAAGTTTAAAGGCTATGATCTCACCTCAATTGTTGCCAACTACATACTAAATTTGCAAGAAATAGAATTGTCGAGCTTGAGGGGTTTTTTAAAACAAAATTAACATGCTTTAGAAACTGCTAATTGAATAAGTGTTGCATTATCCCCTGTGTTCCAAATTTGATAATTAGATCACCTAAGATTTGCATTTTCTATGAGCACGCCCTAGTTTGTGTCTTTGAACCCTAGATAAAACTTAGTTGTGCGGATCATCTGTTCTTAGAAAAAATGAATCTGAATAAGTATTCTAGGAAATATAATAATGAAGATTGGAGGCTTTAGGGTAATTTTATTGAATAGTTTTCTATGTCAAGGGAGGGTAGAGAAACCACAGAGAGGTGGAAGGTATTGAAAAATGAAGCGTGGTTAGGTAGACTCAAGTTTAAAAGATAGATATAGAAATGTGTATGACACAAACATGCCCACTAAAAGCCTAGAAAAAATTTAGATGCTAGTACAGCCAGGCCAATGTAGGAAGCCCACATAGAAATGTGTGGCAGTAAGACCTAGGCAAGTTAGTAATCCCTACACTTTTCCTTGATGTCGGCCTACTTTTAGAGTTAGTGGATAAGTATGATCTGGTATCATAGGTAATCAAGGATATAAATGGATATACCCTACTAAGAATAGATGTTTATTCTATCAAAGAAGCCTTTGGTTTCCACCCTACTGAAGATGTGACTGATGATATAGATTTTAAGATGTTTGAAGAATATTTTGACACAACAGGGAAGGATGTGCAACAAAATTTGATAACTTCTTTCTTAAAATAAGTAAATGGCATAAAATTGACTCCCTTGTCTATTTCATGTACAATAGGCAATTGGAGCACTACAATGACACTTTGGTAAATACCCACACTAACCTCTATCAGGTATTAGGATTGACCAATAGGAGGAAGTTCAGTAAGAAAAAAATATGGATGTGCTTAGGAATTTAGAAATATGGGGATGCAGTAATTTATGACTTCCCAAATACTTGGGGAAAAACATTAATGAAGGATTGATAGTTCTAAAGAAGGAGGAGTCCATGAATTTTAGGTGGTACTCCTTGTTGATACTTTTATGGTTCTATTCCATAATAAAGATTATCTTGTAGTGGATATGAATCTAGACATTGAGAGAGATGGAGAGAAATTACGTGTTCAATTGTGGTCTACTATTTTGTCTTTGGATTGGGAAGGTTCAAGTTTTATGTTGTTTGAAAACCAATTTGGAATTTTCCTAAGAATAATTCTACATGTGGTTCATGATTTTCCCAAACCATTTAAAACCTTCTTAAGACCTATTGGTTTCAATGCAATGCCAAAGATGTGTCACCAACGGGGGAAATATATTTCTACCCTTTCACCATAGTCATAAGGATATAGAGGTTCCCAGGAAGACCTTTTGTGCTTCCAAAATATGTCCTATTGAGAATTGGTTTCCTTGAGATTATGAGATAGAATGTTGTGTTATAAGATACTAATTTCCCCCCAGAGAAGGGTAGGAAGGGAAATTTCTTTCCAGACCACTTGGATGGAATTGAAGTTTGGTACTCTAGGTGCACATGAGGAGGAAAAATTGGAGTTGACACGTATTAATAGATTTCACATTTTGCTACTATTAAGGATGGGAGAAATAATTTGGTTAAGTTGCTAAGACCTTATAACATGAATGTTAGTTCAAAGAGAATGAATGATATTGAAGGATTTTATGAAAGATTGATGTGTAAAATAAAAAAAGCTCCAAGAGGTGAGCATTAATTTGATTACCCTAAATACATTATTAGAAATGAACAAGATTTGAAGTCTCAGAGAAGAAAGAAAACATACTCATGTGTGTATCAGGAAACCCTAGAAGAAATAAGAGAAAAGAACCCCAAATATGATCCACTCTCATATTGCAAGAGTCTAGAGCAAAGATTGAGAATACTTTTAGGAAATTTCCAAAGTATATATGATACTATGACCAAGAATTCGGGGAGAGGAAGAAAAACAAAAGTTAATTTTGTTGATATTGAAGAAACTTTGAATGTGTTGCTACAATCCACTAATATAGTCCCAAAGGAAAGAAAAGGACAAAAGAGGATCATTAAAGAAGCACAAGCCCATTATGTTAAATAAGAAAATGACCTTGAAACTCTAGAGGACTTGAGGTTGTATCAAAGAAGAAGAATGGGGGGAAAGGCCTATTGATCCAAAGATTGTAGAAATACTAAGTGTGGAGGCAATAGTGTTAGATGATCCAGCAAGAAGATCTCCATCTTCTGAATCTCCTAGACCACCTCCTATAGCTTCCCCACATGAAAGGCATGATGAAGACATACATGAAGAAAAGGAGGGAGAGACTAATAAAGGAGAGGTCATAGCAGAGGTAGAGCATATTGAAAATTAAATCTTTCCTATGGAGATGATGATGATGAAGAAGAGGAATACATTTATGTTCCTAAAGAAGATGTCATGGGAAGAGATCTTCAACTCCTTATAGCACCAATCTATAATATTACTATATAAGAAATAAAGGGATTTTTCCCAAGGGAACTCAAGATGGAGTCTTGTAAGGTGGATAGTTTTTATTTATGATTTTGTTAAATCAATCCCCTTTAAAAAATTACTATGGTAGTATTTCAAGGAAGATTTTCACAGGATGATGATGATTCAAATGACATTGGTAAAGAAGTTGAACATGAGATGATGATCAAATTTGATGCTATTAGACCAAAGGAGGGGATAAAGATTATAAAATAATCAAGGGTGCAATTGTTTTGAAATCTCAACATTGCTAATGTCATTGTATTTGACTCTATCATGAAAGATATGATGTTAAATAAACCTAAGAGGGATATAAATATCCACTTTTGGGATGTATTATAGTGAAGACCTAGCTAGTTTGGCTATGTATCTATTTCTCCTTCTTCAGGTCAAGGCACTAGTGAAGATAGTGGACTCAAGGGAAATGTGGTTTTGCATAGAGTTAAAGATGCCAAACTTTTCTAATCCATGAGGAATGTGTAAGAACATGTGTCTTATGTTCACAATGTAGCAGAGAGAATAGAGAAGAAACATGAGAAGTTACAAGATAAGTATAACCATGTGTATGTTGCCTATGAACAGAGAATAAAGGAAAATGTTGGTTTGTAGAGCAGAATAAGTTCACTAGAAAGGAAAATAATAGACCTTGAAGCAACAAAAGCATCTAATGTGGATCAACCACCTATTCCAAGGCAAACCACCTCATCAAGGCAACTAAGCATGGTGCCTTTTTCTTCCATGGTTTTTTCAGCACCTCCTAAGGAAACTCTTTCAAAGAAGATCAAAAGTGATGATGCCCTAATAAAGGAGGTTGTGGATCTATAGATGTAGTTGAAGAGTAAACAGAGTGATTTTGATTATGTTGGTCTCAATTTGGTTTTGAAATTTGAGTTTCAACACACTTAACCAATTCTCAAGATGATGCTAAGTATAATATAGAAGTCGAGCTATAGTGTGTGTCGAGCTAGAGAATTCAATAAGTGTCGAGTGAACTTCAAGTGTCGAGTGAAGTTCAAGTGTCAAGTGATAAGTAATGCCAAGTCACTATAGGTGTCGAGCAGAGTATAGATGTTGAGTGAAACAAAATTACTATAGGAGCCGAGTGAGACAGAATTCCTATATGTGTTGAGCATCAGCAATTAGTAAGTACCAAGTAACACAGAATCGGCATATGAGTTTGTATCTTCACAAACTCACATGTAAACCATTTTTTGAGTTGACATAGGATGAATCTCGAAGGATCTTGAAGATAAGATTGAATCTTTTGCATTACCTATGTAATCAACATGCAACCAATAAGAAAAATGGAGAAGGCATGCAACCAATAGAAAAAGTGCAAGAATTAAGTGGGAAATGAAGATTTAATATTGATCACAGATTCATATCTAACCCTAAGTCTTTGAAATCTTTAAAAGGAGGATGAAACCCCATTATGCATGTGTGGATGTGAGAAGTGTATGGGTGAATTATAGCAAAGTGCAGAGGAGTGTAAAGACTTAGTGAAGAATAGAGCAGCATTGTAAAATCTAGTTGAGCAAGAATAGAGTATCAGAACTTCGAAGAGTGACATATCAGATCAAGCAAGGATCAGAGCAGTCAGAGTAAAATGATGATCTGGAATCAGTAATTGAGTATTGCAAGTTATCAAGTCAAGACTTTTTTAATACTCTCTAGCAATTGTATTAGGACTGGAAATCCTATAGACTTAGGTTGGCCTAACAACCATTTGTAAATCCTTTAATAGGGTGGCATTCCAAGTGAATGTACTAAAGTCCTTTAACCATGCCCACTTCTAATAGGGTGGTTAAATCCTTTAACCAGGTTACTTTTAATAGGGTGTAAAATCTTTAACAGGATAGACCTTTCACAGGGCAGACCATTGGAAGTGGTCAAACTTTGTAACCTTGAATAGTTACATATTGTTGCAGTGATACTTTGTGGGTGTCATCCCCACCCCAGTTTTACCTTCTTATTTTGGAGGGTTTCTCGGTTACTAAATCTTGTGTTATCTATTTCATGCATGTCTTTACTTTCATATTATTAGATGAATTAGATGCATGTGAATGATATCAGTTAAAAGGTTTTGAAATGGTTAAAGTTAGTTACTTTTGATTCACCCTCTCTCTCAAAAGTAAATCTTCCCAGATGTAAATTCTAATAGATTATAACAAAGAAGTTATAGTCCATACTAAATTAATGTTTTTGTTTGAGAGGGTCAATTCAAAATTATTTAGAATTCATGTGGTTTGCAAAATTCTTTATTTAGCAATTAGTAAAATGGAGGATGATAGCAGGTTGGTGAAGCCAACATATTAGAAATGGATAGGGAGAATTGAAAAATAAGGCAAATTGAACTTTTTGTAAGAGTGGACCCCAATCCTCCTCCAAATTGCATGGCTATGGTAAAAATCACTAAATCATTAAGAATTTTTTTAGTTTTGCCAGATTTTATTGAAAATAAAATGGTGGAATTAAGGGATCAAATAGAAGGATTCAAAAATACCCTGGTGCCACCTATTTCAAATGGTGACAAAGTAATTAAGGATTTTGCCATCTGGAGTATAGAAGCTATAACTATAATGAATGACTTGGTTAGAAAGATAGTTGAAGATGTGGACATGTACCTTTGTAAAGAATGTATGTCCACGTTGATTAAATCATTAATTATTCTATGAAAATTTTGAGAAAGAAGACGGCTAGGCCACAAGTTAAATATATTCCTTATAGGCAGGTGAAAAATCAAATCTTGGAGCATATGTGGCCTTCTGAAGATGAGTTTGAAGAGTGGGTTAAGAAGTAAATCCCATTATACCTTAAAGATTCCCCACAATAGAAAAAATAACAAGGGGATACTAGAGATGAAATAAAGTGCAAGGAAAAGGACATGTAGTCACGTGACCACAAACTATCACATCATCTTGTTATGAATTAACTTTGTTAATAGTTTGTAAAACTAACATGTTACTCAGATGGTAACATATGTGTTAAACTCTATGCTTGAAGCTTGTAATAACTCACATAAATAAGTGAGTTCCCAGGGATAGAGGGGGGTCTGGAATTTTGATAAATGAATGTATTATCTCATTTTCTAGTAAGTTTGTTACTATATATTGTTATCTAGGATTTCTTTAATGGAAACTGAAAGTAGGATGTATTGAGTCTTTTTTTTTTTTTTCTCATGAAAATTGATACTAAATTGTATATTCTCAAGCAAGATAATACAAAGTGCATACATATTGGTGACTCAATCTATATTTTGTCTCTTGTTTGTGTTGCTTTCAATTTTCTAAGGTTTGATAACTAAGTTTATTGAATTCTCAATTGTAATTCATTTTGAGTTATATATTTTTCATGTCTTGTTGATAACTAAATTAATTGTATAATTCTTGATAGGAATTAAGAGGATTCAGGGTTTCATGGAAATATTTTGATTAGAATAAGATTTAGGATTAGGTATTGATTTCTTCTTCACAAAGTGGGAAGATAGATCTAATGTCATGTGTCAATTTTGTGAGTAAATGGCCCAATTGATAAAGCACTAGTCATATAAAAAGTTGTGGAATATGGATCATCTATATAGTGTAAAATCCTTAAATCAAATCTTTTAAATATATATTGTTTGTAGATCTAAAAAGATAGCCTACACTTGATTCATGGAGTCTTAGGGTTCGAAGAATTAGTCATTTCCCATCCCTTTTACAGTTATTGAATTAGAAGAGTTAGAGGCAAACCCGTCTATTATGCTAGAATTTATGTTTTCATATTACTGTTGAAAAGAAAAGTGATAAATTCTAAGGTACGCCCACCTTAATCTTGCAAAATTCAAAGGGAAGAAGACTAAAAGGTCTTAATAGTTGGTCCTATTGATTTGTTTTGAATACCCACTATAAACTTTAGCTAATTCCTAGGTATTTCTTGCACTTTCATAAGGTATTTTAAATCCAATCAAATCAAGAGCCAACACAACCTAGCAATGATAATTTTGCAAATAAAAAATATGAACCTTTATTAGTAAAGTATGTGAGAAAGAACCATTTACTTGAACAAATCATTGGAGATAGGAGTGTTGGAGTCATGACTAGAAGTAAGTTAAAGAATAATACTTATTTAATTATTGATATTGAGCCAATAATTGTGAGAGCTGCATTTGATAATGAAGATTGTATCAATACTATGAACTAAGAAATAGATAAGATTGAGAAGAACAATACATGGACACTGGTGTTGAGACTTGCTGACAATAATGTAATTGGAACAAAGTAAATTTTCAAAAACAAATTGAATGAGAATGAAGAATTTGTAAGGAACAAGGCCAAATTAGTTCATAAAGGTTATGCCCAATAAGAAGGTATTGATTATGGTGAGGCCTTTGCACCTATAGCTAGACTATAAGGAGTTAGAAATCTACTAGTATATGCAACTTACAATAAATTATAGGTGCATCAAATGGATGTTAAGTTTACTTTTTTTAATGGAATACTAGATGATGAGGTATAAATTGAACAACCAAAAGGGTTTGTAGATCCAAATTAGAAGCATCTAGTATGCAAGTTGAATAAAGCACTATATGTACTATAGCAAGCACTCAGAGCATAGGATGCAAGGTTGCATTTATATTTGATAAAAGATCGTATTTGTTAGAACCAATGAGAATAGTAACCTATACTTGAAGAGTGAAGCTAAAAATAAGGTACTAATTGTTGAAATATTTGTGGATGATATCATTTTGGGTGGGAATGATTTGTTGTGCAAATCATTTGTTGATCAGATGAGTAAAGAGTTTGAGATGTCTATGTTTGGAGAGATCAAATTTTTCACTGGTTTGCAAGTTCATCAAATAGAAGTCATATATGTGACATAGTCTAAGTAAATTAAGGAGATCTTGAAAACATCTGGTATGGATGATTCAAGGCCAAATGATTCAATTGCTGAAGTAAATGAGACACAATACAGATTAGTTGGGAAACTACAATATGTTATGCATAGTAATCTTGATATTGCACATGCAGCTGGTATTGTTGCAAGGTTTTCCTCTATTCCAAAGGAAACATGCATGACTATTGTTAAAAGGATATTCAGATACCTAAAAAGAACAAAAGAATATGGATTGTGGTATAAACAAGAAGGCGATATTGAACTTAGAGTCTACATTGATGTTGATTGGGCTAAAAATATTGATGAAATTAAAAGCACACATGGTGGAGCTTTATTTTTAGGAGAAAGATTGATTACATGGTTGAGCAAGAAATAAAGGTGCATATCAGAATCTATAGCTAACGCTAAGTACATTATTGTTGAAGTTAATTGTTTAAAGATTGTTTGGATTAAGCAATTAGTGGAAGGAATGCAAGAAGAAGTTATTGATCCTATCACTATCTATTGTGATAACATAAGTGCAGCAAATATATCTAAGAATTATGTGATGCATGCAAAAACCATGCAAATGGTTACTCTTATGGACATTCATGTTGTCATTAGTGCGAGAAAGATAAAGAAGAATATGTGAAGGTATTGGTTAGTGAACATTATCATTGATTCACTCTATACTTCCCAAGTACAAGTGAAGATAGAAGTATAAGTTTATAGTTATACTTGAGCTTGGTACTCACTATGTAATCCAATATTCACCGATAACATAACCCACCGAGAAGATCAAGCATAATCGAGCAAGAAGGTCACTGACCTACAACATTTCTACTAAGTTGCATAGAGAACACTTAAATGTTTGAAATGACACAAAATACTATTTGGAATGAATACACTGACCATGAAACAAAATTCTCACAACTCAAGAAAATATTTGGAAAGATTTATTGGGAAATGTACTTTGATTGTGAATGATTCCAAGGTAGAAGCGAGACCAATGAAATGAAAATAAAATAAAATTATGGAACGGGGATTATTCTAGATCATTGATTTTGATCAATGTCATATTCTAGATGTTTTCTAAACCCTATTTTTGGTAAGGATCAAAAAGGAACAAGGAATCCTATATAAGGAGAAACAAGGAACAATTTAAGGTTGTTGTTGTTGTTGTTGTTGTTGTTATTGTTATGTTGAGAAAGGATTTTGCCAAAAGGATGAATAGTTGAGTCTAACAAAGTTCATAGATTCAAGCAACATAGAGATGACTTTATATTAGTCAGTAGAGGTGATAAGTCAGTGAGAAGAAGAGGGATATGATTGGAAAGTAAGTTTCATATATACATATCAGTTTCATTTCTATTCTCTAATAATTGTAGCTATTAAATCCTTTAACAGGGTGGCGGGGGTCGTAGCCCAGTTGGCTAAATCTTCCCTATTGTAGGGGGTTGGTCACGGGTTCTAGTCTCCCCCATCCCTGTGGTACCGGTAGGTGTGTCACTCCAACGCTACTGATCACATTAAGAAGTTTACCCGGCACACTGCAGTTTATAGGGGGGACCGTGCTGCACCCGACTCCTGTAGTTTAAGCAAAAAAAAAAATTCCTTTAACAAGTAGACCTAACATTCTTATTATAAATCTCTTAATTGAGTACATAATTATATAGTGTTGTAAAATCCTTGAGGAAGATAGATCTTCGTAGATTTGTCTGTATTATTCCTAGAAGAGAAATCATTAGAAGTGACACGATATTGTAGCCCTAATAAGGCACCTTCTTACTACAGTAGTGAATGATTTGCAGGTAAGATTTCTCTCTAACCAATTGTTTCTATGTAACCAAATACTTGTGTTATGTGTTAATAATTTTATGGTTTATGTTTTCTTGATACATACAAATTACAATAGATAAAGGTATTTCCATTTTTAGTATTTTAGTTAATGCTATATGCTTATCGGGTTGTGAAAAGAACAAGGGAATTACAAATTTTGTTTAAAGGTTAAATTTTAAAGGATACTAATTCACACCCACCACCACCACCACCACCCCCTGGCCCCCCTTCCTCCCCACACCTTTCAATGTCTTACATTTTCTATATAATTAAACAATTGGTATTAGAGCTTAGTTCTCTTGTTAAAGGGTTTTATTACCTAACAGAAAGATCTGAGATATGAAAAGGTATAGGATTGACAAGAGTATTGAATTTTTATAAGATGGAACTAAGGATGGCCTTTAAACAAATCAATGACATGAAGGAGAAACTGAAGTAGTCACTACATAAAAGGAAGGAAACTGCTCAATAAATGAATGACACAACATATCAAGAGGAATTTATCAAGGAACTATCTAATGGAAACATGTCTGGTGAATTTGGTGCTACCATAGTTGATCTACTACAGAAAACCCATAAACTTACCAAGAAAATGATATCATTGAAAAGAGAGCAAGAACTACAATCTACAAGAATGTCTAAAGTGTTGGAACATAAGAGACAAGTTGAGGATGGGAAAAGAATGATCTAAAAGGATAAGTTACAGATCACTGCAAGACTAGATATTAAGGTTGAATAAATCATGAGGTTGACCCAAAATCACTATGATATGGTAAACTAATAACTTGGTGAAAACCATGATATTGGAGGAAAGATGGAAGAAAATTTTGAATTGAGAACTAAGAATGAGAAACTAAATATTGAACTCACATTAGAGAAAATAAATGAAAGGTTTAAGATATTAGAAGAAAGTATAAGAATACCAAATGAACAACTAGGAGGATAGAGGTGACCAGAAGATACTTCAGGACTAGGCTATACCAAGAATTCCACCATCAAGAAAGGAGAATCATCTAAGAAAGTTGAACAAAGGAATGTCTACACAAATCCTAAGCCAAAGAAGCCTACAGACTATCATTGTGGAAAAATGGGACACACGGATAATGTTTACAAAAAAAAATTGGTATGACAAGTGTTACTCCTAAATTTGATGGTTATTTTTACAACTACAAAAAGTATAGTCATCAAGCATATGAATGTAGATCCAAGATTAATAAATCTCCCAGAAAATATGAGTTTAATGGCTACTATTACACTTGTAATAAGTTTAGACACAAGTTCCAAAATTGCAGATCTTGAAAGAAAACCAATTGGGTACCTAGCAATAAAGGTAATACTATCAACTGGGATTACAACACAAACATTACTTCTACTACATGTGGAAGATATGGTCACATTGTTTCTAACTACATGAGATTACATTTCAGAGGAAGACTAAGAAATTGGAGAAATACTAGAATGACATGTCATCATTATCATAAGATTAGTCGTCTGAGTAGAAATTATAGGTACTGAGTATCAGCACCCAAGGAAGAAGATACCAAAGGAAAAGGAAAAGTTAATGTTGATGAAATGTGTGATCAGATGAGAAAAACATGGACAAAAAAGGCTAAAGGAAATGAGACTTCAAATGCAATTGTAAGTGACACCTAATCCAATGGATAAGGTGAAACTACTACTTTTAATTAAATCATGCAAAGAGGTACAAAACTACATTTAGTATTGTTAAGTCTTACATTAATTCCTTAAATTATTGAAATAAAGAATATATCAGCATATTGTATGATGCAATAGGACAACTCATTTAAAATCTAGAAGTTAGTGAAATCGGTGAAGTCACACCAAACAAAGAAGATAAGTTATGTGTTAACCAAGTAAGTATGTTTTTATGTTAACCAAATTGGAGTTAGAAGCACTACTTAACAAAGTATTCAATGGTAACCAAGTAAATATTGGAGTATGTGTATTAAACAAGGATGTAGTATGACGCATTTATTGCCCTAACAAATATTAAATCCCCTCTATTATAAAAATAGGTTTGAACAGTTCATTTGCTTACCTTGCATTAACAAGACTTGAAGAGAAAATCTTGAGAGACTAATATTGATCAAGATTTCATCTATGTAATTGAATTGACTAAGTGTTCTAACCAAACTAAACTTCAAGTGCATGCTAAAATCCTAATGTTATGAAATAGCCTCAACCTTTGCACCATTAAAGGCTACCAAGGTCAATAGGGTTAGATTGATTTAGAATGAAGATTGTGAGGAACCAAAGTGCAAACCACAAAAATAAGTGGAAACAAAGATAGATGAGTCAGAAGCCCTATTTACGATTCCACCTAGGGTTTTACTAGTGTGTGATGTTTGAGCATTTTATCATTATAAAACCACTGAAGTAGGATATCATGAATTAGAAGAGGTTTATTAAAAAATGTGTGTGGATGAAAAGTTGAAAGAAGAACCCAAGCACTTAGAAATGAAGGGTCTCACATAGATTCTTCATTACCCCAAGGTATTCAAAACTATGTGGATTCAAATTGTTTTGAGCAGGGTTCACAACATGACTATGTGGTTGGATATGCTTGTAAAGATTTCCCAAGATGTTAGTCACATGGTTACATGATATTCCATTACCAAGAAAGTTAAAGAAAATAGGATATATCAGAGAAAGAAATTGAAGGCAACACTAACATTGAGTGGGATGAAATTCATTTAAAAGTCTCTACAATTACTGATTTGAAGACAAGATTTTGTGCATATGTTCTTTCATATAACATTTATCAATAAATAAGACCTGGTGGTGTGTTGTGTGTTGTTATTGATTTTCCATACAAAATTGTCAATAAAGGTTTCAAACTTGACCTAGCTGAGTTGTAATTAGAGCAGCTAGAAACGAATATGAAAACAATCAGAGTTGCTAAGACCAACACTTGTAAATTTGGTTCATTGTTGGTATGTATATTTTTTCTATGTGAAAAACTATTCCCCATGATTGGAAATGTTAATTGGGATGTGAATAAACCAGTCATCTACCAGATAAAAGAGTACATTAAGAGACTAGATGATAACTTTGTCAGCAATTTGGATGCTTATTTCAAAGAATTAAAGGACAAAATGCATCAAATGTATAGAGCACCACCCACACTTGTGGAGAAATACAAGGCTGATATTAATTTCTTGGTGGACACTAACTCTACATATGTTGAAGTTGGTAATCCTAGGGTTGCTTGGCTTGAACCTATGGATATGAGTAAATATTGATCATGATATTGAAGCTATTGAGGAGTTGCTAAAAGAATCTATGGATTAGTTGGAAAAACTATTTGGTGCCTATGAACAAGCTAAGGAGAGAATCAAAATGGATACCACAACTCCTAGAATTGGGAGGAAAATGGTCCACCTCACAATAGGTGTATAATAATCATGCTCTATGCCATGCTTAGGAATAGTGTATTCAATCTAAGGACTATTTTTCCCACTATGAGGTGCATTTAATCTTGTCAACCCAAGGACATATACTTGAAATGGTCAGCACAGTATGTGCACTAGGTCTCTTAATGAGTCATTATGCTTATGTTGCAAGAAAGTAAAAATGTAAGGAAAAGAACCTACACTATTTTTGTAGGAAACTAACATGCTTAACTCTTTACAAATACTAGAAATGCAATGAAATGCTAACATATATTCCAACTTAGTTCATCTACTATAATTGTTCTTGCAGATGTTGCAGGAACATTCACAAAGTATGATGCTATAGGAGGGAACTTACAACTTCTACTTGCAATACTAGAAATGATTGGAAATAAATCTATACTACTCTAATATAATCCACCTCCCAAGTGGGGCCCCTTGGTTGGCTTCAACTAATCTACTAACATAGGATAGAAGCCAAAAACTATTTCATTTCATTTCAAAAATTCATTACATGGGAACAATACATAGAACTGTAAAAACAACTCACAACAAAAGTTAATAGTTTGTTTTCATAATAATTCTTCTTCTAACCCCTAACATAATTGGTATGATCCTTATATATAGAAGATCGACAATTATTCTGAAACAAAAGATCAAACAAACTCACTACAAATCTGCAGGCGAAGAAGAAGGCAAGATAACAGCTCAAGGCGGGAAGAAAAGATAACGACTCAAGGTGGGAATAATAAATTCTAAAAAACCACTTGACATAATAATAAATATAGAGAATGCAGTAAGTCTTCATAACTACTCCATACTCACAGCCATGTCCTTTGGTACCATTATGATTTTTCTCCATCGTGGCTAAACCTTAATGTTCTTCTCTCCTTGAATGCTATTGGTTGTCTTCAACATTCATCTTTGAATTCTTCCAATCATCTTTAGCTTCATTGCTAACAAGTTAGTTATAATGTAGAGATATTTTCAAATAAGCATTATCAAATTAAATTCAAATATAAGAACACACATTCTCATAATTATATGAAATATTGCATCATATATATAATATTGGCAAAAGATGACATATTATCTACCCATAGGTTAATCATTGGTTTAGGTAAACATAAGTTCACAAATGTCCACATGAAAATAAAACAAAGTATTCAACAAAGTGTTTAAAACTATCATAAAATAGAGGCAATAATTAGCCTCGTCATCTGCCCCCTAGTAAATTGATGCTTGTCCTCAAGCATTGCATTTCATGTTGAGTGACCTAAATTCCCCAACTTTTTCCCTTCCTTTCCTACTACTCTTGAAGGTATAATAGAATCCTCGTGTTCTTTCCCAAACCTCCCTTCTGTTGTCCTCCTACAGCTTGTCAAGTCTGTTAGCATTAATGTCATATAAAGGCCACATGAGCATTGGAGGTTGCATAGTGAGTGGGCACCATAGTTTTGGTCTAGCCTGTTTCCCTAACTCTAGATACTTTGGAGCTTGATGAAGGGAAGCCTCCAAATTGATGGGACTATGTGGCTCTGACCTTTTAAGTGACTCAGGTAATCTGGCCCATCTACTTCTAGCACCAGCCATAGCTCTCTGGAAGGCAAAGTAGGATAAGTTCTCATAATCAGCATAGGCCTTAGTTCTAGTAGTGAAGGTTCTATCCCTTACTCCCTTGTTCTTATCCCCATAAGTTAATTTGAACTAGTCCCTAAGAACTTCTTCTAGTTTACTACTCTCAGCTCTTAATGTCAAGGGCTCTATTCTTTCCTCATCTCTATAATTATTCAATTGCCTATCATAGTTTGCTTCATTAGACATCCAGGACATCAAAGCCCTCAGATGTATATCCCCTATATAGAGTAAAGGATTCCATTGGGTTTCTGATGGGATAATAAAATTATGCACATATAATTCACATAGAAAATTATGCTGCCAGGATGGTAGAGTCTAGTATAAACCATAGAATTCCTGGGTTGATTTGAATTATGCATTTATATCCTTAAGGGTTAGCATAAGTTGGAATAAAAGAAATTGTTCTTTTAAACAAAGAGCATAAATCCGTGGTGACGGTCTATAGGCAAGTGCTTGATCAACCAATTTGAGGGCATAATCCATCCTTTGTTTTTTATTTGCTAATTTCTCTTTCAAATCTGTAATTTCTGCACTTAGAGACACTATGTCTTTCTTCATTCTTTTCCTCTCTTCTTCCCATAGGGTTGCAATAAACATATGTTGTCCAAACAACTGGAAAAGGAGTTTCTATACGGTAATGGAACCATTGTCCTCTTCATGGTTTATTTTCCTCTTCCTCTGTTCCCTCCATAAATGTTCTACAAAATCAATAAGCCATGTTGATTTATAGGGAACTAGGGAAATTTTTGGATAAACTTTCTCAAGAACTATTTCATCTCTATAGCTTGAAGTACCTGGTTGGCCTATTGAGGTATCATTTTAATTTTTATTGACTTCAACCCTACATTCCTTATTAGGGTTTCCAAGAATATTTGTAGTTTCAGGATGAGGAGAGTGATCAGGAACAATTTGTACTAGGGATTCTTTAGTAGATGGCTTGGATGAAGTGGATTCTTTAGAAATTTGTCCTCTCATTCTAGAACTTCTTCTTACAGGGGTTTCTTCTAGTATCACAACCTTCTACCTACCTCTTCTTTTTGGTGTCTCTGCTACAGGAGTAACTGCTGCAGGACCCATCTTAGTTCTCTTTTACCTCATGACTGTAGGGTTTGGCTTTTCTTTTACCAGAGCAGAGATCTCTTCTTACAATTTTTATTCTCTTTGCTCAGCTAGAGGTAAGTTTTTGAGTTTCTTGAACAGGTAACGACACAGTTTCTTGCACATTCTCTTGGATATTTTCTTGTACATTACCTTGCACATTTTTGGCTTCAGCCTCTTGAGTGCTTTTCTCAGTAGGTTCATTAGTGGGAACTACATTCTCCTCACTAGGCTATTCATTAAGGGCAGCCTAGGGTTGTAAAGTTTTAGCTTGGAAAAATTCTACCCATGACATGGGGGAAATATCCCTAAGTGATCTCTCTATGATTAATTTAATTATGGCATGATGGGTGACGAAATTGTCCTTTCCTTTTTGGGTTTCTTCAGCACTAATACACAACATATTGTAAAAGAAATTAGGAACATTTACTAGATGATTATGCCTTATATGACTAAGCAATTTAAAATGATGTGTATGTAAATATGAAAATCTCCCTTCAACCGTGAGGTACCTGATAATGTGCATGGCCAGCTCATTGTATGGCGATAGAAGAGATGTTCTTTTGCAACCTTGCTTGGTAATATCCATCTGAGGATTAGTTGGTATGACAAACTAAGCTCTAGTTGATCTTGCATCATGCATATTAGGATAGTGTTCTCCTATTGTCGGTAACCCAGTTACTTTTTCTATTTGCTCTTGTGTAGCAACCACCGTTAAACCCCATACAGAAGCTTCTCCTTCATCAAACATCCTTGTGAATTATGTGGCTACTTCTTCATCAAATGCAGTCAAAACTTAAGAAACACCCTAACTAGCCACACACATTAAATCTCCTTATTGCCTCTACATCTAAGAGCAAAATGGTAAACTCGATTAGTTCTCGTCATTGTAATTGTCCACCCATTTCTGCTTAACACTTTCACTATCTACACTGCTTGCACTATTTCTCCCTTATGAATTCAGGTTTCTTTTGTCGTTTTACAAAGCCATTTTCACATTTCATTTGACAGGTAATTAATGTCATAACAATTCATTATGAGCAATAATGTGGCTTTAATGAGAGTAAATCATGGATGTGTGTGAAAATCTTTTGAAAATGGGATTCATATCACTTAAAATTTAAATATGAGTCACATCACAACCTGACAATAAAATCATTCAAAAACGGGGGGCACGATACCTAGACACTTGTGTACTTATGACAATTGAATTCCATCAATAAAGGAAATATGAAGATTTGGAAAAATCTTTACGAATAAATAGGAATGTCATTGGGTTTAGTAACCTTCCCTGCCCCCTACAAAATATGGACAAGTGTCCACACTTGTTAGACTTAGTATGGGGTATGGAACTAGCATAACACCGCCATAATATAAAGAATGCAATATTAGATATAATCAAAAAAATCTGTGTACTATAAATGAATAATAATTTTAAAATCTTATACCTATTAATTGATTATCATACATAACAAAAGGTGGCAGAAGTTACATCAGCAGTGACAGCATCCGTCAGCAAACTTATGGTGTTTATTGAAAGCATTAGAAAATGATGACGTGGAAGGTGGGTGGGTGGAAGGTAAAGAAAGTGAATGGAGAAGTTTGGAACTTTATGTGGGCATAATTTTTTTATTATGAGCATGCACAAAGAAATTAGTGTTGAAGAGCGGCAGATGGAAGGTTAACACCTTCAGCTACAGGAAGAGTTACCTAGTGTGTATTTGAATTTAGCTGTTAAAACTACTGCAAGAAGTCCTCTTTTGTTTGGGGTCGTTTATATAACTTGAGTCTGTGACCATTGACTAATAATTTAAAAGGCACTAGATCAATGGTAGTTAATTGGATAGCTCCATTGTCAAAGACACGATTAATTTCATATGGAACCAGCCATCTTGTTTGTAGCTTGCCTGACATATCTTTAAATATGGAATCATATAGTAGTGCCCAGTCACCAACTTGAAATTGTTTATTGATAATGTGAGAGTCATACCATTGTTTTCTTTGTTTTTGTATAATTCTAGTACATTCCAAAGTAGCTTTGCACATTTCATCCAAAGAGTTAAGATGCAGAAGACATTCTCTTTGTGCTACAGGAAGTTCAATGTCTAACTCTAGTGTAATTCTTAAAGTTTTATGTTCAAATTCCATGGGAAGCATTGCTACTTTCCCGTATAGGAGCTCAAATGGTGTGAATCCTATAGTAGTCTTCCATGTTGTTCCATAGGCCCAAATGGCTTCTTGTAATCTGTTGATCCAATCCCTACGGTGTAAATGAACTATTTTTGTTAGGATGTTCTCTAGCTCGCGATTTGTGACCTCTGCTTGCCCAGTAGCTTGAGGGTGATAAGGACTTGATTTCTAGTTAGTGACTAGCTCTTTGGGTACACCATAGTGAGTAAAAATTTCTTCATACAAAAATTTTGCAATTTTTTCATCACAAGCATGCTTCATGGCTTTGACTTCAACCCATTTTGTTAGGTAATCAGTGCACACAAGGATATAGGATTTTCCATTGGATGGAGGATCAGTTGGACCAATGAAGTCCATGCCCCATTTGTCAAATGGTGTTAACACCATCTATGGGTTAAGAGGCATTTCATATGTTCTTGTTGGTCGGCCCATCCTTTGACACTTATCACACTTCTGTGTATAGTTAGTTGCATCTTTCTGTAGTGTAGGCCAATAATAGCCAGTTGCCAAGATTTTCAAGGTTGTTCTTTTTGCTGCAAAGTGTCCTCCACATTATTCATTATGACATGCATGTAGAATGTCATATGCCTCGTCCTCTCTCACACATCTTCTCATAACTTGATTAGGTCTAGTGTAAAATAAGAGATTATCTATCCAAGAGAAATATAAACTTTTCTCTACAAGCAACTTATTTTCCTTGTAATAAAAATGTTCTTGTATTTTATTAGCTACAATGTAGTTAGCAATTTCTACATACCATGGAGTTTGAACAGCAATATGAAATCAATGCTCATCTGAAAATGCATCATCTACCAGAGTAGTTTCATAATCATCATGATGGATTCTTGATAAATAACCAACAACAACATTGGCTCTTCCAAGCTTACCAATGATAGTTATATCAAATTCTTGCAACAATAGTAGTCATCTTGCTAACCTGCATGTTATAGTAGGTTTGTTCATGAGATATTTAATTGATGCATGATCAGTATGAACAAATATGGGATAGCTAGTTATGTAATGTTGGAATTTGTTCAAGGCATAAACTACTACTAATAGTTCTTTTTCAATCACTGTGTAGTTTAATTCTGGTCCATGAAGGCTCTTGCTAATATAATATATTGCATTTTCAAGATTTTGAGATTGTTGTCCTAGAACTGCACCTATGGCATAGTCAAAAGCATCTGTATATATATATATATGAAAAGGTAAATTCCAATCAAAGCCTTGTAAAACTGGGGCTATAGTGAGAAGTATCTTAAGCTGCAGGAAGGCTTCATTACATTCGGATGTCCAACTAAATTTAGCTTCCTTTGTGAGTAATTTATACAAGGGACTAGCTATTTTGCTAAAATCTTTTATGAAACATCTATAATATCCAGCATGATCTAGAAAAGATCTTACATCTTTCAATTTTGTAGGTATGGGCAATGTTTGAATTACCTCTATCTTAGCTGGATCTACTTGTATTCCTACAGCTGATATGAAATGACCAAGTACCACACTGTCCTACATGAGCATGAAACATTTTTCACTATTAAGTGTCAAATTATGTTCTTGACACCTTACCAAAACTTTTTCAAGATTCATCACTGCTTCCTCAAAGGTGACTCCAAATGTTGTGAAATCATCCATATATATTTCCATACAATCATGTGATAGATCAGCAAAGATGCTAATAACAGCTCATTGGAATGTTGCAGGAGCATTACATAGACCAAATGGTAAAATAGAGTATGCAAAAGTAACCCATGGGCATGTAAATGTGGTTTTGTCTTGATCTTCAAGAGCAATATTGATTTGATTATAACCACTATACCCATCTAGAAAAGAGAAATACTTATTTCCAGCTAAAGTGTCTAGAAGTTGGTCTATAAATGGTAAAGGAAAGTGGGCCTTTTTGGTGGCCTTGTTCAATTCTCTGTAATCTACACAAATTCTCCATTTTCCTCCCTTTTTGGGCACTATGACCAAGGGTGACACCCATCTACTATCAGAGATAGGAAAAATAAAACCAGCATCAAGCAATTTTTGCAATTCAGTTTTAGCTATTTCTCTAAGGGTTAGATTTATCCTTCTCTAGGGTTGACAGAGTGGTAAACACCCTTCATTGATGTATATCCTATGGGTGCACAATGTAGGACATAACCCTTTCATAACAACATAGTCCCACGCAAAGGCCTTTTCATGCCTTTGAAGCAACTCTATTAATTTTTCCATTTGTGTGGGTGTTAATTTGGGATTAACATGGAGATTATAACCTTTAGACAATTCAACAATAGTGGTAGACTCTATCATAGCAGCTTTAGAGATTGGACTTGCTTCTAATTCACATGGTAAGAGTGGACAAAGAATGTCAGGTTCTTTGAGTAGAGTACAATTCTCATCACATTCCTCATATGTTGTTAATTCCAACACAAAACTTTCATATACATATTTTTCTACTACACAATTGTTAATAAGGATACTCTAAAGTACTGAATCTTCCTCCTGCAGCTTTAGAAAGGATTGTCTATGTAACATCATGAGTTGTACTATAGAATTCAACTCTTCTCCTTCATTCCCCAAATCTGGCCAAACAAATGTGCTTAAATCTGGTAATGGTTGTGCTAGAGGATATAAATTAAATTTATTTGTTGCTTGGCCATTGGATATGTTCATATTCCCTGATCTACAACTTATATTTGCATTAGCTATAGCTAACCATGGTCGACCTAGGATGATAGGGTAACCAAATAGATTAACTTTGGGGGATAGAATCATGAAGTTTGTAGGATCCTCTAGAGAATCTAAGGTTACAACAATGTTTTCTATCATCCCATCAGGGGTGATAGTAGAACTATCTACAAGTTACAAAATTGTCAGAGTAGCCCTTAATCCTTCTATAATCAACTTCTTCATAGTGTCCTTGGTCATGACATTTCTAGCAACAACAAGATCTATTAAAGCATTTTTAACAAACTACTCATTTATGCTCACATCCACTACTGGACTACCTGGATCATAATATTTTGTTGTGATCAATTTTCCTAACATAATGTCAGCCAATTGTCCCACAACATGGACTGTAGTGGACTCCTTTTTCTTCCTTCCAAGCTTCTTCAGGCAGGCATCTCTAATGGCTTTTCCATAGATTGGAGCATCTTTAATGGCTTGGAACAGGGGTATTTGTACATGCATGCTCTTCAACTGATCAACAATATCAAAAGGTTGTTCCTCTATTTGTATAGGTTTATTTCATATAAGCTTTTTAAGAAAAAAAGGTTCCACTATAGGTTGAGCTTGGGTTGAAATGGTGACATTGGTTGGGTCAACCTCTTTAGTGACTGAGGCTTCTGATGTTATAGGAGTATCTGGTATTTTAGTTATAAGAGGCATTTTAGGCATTAGTAAAGTTGTACTAGATCTCATATGTATATCTGCAACACTCAGAGCATAAGCAGGATATTGTTGAACATTAGCACTATACATGGGTTGTTGTGGCTATTGGCTATTTGGATTTGGCTGAGGTTGTACAGGTAACTATGTCTACTTTTGAGGTCCAGGATTTGCAGGTGGTGGCATTAGAGCAGGTTGTTGAACTAGAGGTGGTAATTGTGGAGTACTAGTATTTCAGTTAGGCCACTATTGAGATCCCCTCCATTGGTTCGTAGACTGTCAATTCCCTTGGGGTGGTTTCCATTGGTTCTACTCATTTTTCCAATAGTTCTCTTGGTTCTTCCATTGGTTATTCTATTTGTTGAGCCAGGATGGTTGGGAATTCTGAGGTCATTAGGGTTGTTGCAAATTGTTTTGCCCAGCATTATTCCAATTAGGTTGATATTGTGGAGGACCTTGGAAATTATGATTTTGCCATTGATTACCATATGAATTTGAATTTTGCAAAGGGTTTTGAGGCATACCTTGACATTGGGCCCATGGTCGGCGTTGAGCAACAAAAAAAACTTGCTCATCATCTCCATCTATCTTGAGGTACTGAGTTGGAAGATGTTGGTTCTCCATGCTTGCAACTAGTTTGCATTGAAAATCCTTCTTTTGCTTCCGGCAATGAGAGCAATATTCAGCTAGTTGTAACTCAGCCTCTGCATACTTCTTCTTTGTAGTCATTGTGTCGGGATGTGTAGCGACATCATTGATGATATCCTGCTTGAAATATGACAATAGGTTAGATATCTCAAGCTTTGAAATCCCTTGGTTGATTCCTTTAGTGACTGTGGAATGAGGTCCTCGACCTTTCTCCATGGTTGACCTTGAATAGTTTTAATAGATATTCTTGAGGTCATCCCAAGAAGCTTGATATACATCACTACTAGCCCATCAGGTCTAATGCTTCTAAAGAGTTATCATTCACACCTCTCAGAAAGACTAGTTTTTATGAATCCTCGAACAACACATGTTGAGGGTTCTTTTGTAGTGTATACAAGAAACATGAAACATACTCTTCCAATGTTTCTTCCTCCTATGATATCCTAAAGACATCATCTCCTCTTGAACTAGATGCTTTGCAATACTCTTTAAACTTATCTAGAAATAGAATTTGCATTTCATCCCAAGTTCCTACTGCATTGGCTCCTAAGCCCATGAACCATCGTAGAGTTGACTCTTTCAATGTTGTTGGAAATAATTTGAGCTTATGGGCATCAGTGTTGTAGTCAAAACTACGACAAAGTATGTCAAATTCAAACAAGAAAGTATCAGGATTTTCGATTGCAAGGCCATAGAACTTTGGAAGAGCAGTTGTAGGTATATTCTTGAGATTATCAGTATTTATGAGGCTTGGGAGAGGAAATGGAAATGCGGATTGTACCATTACTGGAGGTATTAGATTATGAGGTTGCTAGTAAAAAGGAACACTAGGTACTAGATTATTAACAACTGGTGGATTTAAAGCAGTATTATCAAGAAAACTGGTCAAAATTTAAGCAAAAGGTTGAAGAACACTTGTATCTATAGGTTCTGCCCTTGAAGATGATTCTATAGGAAAAACAAGGCTTGCGTCTTCAAAAGGAAACTCAGCTTCTTCTTCTTCAATTTCTTCGTTCAAATTAATAGGCTCCTGTGGAAGAAATTTTCCATATTCACCTTGTCGTCTTCCTCTTCAATGCATGCAATTGAACTCTTCACACTAGTGAAGGAAGCTTTAAAACTAGAAATTTCTATAAAAAAAATTTATCTAAGAACTATGACTCAAGAATGCTCCTAACTTGACTACATCCCCGGCAACGATGCCAAAACTGGTCTGCCTCACAATAGGTGTATAATAATCATGCTCTAGGCCATGCTTAGGAATAATGTATTCAATCTAAGGACTATTTTTCCCACTATGAGGTGCATTTAATCTTGTCAAACTAGGGACATATACTTGAAATGGTCAGCATAGTATGTGCACCAGGTCTCTTAATGAGTCATTATGCTTATGCTACAGGAAAGTAAAAATGTAAGGAAAAGAACCTACACTATTGTTGTAGGAAACTAACATGCTTAACTCTTTACAAATACTAGAAATGCTAACATATATTCCAACTCAGTTCATCTACTATAACTATTCTCGCAAATGCTATAGGAACATTCACAAAGTATGATGCTACAAGAAGGAACTTAAAACTTCTACTTGCAATACTAGAAATGCTTGGAAATAAATCTATACTACTCTAATCTAATCCACCTCCCAAGTGGGCCCCCTTGGTTGGCTTCAACTAATCTACTAACATAGGATAGAAGCCAAAAACTATTTCATTTCATTTCAAGAATTCATTACATGGGAATAATACATAGAATTGTAAAAACAACTCACTGCAAAAGTTAACAGTTTGTTTTCATAAAATTTCTTCTTCTAACCCCTAACACAATTGGTTTGATCCTTATATATAGAAGATCAACACTTATTCTAAAATAGAAGATCAAACCAACTAGCTACAAATCCAAAAGCAAAGAAGAAGGAAATATAACAGCTCAAGGCAGGAAGAAAAGCTAACGGCTCAAGGCGGGAATAATAAAGTCTAAACAATTGCTTGACATAATAATAAATGCAAAGAATGCAGTAAGTCTTCATAGCTCCTCCATACTCATAGCCATGTCCTTTGGTACCGTTATGATTTTTCTCCATCATGGCTAAACTTTAACGTTCTTCTCTCCTCGAATGCTATTGGCTATCTTCAACGTTCATCTTTGAATTCTTCCAATCATCTTTAGCTTCATTGCTAACAGGTTAGTTATAATGCAGAGATATTTGTAAATAAGCATTATCAAATTAAATTCAAATATAAGAACACACATTCTCATAATTATATGAAATATTGCATCATATATATAATATTGGCAAAAGATGACATACTATCTACCCATAGGTTAATCATTGGTTTAGGTAAACATAAGTTCACAAATGTCCTAATGAAAATAAAATAGAATGTTCAATAAAGTGTTTAAAACTATCATAAAATAGAGGTAATAATTATCCTCATTAGAAAACACAAAAGATGATTAGTAATCTTCAAGGAAAATTTGGTGAGGAATAGAAGGAACCAACCCTAAAGATCATTGAGGGTAAGGGTGAATATGTTGAGGGTATTTGAGAAGATAAAGGAAAAGAAAATATTTTGATTGAACCAAAGAAGAAGGAAAAAAAAGAGAAAAAGTACCTAAAATTTATTCTAACCCCGAGAAAACTAGGTGAAGAACAAAAGTTGTTGTCAATGTCGAGTCATCTTAGAAGAAAGGAGTTTCAAAAATGATTAAACCTACACAATCATAAGTAGGGACATATCATAGATAGAAGGATGTTCCTACATCATCTAGTAAACCAATTGAGAGAAAATGAAGAAAGTTGATTCTTAAGGATGAAGAAGAAGATAGTGAAAGAGCAAAATCAGATGATATTACTCAATTCAGAGTTGTTGTCCATAAGTGTGTTGATCTCAGATTGGTTTTGACAATTGAGTGTCAATACACTTAAGACATTTACTTAGTTCATGTTGAATTAGTAATGCATGTCAAGTATAATATTTAAATATAGACCATGCCGAGTTACAATGAGTGTTGAGTCACTCATGTGTCGAGTCACTAAAGTGTTGAGCAGATAGACCATGCCGAGCAATTCAAGTGCTGAGTGAACAGTAGATGTCGAACAGTTCAAGTGCCGAGTCAAAAGTAGAATTATAGTATATGCTAAGCATCAATAACTACATATGCCGAGTAACACAGATTGGACATATTTATTTGTTATGGCACAAACAACTATGTAAACCATTTTTCAACTGACATAAGAATATATTTCGATTCTTTAGAGACAGGGACAAATCTAAATGTAGATTCCCTATGCAATTACATGTAGCCAATCAGAAAATGGGAAGGTTTAAGCGAAAAAATGGATGAATCTCAACCTTAGATTCATACCTAACCCTAAGCCACCTCATTATTCTTAAGGAGGATGAAGCCCTAAATTTTTAAGAGAGTAGAGAGCATTGTGAAGGGGTGAATGATTGAAGAAGTGAACAAGACAATTTACAAAACATTCAAGGTGACTTAGCAATAAGAATGAATTGTAGAATCAGTTATGTAAAGAATAGAGGATAGAGGATACAATATTGTTACATCAGATTGTGAAGGATTAATCAGAGATTGGATATAGGTGATATGTTACCAAGCAAGCAAGTGCTAACCACAAGATCTATGTTGAGACATTTTAACAGGTGATTTCATTAAATCTCCTAGGCAGAGTAGTCCTAATAGGCTTTACCAAATTCTTTAACAGGGTGGCATTCCAAGTGAATGATCTAAAGTCCTTTAACCAGGAACACTTCTAACAAGGTGTTGAAATCCTCTAACAAGGTAGGACTTAACAGTCTTTGTAATCCTTTAACAGGGCAGGCCTTTCACAAGGTAGATCATGATTCATGGCCAAATCATTGTAACCTTAATTGGCTACACTTTATTGCTGTGGTATTGAAGATTTGTGGGTTTCATCCCCACCCTAGTTTTACCTTCTCATTTGGAGGGTTTATAGGTAATCATATCTAGTGTCAAGTGTGTGTTTGATTACTTATATGTTTTAGATGCATTTACTTTACATGTTATTTTAGTATGTCAATGCATGTGACGTATGAAAGGTGAAAGTTTTATGGGTTGAAGTTTAAACTCTTGATTCACCCCCCCCCCCAGAAGTTTACCTTTCCCACTTATAATTCCAAGAATTGGTATCAGAGCCAAGTTCTCAGAAGGAGAAGCTTTGCAGCGTAGAGGAAAGATCTTGAAATGGAAATCTACAAATTGGGAAAGACTATTAAGAACTAGGAGACTGAGATACATCTTATACTACATCAATTGAATGAAGCCAGGGATGCTTTGAAGAGTTCCTTGAAGAGAAGGAAAGAAATTGCCATAGTAGAGAATGACACACAATACAAAGATATCACCACCACAAAGCTATTTGCAGATGGTAACTCCAATGATTTTTGAGGCAGTAGTTGCAAATCTAATGGAGAAGAATAGAATCCAAGCTGAAGAAATCATAAATCTCAATTTGGAGCAAGAAACACAAGCTATACTGCTATGTGAGGTGAGTGAACAAAAGAAGAAAGCCATGGAAGACAAAGCCATGATCGAAGAAGACAAAAGAATTCTAGCAAACAGACTAGAAGAGAAGTTAACAGAGCTAACCAGGATCTCAAACATGCAATTGGATACCTTGAGCCAAATGATGAATGCTCATCATGAGTTGAATGTCAAGGACATTGAGATAACTACATTGAAGTTGCAGAATGAAAAACTGCAAAATGACCTGAAAAGAGAAAAGAAATTTGTTGAAAGTTTCAACAACCCAAATGAAGCCATCAAATACTTTGAGCAATTACTGAGATCCCCTAGATCCAATAGAGATACAATAGGATTTGGCTACACAAGTACTGAAGAAGGAGAATAATCCAAAGTTGATAAAGAAAGGAACAACAGAGGTAAGAATTCCAAACCTACTTGTCATAATTGTGGAAAGAAAGGACATACTACTAATGTGTGTAGGAGCAACAATACAAATCAAAATGTCAAGCCTAAGAACATGGTCCACTATCATAAGTGCAATAAACAAGGTCATCAAGCACATGAATGTAGAACCAGAACCATGCATGCACCAAAATTTGAAGGATATTGCTACAACTATTAGAAGTATGGACATAGAACATTTGAATGCAAATCTAAGTCCATGTGGTCATCAAACTAGCCAGCAAAGGTAAGAAGCTATAGAAACTCTTATCATTGGGATTACGATACAAGATCTAGTTGCCACTATTGTCAAGAATACAGACATATTCCTAAGAATTGTATTAGGACTCACTTTATTGGTAACTACAAAAGGTGGTTGAGTTAAACTACATGTTTTAGTTGTTTGAAGACTAGTCATATTAGCAAACATTTTCCAACTAGGTCAAAGGCACCAAGTTGTCAATTTGATAAAGGCAAAGGCAAGGCAGATGTTGAACACACTAGGAGTGAAATAAATATGACATGGAAGAAGAAAGATGGTTGTAGTACATCAAATGGAAAAGGGATCACTTCACCCAATGGATCAAGTGATCATACCTCATCAAACTAAGAAAACGAGAGTTATGTGGGACTGATATTCAAAGTATTATATCATACATCAGTTCCAAAAGAAGTTAGTACTAAAAGGACTACATTAGCATGAATGAAGACGCAAGATTTTGTTGAAAGTTCAAGACTAAATTTCCAGGTTTTCATGTTGTTTTTGAGCTTGAAATTTTTTTCAATGAATGCCAAGTTGAATACTAGTTAGTGCTGAGCTGCCAGATTAGCTAGTTGATGTCGAGTCTGTAGAAGCTTTTGAGTGATGGTAATATCAATGGATGTTGAATAAATCTAAAATCAAGTTAATGTCAAGTTTACAACTGTATGAGCACTAAGCATTAATTGCAAGGGTTTTTAAAGGGTATATGGTCATTTTTTCACTCATTTCTCGTCATTTTGAATTCGAGCAAGAGCTAAAAGAGCAGAAGGAAACTTGAAAATTTGTTCAAGGTATTCACAAAGATCTTAGCAATGATTTCACACCAATTCTACAAGATTTTAAAGAATAAATTCCCATCTTTTGGTAAAATAGGATGGAAGACAAACATGACAGTTGCTGCTAAGATAAATTAGTACATTGAGCAGATGGGTGTGAACTTTGAAACTATCATGACAAGCTATTTTGAATACTTTAGGAAATCTATGAAGCAAACAATGAATATACATATTTCTTTAGTTGAACAATACTACAATGATATATGTTATCTTGTAGATATTCACTATACATATGTATAGGCTACTACACCTAGGGTAAGATGGCTATGTACAGGCTACTACACCTAGGGTAAGATGGCTAAGACCCTTAGGATATGAGATCAATGTTGATGAAGCCTCAACATCCATTACTACTCTTCTAGTTGAGGAAGTTGATAAAATAGCTAAAATCTTTGGAAATTATGATGTAATAAAATCAAAGTTAGAAATGGAATTGAAGACAGCCTCTACGCTAAAAAAGGACAAATTAGTAAAGAAACTCAAGGAAAATTTTGGTGAAGGTGTTGAAGAGGAAGAAGAGGAAGGAGATGAAGAGGATGAAGAGGAAGAACAAGCACAAACCAAAGAACATCTTGTATTGACCCAAGGCATGGGTGAGGACAAAGAAGAAGAGGAAACAGAGGGTATCGAGGAAGAGGAAGCTAAGGAAGCACCAACACATGCCAAACCTAAGAAGAGAAAGGCCAAGGCATAGCATGTGGATAAAGCTAAGAAATTTGCTAAGCCAAGTCCAACAAAGCCAACAACACCTACCACCAGAGCTAGCACACGAGCCACCACACAAAAGGCCAAGGAGAAAACCAAGCAGACAGAATAAGGAGGCCAAGAGCAGAAGAAATAGAGAAGGAAATACATTGGTCAACCTGACTCAGATGAAGAGAGAACTAAATCAAATGATCAAAGCCAATTCAAAGTAGTAAGTCATACACCACTTTCTGATCTTGAAAATATCAAAAATAATGCAGATCTATCTGGCCTTAAGAATTTAAATTTTGATAATCTGGGAAAAGAGGACAAAAAGTTAGTAGAAGAAGCCCTATACACAATGATGTCCAAATTTAAGAATATGCCATTAAAATTTTCTAGCTCATTACCCAAGCCATTATATGATTTAGTTGAGAAAAAACAACACTATTGTTCAAATTTGGAGAAGCAAATAAGGGAAACTACTCTAGCCCAAGTAATGCCAGAACTAACAAAAGGGAAAATTACTAAAACAAACAAGAAATGTGGAGGAAGGTTCACACCAAAGTATAGAGCCTTCAGCATTCTCCAAAATGACATTGAAGATGTTGTGAAGAAATCTACTCAAATGTGCAAATTAATCTATGGATTAACTATAGTGAAGCAAGGAGAGGAGGATCCCTTTGAGGGTAAACAAGATGATAAAGAAGAGGATGACAAAGATGATAGCAAGGAAGAGAGAAATACAGAGGAGGATATTGAGAAGATGGACACTAACACGGCAATAGTTGAACAACAATATGAGGAACAAAGTGTGCAAGACACACAAATGCTGAGTGCCAGTCCTCGTCATGATACAAGTGTGCCTACAAAAACCATAATTGTCAAGGATTTCTCTAATGTATTAGCTCAGAAAATCAATCTATTAACTGTAGAAGATTTGAAGAAGATTCTAGATCAATATACAATGCAAGTATAATTATGTACAAATCCTACTCTAATCAGTGTAGAAGAACTTCAAAAGGCAGTAACAGAAGTTACAAGGGATAAGGTGAACACATAAGAACCACCTTCTATCATCCCTTCAGTTACTAGAGTGATCAACCATTGATTCAAAAAACTATAGACACATCAAGTTGATACAAGTGTCAAAGAGGACATAGTTGAGCAGAGGTAGACTGCTATAGAAGAAAATGAGACAGCAACAAAGCAAACAGGACAGATAGATACATTTGTACCTGAAGCACAAACACAAGGTGCAAGACATGTCATTTTCATAGATCAGGATAAGTCTAAAGAATGTGAACAAACACTGAAGGTAAAGGATTAGGAGGCCATCCAAGCATTGGTAACTTTACCAACATCTAGCTCTTCACCTACAAAACTTCTTCAAAAGCTGAGCACGGAAGCTATACCCCTGCAAATCTCAGTGTCAGGATCAAGCTCTTCTAAGGTTGAAAAGGTAATTCATTATGGTGATATTACTTTAGATGAAGAGATAATAATTCCAAAATTTTATTATGACACAATGAAAATAGATCAAATAAGCATTCTACAACAAGCCTTAGAGAAAAAGAAACACCAAGAAATGCTTAGGAAGAAGTACATGCAAAAGGAAGAACTACAAGAAATTAAAGACATCTTTAGATGCATTCAGCTTGCCTACTCCTAAAGAAACCAAGCCACTATTGGAACAATTGTTAAATATTGTGGAGAAGGTTAATAATGAAGACCTAGATACAAATGCTAAACTTTTAGAATGGTCTGAAAGAAAGTTTCAAGGAAAAGTAAATGAAAATATATCTAGTGATATAGCACTGACACAAGTTGCATTGGCAACCAAGGTTGAGAATGTGAAGAAGGTACTTGAGAATATCTTCTCATTGTACACCAAATTATGTGATCCCACACTCTTCACCCAAGACACCAGACATAGAATTCTAATCCTGGAGAGGAATCTAAGCATATCAGGTACACAGCTACCTAAGAACCTAGCTCAAAGTGAGAAGAATTTCCATACATTGCTTCAATCTCATAGTCAATTAGCTATATTAATAGAAAAAGAGGCTAAAATAAGAACCAAATTGACACAAATATAGGCCTCTCTCACCCCACACATGGAAATATCCATAAATAATTAGGCATGCAAAAACTTTGTTAAAGAAAGATCTCATTCTTTCTACACTAGATGGCCTAGTACACCTTGTAGTCGAGCTCGCTATCCAAGTTAAGTCATTGGATGTTGCATGTGACAATTGGGATGCAGCTCTGAAAATAATCATGGAAGTCCATATATTCTTTTTGGACAAATACACTATAAGTGTATAGCCCATTAACATAAGTGTCAAAAAGGGGGAGTAAATATGAAAGGAGTTAAGTGAGAGCAAGTGAGTAAGTAAGAGAGGGGGAGAATAATGAAAGGGGGCGAGATACAATGAATAAAGAAAAAGAGGAAACATGAGGGAAGATATCAATTTTGACCCTAGTGATATACATTTTTTAGAAATACAATGCAGAGATAGAAACAGAGCAGAGCAAATATCAACAAAGACAGAACATAAAGAGTATAAGTGCATTGAAGTCAAAGAGTATCAATCAGTAGAGACAAATCTACTCACAATGGAGAATAGATTTTGGATACAGAACATATATATTAACTCAAGGGGAGTTATACATTATGAGGTACATAGGTTATTGCAAAATTTTAAAATTTTGAAGTTCTGTATATAAGCCAAGTGATGTATATGTTATCGTCAAGAAGATTAGATTGATTATGTATATTCAATTGTTTTTGACACTCATGTCAAAGGGGGATATTGTTGATCTCAGATTGGTTTTGACAATTGAGTGTCAACACACTTAAGACATTTACTTAGTTCATGCCAAATTAGTAATGCATGTCAAGTATGATACGTAAATACAGACCATGCCAAGTTGTAATGAGTGTTGATTCACTCATGTGCCGAGTCACTCAAGTGTCGAGCAGTTCAAGTGCTGAGTGAACAATAGATGTTGAGCAATTTAGGTGTTGAGTTAGAAGCAAAATTACAGTATATGCCAAGCATCAATAACTACATATGCCGAGTAACACAGATTGGACATATTTGTTTGTTATGGCATAAACAACTATGTAAACCATTTTTCAACTAACATAAAGATAGATTTCGATTATTTAGAGATAAGGACGAATCTACATGCAGATTCCCTATGCAATTACATGCAGCCAATCAAAAAATGGGAAGATTTAAGTGGAAAAATGGATGAATCTCAGCCGTAGATTCATACCTAACCCTAAGTCACCTCAGTCTTCTTAAGGAGGACGAAGCCCTAAATTTTCAAGAGAGTAGAGAACATTGTGAAGAGGTGAATGATCGAAGGAGCGAACAAGATAGTTTGTAGAACATTCAAGGTGACTTAATAGTAAGAATGAATTGCAGAATCAGTTATGTAAAGAACAGAGGATAAAGGATACAACATTGTTACATCAGATCGTAAAGTATTAATTAGAGATTGGATAGAGGTGATATGTTATCAGGCAAGCAAGTGCTAACTACAAGATCTATGCTGAGACATTTTAACAGGTGATTTTAGTTAAATCTCTTAGGTGGAGTAGTCCTAATAGGCTTTACCAAATCCTTTAATAGGGTGGCATTCCAAGTGAATGATCTAAAGTCCTTTAACCAAGCACACTTCTAATAAGGTGTTGAAATCCTCTAACAAGATGGGACTTAATAGTCTTTGTAAGCCTTTAATAGGGTAGGCCTTTCACAGTGCAGATCATGATTCATGGCCAAATCATTGTAACCTTAATTGGCTACACTTTATTGCTGTGGTAGTGAAGATTTGTGGGTGTCATCCCCAACCCAGTTTACCTTCTCATTTGGAGGGTTTCTGGGTAATCATATTTGGTGTCAAGTGTGTGTTTGATTACTTATATGTTTTAGATGCATTTACTTTACATGTTATTTCTGTATGTTAATGCATGTGATGTATGAAAGGTAAAAGTTTGATAGGTTGAAGTTTAAACTCCTGATTCACTCCCCCCCCCCCCCCCCCCCTCCCCCAAAATTTACCTTTCCCGCTTGTAATTCCAACATAAGTGGCCAAAAATAGTTGATGAGATGGTAGATTCCCTAAGGGGACATCTAGGTTTTCTACATTTAATTATTTTAAATATCATACTATGAATAAAGAGGATAAATAGAAAATAGAAGATGCCTTAATAGCTATGATGGCTAAGTTTAAATATGCAGCCATATAAATAGGTGATAAGATACTTGATGAATTATTCAAGAAACTTAAAAACCAATGGAAATATGCATTGACTACTGAAAAAAATGAGAAGAAGATCATTTTCCACAATAATGTCAAACTTTGATGTTATTCAAATCAGTAAGGCAATGAAATCATGGGAAAAATTTTGTTAAAAAATGAAGAGCATTGTATATAGTGGTAATTCAACTACAGGATGTTGATGAGGATGGATAAAGTATCTAGAAACAAATATACAATATTAAGGATGCAAAGGAGAAAATTCAACAAAAGAATGTTGAGCACATTGATCTTGATGATAAAGAAAATGATAATGATAATGCTTCACCCCAAGACTTTGCAGATGAGGTGCATAATATGATGAATCATATCATTGGTAAAGAAGAAATAGCTACCATTGAGGACATTGCAAAAGAAAATGTAGTAGAGAATGTGAGAAAGGATGGAGATATATTGGTTGTTACCAAGTAGAAAACTAAGGAACAAATAGATATTGGACCTGCACCTACCAAAATCCCAGGATTCACACCACTCGTTGCACAAATCAAGGAATATCCAAAACCTAACACACAAAATGAATCTCAAAATATTCCTATTGGTTCTTTACATTCTACTATTTCTAATATGCCTATAGATACAAATTAAACTCAAATGGATACATATGCAAAGGATATTGAGTAAAAAGCTCAAAATACTCAAGGGGGAGATTCAACTACTAAAAAGAAGAATGATAATGTTAATGATATATATAGTCGAATGGGAGGAGACACAATTGAGAGAAAAGAAGATGATTATGCTACTGATACAAGACCACAAGCCTAGGGACCTCCTAGTGAGGGAAATAAATGGAAAGGATACACAAATTCACCAAGTGAAAAGAAGAAAGAAGATTTGACACAATATGGGGTTACATCCTAAATAATATTTTAGTATGCATCAGTTATACCGACTTTTATATGACATGAAGAGAAGAAAGATGAGGAAAAGAAAAATGAAATGAAAACTACTACACCAAATCTATTAGAGGTTATTCCTCATTTAATATTTATTTTCCTCATCTTTCTTCTTTTCATGTCTTGTAATAGAAAGGTAAAACAAGATAGATCGAGGAAGGAATTCAAGTAGAAAAAGGTTCTTTATGACATCAAAGCTTTATTATTGAATGATGTTATTGATATTACTCTTAATGGGAAGACCCCAATCTTGGAGAAACTTGTGCAAATAGTTGAGAAACTAAATGAAACTAAAGTGGATAGCCAAGCCAAATTAAGGGAGAGATTAGAAGAAGAAAAAAAACTTGAAAATAAGGCCTTGGAAAAGATTGCAAGTGAGAGTGTACTTTAGCTAGGGGAACTTTCCACTAGTATCACTGAGTTGGACAACTTAGTCCAAAATGTTCTTACTTTGTTTAACAAATTGTGTGATATAGCAAAACTCACCCATAATGTCAAGGAAAAATTGTACAAGGTTGGTGGAGATATGAAATCTAGTGCAAATGTACTCAATGTTGGTCCTAGTACATCTTTAGTACATTACCCCCAAGTCATATTCCTAAAATGACTTTAGTCTAACCTTCTAAATGAAGAATGTAGAATAAGAGCTTAGATAAATAAAATATAAGCTCTATTGCTACCTTGAGGTAATTAAGACACATTCCAAGTTGGAAAAAGATCTCATTGCTACCCCTAGTTTAATTATTGCAGACCACATGATTGATTTATTAGCACAGTTAAAGGTAGAAATACAAATTTTGAATATATTGAAGTCAATTTGGGATACCATACTAACAATAATGATAAATAATCATCAATCTTTTCTTGAAAAATTTGGTATAAAACTAAGGTAAATATTTTAACTGTGAAGTTTTTGGCATAAGGGTAAAAAAATGGGGATATGTATATTTATAGGGGGAGTTATGTATGAGTTATGTATGTATATATTTATGTGAGTTTTTATCTAGAGATAAGGAGATATTATTATCATGAATGTTAATGATATTCCTATGGGGGAGTATCTTAGCATTGCTAGAAGCATTTGGTTGATTAATAGTATGATCATATGTTGCATTCATGACAATATTCGTCATTGATTTCAACATACTAAATAATGATAGAGTAGCAGATAGTGTTTGATGTTGTATGGTTTGACAATTGAAGATGAGGTCAAGTATGGTTGATGACATGTTCTACAAAGTGTACTAAGTTAAGAAATTAAGATGGCATACAAAAAGTTAAAGACTGGTAATAGTTATTCAAGATTTAGAGAAGATGGTATATAGATAGAGTTCCTAAGAAGTGGTTTCTAGTAATCAAACTATATTTGCTAACATGGATAGAATATGGCTGAGCACAATTATATAGAGGAAGAAGACATCATGATTACATGAAGTGTGAGGTCACACTTATGAAGATTTGTGAAGACTGTGAGCTGACAATGTTATGTAAATATGAAAAGATGTAGTGTAACTTGTATTATTTTATTTTACTGAGGTCCTATTGTAATTATAATTTGGGAAAGCCTCAAGGCTGACTCAATAAATTATGTTGAAGGACTTGGTATAAAGGAAAGTTGTTTTCCTTGTGATTATGGATGTATGCAAAAAATGTATTGAAGTAAAAAAGAGAATTATAAGTACAAATTATATATAAGTGAGCAATATAAGGGATTCATGTGGTGTGAGTTTATAGATCTAGTATTGAGATCTAGGAAGTATTTGGTGCAATAGAAGCATAGTGATAGAGCAAAGAGATTATATTTGGCCAAAAGTACTAGTGGACAATTAATCTTTTGGTATTATTTTGAAAGGAATAATACACAAGCTAGTTTGATAGTGAGTTTGGTGGTCTTGCCCTAAAGATGTTTCAACAGTGTGTCCTTTTACCTTCCACAACTTTTAACAAGGTTGGCACAATTCCTAATATGGTTGGAATTTCTTCACAGAGACTCAAATTCTCCTAACAGGGTCTGATATGCATTGAATGTATTTCATTGACTCCTAACAAGGTCCATCCTCTTACAAGGAACTTATATATTAGTACACCATTTTGTGGGTACCATCCCCACCAGGTTTTCCCTAGTTAACAAATCTTGTGGTATTGTGTATAGTTACCTTCTTGTGGTTATTGCACTTGTTGATTAGATTGTTTAGATTTAATAAGGATAAAAAAAAAGTTATTGTTATTGCATAATTGATTCACCCCCACCGCCACCCCACCCCACTCTTAGTCATCTTGGTGGACTTTACTTTCTAACAATTGGTATCAAAGCATCGGGTCCTTGAAGGAAAATCTTAACAACTTAAGGAGATCTATGGCGAATCATTTCAAAAAGGATAGTTTGAAGTTTGATAGAACCAACTATGAAAATTGAAAAGAGATATGAAGACACGTTTGATATGCATGGGTCTAGCATATTAGTTGTTTACTAAGGATAAGAAAGAAGTGATTGATAAAGAAAAGCTTGAAGATTAAACTGAAAGACAAAGAGATTTATTTGTGTGTAACATGCTTTCTAAGGAAGCACTCTTGTAAGACCTTCCTAAAAATGAATATAGTAAGGTAAAATATTTTAGATTATCAAATAAAATTTGGAAAGTTTTGGAATCTACTTATGAAGGCGATAAGCATGCTAAAAAGGTTAGATTATAGAACTGGATGTGTTTGTTTCAAGAAGCTAAAATGATGGAAGATGAATCTGTAAGAAGTTATTTAGGTAGAATATAAAAAATTGTTGCAATAATTTAAGTGTGTGATGGGAAGAAGGATGAAGATGAAATTGTATGGAAGATTTTGAAAACCTTGACACCTACATATAAGAAGATAGCATAGATGATTGAACAAGTTATACCATGCTCAAAATAGTTTACAAGAGAGACTATTCTTGGAATATTGGAAGAAGTAGAGATAAGCTTCAGACATGGTGGATATTTTCCTAGAATTAAAACTTCATTCAGTGCATTAAGTGTTTGACCTACATTGTGTAGGGGTGTGAGTATTAGTCAAGATTACACTAGCAGTAGAAGAGGAAGAACTAAAAAGATAGAAAGATTGAAGAAGGAATTTCCCTAATTGTGAGAAGAGAACCTGAAGGAAAGAAAATATTTAAATGTTGGACTTGTAATGAATTTGGTCATTATGCTTCTAATGTCCTAAGAGAATAAAGTAGTATAAGAGGAATTTCAAGCCTAGGAGATCTAGAGGATGTCTTTATGAAAATGATGAAGATATGGAAGCTATCATGGAAAGATTCTTGAGTGAAAGTGATAATGATAATGATGAACTAAGATTTATTGCAATTAAAGAAGAAACTCCTAAAAATGAAGAAGTTAGAGAAGAAAAGGCATTAGTGTCACAAGTTGAAACATAGAAATCTAATTGGATCATAAACAGTGATTGTTCACATTATATGATCGGTGATATGAAAAAAATTGTTGAGTTCAAGAGTTTTGATGGAGGAATTGCCAGAGTTGGAAACATGTGATTTCTCGTATTAAGGGAATAAAATCTATTACTCTTTATATTAAACTAATATTGATGATATTTATTTTGTTGATGAACTGAAACATAATCTTCTAAGTGTTGGACAATTAGTTGATAAGAGATATTCATTGCAGTTCATAAAGAAGGCATGTATTATCAAGGATAAAAATGGTAAGATGATTTGTACTAGCACAAGATCAAGATCTAATGTTTTTCAGCAAAATCCTATAGAGATGACATGGTTGGTTGCTAAATTTGATAATAGTTGGTTATGGCACAAAGGGTTTTGTCATATACTTTTCATAATATTGTGAAAGTGAGAAGTACACTTGTTGTTACAGATTTTCCAAAAATAATGAAGCCAACTAACATGGTAAGCAAGGAATGTGTAATGGAACAACAGAAGAAAAGCTCTTTTCCATGCAAGAAGTTTACAACATCAGCAAAGTTGGAGATAGTTCACACAAATTTGGGTAGTCTTACAAAATAAGAGCATTCTACGGTAAAAGGTAATTTATCATTCCTTTATTATGATTTTACTAGGATGATGTGGATAGCATTTATTAGAGAGAAATATGAAGCATTTGAAAATTTAAGTTGTTTAACAACATAGTTGAAAAGGAATCTAGATTAAAGTTTAAGTGTTTAAGATATGATAGAGGTGGAGAATTTACCTCAAATGAGTTTAATAGTGTAGTAAAGACACCTGAGCAGAATAGTATAGTAAAGAGGAGAAACATATTAGTGGTAGAAGTAGAAAGCTATGATGTTTGAGAATAATGTCTCAAAGACATCTTCGAGAGAAGTAGTTAACACTATAGTATATACAATGAATAGGTACTAATAAAACAAGGTACCAGTAAGACCCCTTATGAGTTTTGGTTTGGACATGCTTCATCAATTAAGTATTTTAGAATTTTTGAAAGTAAGTGTTACATTAAGAGAGAAGAGTACATTAGTAAGTTCAATTCAAAAAGTGACAAAGGTATGTTTCTTGGTTATTCATTAAAGAGTAAAGACTACAAATGTTTCAATCAAAGGACTAAGACTATTGTTGAGAGCGCAAATGGTAGAATTGATGAGAAGTTTGGAATTCAAGAAAGAATACTTGATTATTATTATGATGAATAAACTAATTCAAAGGCTCACCAAGAGAATGTTGAGTTGTTTTATGAAATTGAGACAAATTTGCAAAATGATATACAATTTGTGGAATAGAGAGAATAAAGGAGTGAACCTAGAGCTAAAGTAATAGTTGAGATGGTGATGCCTAATAAGAACCTAATAAAGAATCATCCTAAAAATCAAATTATTGGTAGCAAGGACAAAGGTGTGATGACAAGAAACAAGGTACAAAGAGAATAATTATGTTTGATTTCTCAAGTAGTGCCTAAAAGTACAAATGAAGCTAGTAGAGATGACTTTGGATTAAAGCTATGAGAGAGGAATCATATCATATTGAGAAGAATGATACATGGTAATTGGTTCCTAGACCTAAGTACAAGAGCATTATAGGAACTAAATGTGTTTTCAAAAATAAGATGAATGAACAAGGTGATGTGTGAGAAATAAAGCAAGACTAGTATGTAAAGGATATTCATACCAAGAAGCTATTAATTATGAGGAAAGATTTGCATGAATTGCTAGAGTATAGGTTGTTAGAATATTTTTGGGTTATGCAACTAAAATGAAATTCAAAGTGCATTAGATATGGTCTACAAGTTGAAGAAAGCATTGTATGGTTTGAAACAAGCACCTGGAGCTTGGTATGTGAGGTTGGACAAATATTTGGCAAAATTGGGATTTGCTAAAGGTATAGAAGATAATAACTTGTATTTAAAAGAAATTGAGATTGGTTTAGTTATTATTGAAGCATTTGTGGATGATATAATATTTGAAGGAGATGATTAAGCAAGTTCTAGTGAAATGAAGAAGAAGTTTGAAATAATCATGATTGGTGAGATGATTGGAAAAATAGTGAAGGTATTTTCTTGTCGCAGACAAGTACTTGAAGGCCTTGTTGACAATATTTGGTTGGAAAGTTGTAAAAATATCAGCACACCTATGGTAACTGGTTGTAAGTTATCTAGCAAAGACGAGACACCTATTGTTGAGTATAATAGTACAGATCCATGATTGGAGGTTTGAAATACTTGACACATACAAGAAGAAACATAGCTAATGCAATTGGCATTGTTTTGAGGTTTCAAGTTGATCCTAAAGTGCACATTATGCAGTAGTAAAAAGGAGTTTCATATATTCAAAGGGTATACCTAATTTTGGGTTGTGGTATGATAGATCAAATGAATTTTCTCTATCTGTATATATTGGTGTGGATTGGCTAGGTAGTATGGATGATAGAAAGAGTACAAGTGGTGGAGCATTTTTCTTAGGAGGAGTATTGGTTTTTTGGCTAAGCAAGAAACAAGATTGCATCTCATAGATCATAAGAGAAGCAGAGAATGTAGCAACAAGAAATAATTGCAATCAGATTATGTGGATGAAGCAAATATTGAAGGATATTGGAGTTGAGTTTATAGAGCCCATTGTCATACATTATGATAATACAAGTACAATGAGTATGTCTAAGAATCCTGTGTTACATTCTATGACAAAGCTAGTATCTATTATCATGTTTTGAGAGAGAAAGTTGCAGAGAAAGAGATCATATTAGAGTATATTAGTACAAAGGACTAGATAAAAGATATATTTACAAAACCTTTGTTGAAGGGTACATTTGAGTATTTGAGAGGTATTCTTGGGGTTATGCCCTACCTACTTCTGAGTGGATGATGCAAAGATTGCATGATTTCAGTGGTATAGAGCTGTTAGTAACCAATATGAGCATGGTTTTAAAACTTAGAGTTTTTGTTTTTGAACCACTTTGAACCTTAGTTCAAAGTAGTTCGAAATGGTTCAATGGTTCAGATAACCCATTCTGCAAGCTCAATACAATCGAAGTAAAACTTCAAGTTCAGAACTTTTGAACCACTTTTAACTAAAGTTTTAAGTAGTTCAAAGTGGTTCGATAAGTCCAAATCGTTCATTCTGCATGTTCAGTTCAACAAGTTCAGAATCTCATCATTTAGGCTCAGACTCTACCAGTTCAGCAGTTTCGAGAAAGTGTAAAGGTACAGGTCAAGATGGAGAACAGTTTAGTAGTTCAGAAAGTTGAAGATAATGGTAATATGATGGAAGTTGACATTAATGATGCTGAGAGACAGATGGAGCCATAGGTTATTTCAAGATGGTCTTTGGTATTGCAGATAAAGTTCATCATTCAAAGGCACTTCTTGAATGTGAAGAGGAGGCTTTAGATTTCAGTGGAGATGTTGGTTCTATTGGTCAATTGGTTGTATCTAAATCATCTTTTGGAGATCTTGAAATCTTACTGGACCTCAAAGGTGTCATTTAAAGGTGCCATTTATAAAACAACAATTGTTCCATCATATAAATTTTGTATTGTCAATATTGGGACCTCAGAGGCAAAGATTAAGTCCATTGTGGATGGTTTCATATAGCTTGAACCGCATTCCAATATCCATGAAGCTGAGACTTGGTTGAAGAAACATTGCATGGCTTTATGTTTGATTTTGATGATGAGGGAGACAGAGTGATTGAGATGTCAGGAAAACAAGGAGCCCTATGTTAGCCACGGTATTTAAAGATGAAAACCTCTTGAACCTTGTTTTGAACCAATAAAATGGAGACTATAATAGAGCACGGGAGGATTCAGATTTATGTTTGCTCATATCCTTGACTCCACCAAAACAAAGCATTCCTGCTCTGATGATCGATTCAATACCCATTGAATATGGCTCACTGATCCCATATATATGTTGATAAGGCATATTAGACATCCAAATCAAGAAATGCTTATGTCACTCATCGAGTGCCTATAAAAAGAATGCTCGGGCATCCGTGACAATTGGCATACTATGGTTTCAATAGAGCAAGGTGCTGACTATGAAGAAGTTGATAAAGATATCATAATGGAGGATAATTTGTAACACCAAACCTAACCTTCCCTTACATCCATGAAGTCTTTCACACACAATGGTAGACAAACATGTTACGTGAAAGCAAGTGAAACTACAAGGCTTGCTTGTGTTCAATATGGAAAGTCAAGTGAAGTTTATTGGAATCCACATGGAAACTGTCATGGTGGTGATTTATGTCTAAAAATGTTCATCCCGCGGACTCTTTAGTGAAAATAAACATTCGCACAGAGAGTATTTTGAGACACCGAATACTTCAAGGTTGAGTATAGGCGCGGCTTCCTCCAACTCTTCCTCTGACCAAGGATATATTTGATGATGACATCACCACTGATTTAGCTGTGGAAAATGGCATAGATTAGATGGAGATTGAGAGCAGATGTAGAGCTATCTATGCCTTCACAGAGAATAAAATATGCTTCAGAATGGGTAATGTAGAGGCACAAGTTCTTCATAACACAGTGCCTTGTTCTCAAACATACTCATTGGCTTGATCTTTCCTATCATGATTGGTGGATCCATCGAGATAATGACACATGGTGAGTAGCGATATAACCCTGGGCTCTCCTATTTGCAGAGAATAAGCAATTGAACATCTATCGACATGGAGGCCAGCTAATAAAGGTTATTGCGAACAAAGATGGGATAAGCTCAGGTATGTAAAAGATAGGAGTTTGTGAGTGCATTGAACCGACATGTGCAGATAAAAAAGCCACGAGTTTTCGAGGAGACAATATGGGCAACGACATTCTTCCTTATACAAAGTGGGTGATATTTTTTATCAAAAGAGAGGACCAAACTTTGACAACACATTATGATATCCACAGGTGTAATGCTAAGTGTCAAGAATTCCCTAAGGATTACTTCATGATCTTGTGCGATGTCATCAATTTAAAATGATCAAATATTATAAATTCGAACACACTATATAAGAGGAGGTTCCAAAAAATAAAAGTGGAAAGTCTGAAAGCTTTCAAGAATCAGTTATGAAACTGAAAAGCCATGGGAAATAGAACAAGAACCGACATCAGAAAGGATAAAAGGGGACAGCAAATGAGTGCAAGGGGTTCCATTCTTCCAGCTTCCAACTGTAGACTTTGTGCTCCAGAAGGGAAGGAGATTCTGCAAATTACTCCATTTTCCTTGAGAGGTTGTGAGAGGCAGAGCATGGGTTATTTCTCTTTTCTAGAACTGTGTGTCTAATTTAGAGATAGGATTTTAATGGTTGATGTAACATTGTGAAAGAAGTTTTTGTCTTTCTTGAAATAGTGATTTGGTTCTACTGTGTACAAGATACTTTGTGATCTTTTGTAGTCAGGGAAGGGAGGCTGGAGGTTAATTACATCAGAACTTTGATTATGGTGTATTTTCCTTCCACTAATCATGAACTTTGCATCATTTTCAGTTTTCTCTTAATTACGTTTCAATATCATTGTTTTCTTGTTGCATCATCTTTTCAAAACGTCTTTTAAAGCTCTGATTTTTTTTAAATTCTCTCAAGAGAATGGAAGATATATTTTATTTCATTACACAATGCAGTGTTCAACAAATGAACTTTGTGTTACTTGTTGTGCTTTGCTTTCTTTCTATGCAGTAGTATAGGTTTTTGTATCTACGTTGTATTTATGGGTAGATATTTGATATCCTTTTGTGCTTTCTGGTAAAAGCACCCACATTTAATTCATTGAACATCTTGTATGGGGAGTTGTACTCGATAATAATTCAGAGGAAGGTTATCAATTCGTGATAACCTATCCAACTGTTGGTGTTAGTTTGTCCTCTCACTCAAGCATTCAGGGTCAGATTTGCACATACTTTCTCGAAGGACAATTTGTTCACTAACAAGAGCACTAATTTTTATCTAGGCTGGATGTTAATGCTTCCTCTATGGGGGAGTATCTATGTACTTAGGGGTTGATGAATAATGATGGAAGTATATCAATGGGGGAGAAATGTTCATGTGAGATTCAATTTTGATTGATGAAGAGGATTTGAATAGAAGATGACTACAATACTGGAGCAGTTGCAACAAAGTGGTATGTTTGGTATTCTTGGGACATTAGATGTTTTTCATCTATGTTGTCGTCAATGTCAAAGGGGGAGATTGTTAGCATGAATGTTGATGATATCAAGATGGGGGAGTATCTTAGCATTACTAGAAGCACTTGGGACATTGATAGTATGATCATATGTTGTATTCATGATAGTGTTTCTCATTGATGTCAACATACTAAAGGCTGACAGAGTAGCAGATAGTGTTTGAGGTCATATGGTGTGAGGATTGAAGATGAGGTAAAGTGTAGTTGAATACATGTTTTATAGAGTGTCTTGATTTCATGGTTAAGCGTGCATGTATAAATTCGAAGACTGGTGATAGTTATTCAAGATTTATAGAAGACAATATACAAATAGAGTTCCTCAGAAATGATTTCTAGTAATCAGATTATATATCCTAATATAGATAGAATCTTGTTGAGCATAGTTAAACAAAGGAAGAAGAAATCCTAATGATGATGTCAGTGAGCATGTGAAGTTTGAGATTGCATGTGTGAAGGTTTGTGAAGACTATGAGCCGATAGTGTTATGTAATTATGAAAAGATGTAATGTAACATGTATTATTTTATCTTATTGAGGTCCCATTGTAATTGTAATTTTGGAAAGCCTCAAGGTCGACTCAATAAATTATTTTGAAGACTTGGTATAAAGGAAAGTTATTTTCCTTGTGATTATGAATGTTTGCAAGAAATGTATTAAAGTAAGAAAGCAAATTGTAAGTGTGAATTATATGTGAGGAAGCAATCTAAGGGATTCATGTGGTGCAAGTTGGGAGATCTGGTATTGAGATTTGAGAAGTATTTGGTGCAACAAAGGCATAGTGATACAACGAAGAGATTTTTTTGGCAGAAAGTTCTAGTGGAGAGTTCATCTTTTAGTTTTATTCTAAAAGGAATAATATAGAGGCTAGTTGGATATTGTTGTCCGAAAAACTAGGTAGTCAAACAATTATCAACACAGATATAGTTGTGTTTTTTATTTGCATTGTGTCAAATATTATAAATGTGGCTTACACTTATGTATTTGGCATCATTGTATGGAACATTATTATTATGTACAAAGAATTTGATGAATGAATAGTAATTGACTTTGTTAAGTTATTATATGTTTCTTTCATGTTTACCTACCAGTTGAACATTTGGTGTCGTTGCTAGTTCGAATCTGGAAGTAGTGAATGAAAGGCTGAGGATAAATGGGAATACCCATACTACACAACTGAAAAATGAACGAGGATGACAAAACAAAAATCTTGGAAGGTGAACATGAGACAACCCAAAACTTCCACATCCTGTACTACATAAGCCTTGAAACCTTTGTATGGAGAGAAGTCATAGAGAATGAGGTTACACAGAACATGGTGTGGAGTGCCATGCACGCGAGCCCAAAAATGAACAGATTCCTAGACCAACTTCCCCATTTAATTACACAAGCATACCTATTGCAAAATAGTAGTGAAGAAGTGGAACAAGAGTAATGCCATCAAGAAACCCTCAAGAAATTCTATGAGGAGAGAGATGCATGATGTCACAAAACTAAACCATGAGCTTTTGAGCCATGGTACTAAGAGCACTCAAGGGTTTGTAACTATTGCATAAGTTTACTACATGATGTATATAGACTAAATAAAGAAAAGAGTGTTTTGTTTTGTTTTTTATATAATGGTGTATGTCAAATGCCCAATCTTTTAAATGAAAATAGGAACTTGAGGAAGGATATTGATGAATTACAATTTGTGTGGGGAGATTTAATCCAATCCAAATGAAGGCGATGCCTAAGACAACTTGTCGAAGACAGACTATGGGGCAGTTAGAGGAATCATTGAGTGTGATACGAGGCAACTGTGTAGGGGCACAGGAACCACCAAAGGGTGCCACACCAGAATGACAAGTATGGAGCAATGAGGAGTTGCTTGAGGAAACACAACACAGATTAATTTTTCTCAAGAAGATAAGGGGATAGTTTCTACATTCGTCCCATACACCACTATGAGAGGGAACCTATGAAAAAGTAGGAAAGGAGGCGAGGCCAACAGAAGACACCAGGGCACAAGAAAGTGTCAGAGGGACACTCCACAGTGGTTAGAGTAACCCATTGGGACCAATTCCTAATAGTTCTATGACATAATCAAGTGGTCATCAAATGACAAGAAACACAATGTCTCAAAAGAAAAAAACTCCAAAAGTTCACAAGTGATGGGAAGGAAGACCTTATACTACATTATTGTATATGTGAAACCGTATGAACTGCCAACTCGGTCACCAACGTGAATGAGTGGTTGAACCAATTTCTAGCCAGCCTATGGGGAGTAGTGGTGGATTGGATCTTTGGCCTGGATAAGGCGAAGATCACCACATGGGATGATCTAAAGAAATAATTTCAAGCATAATTTTGACTGCTACGGGATGACAACAAGGTCGTCACCGAGATCTACAGCTATAAACAAGGGAAAAAGGAAACCGTACGAGCCTATAATTGAAGACTCAAGGATATTCTTAGCAAGATGGGTATTCAACCCGTTGATGAACTAAAGAAATGGTGGTTTGTAGAAGGACTTTGTGGGGCACTGAGAAGGAAGATGAAGATATTCTGGCCCACATCATACATAGATGCCTATGACTATGCCGTGAACTTGGAAAGTATGGGCAAGATGACAGAGAAAAAGAAGAAAAAGAAAAGTAAATCTCCATCCTCCTCTGAGAGTGATGAGTCCTCTGAAAAGGAAAGCAATGCAAATAGCAATGAGGAACCCAACAAGAAAGTACACACCCTCCAAAAGGACTTGGAGTGGATGAGGAAGAAATTCAAGCCCATGAAGGGAACCACTAGCCATATGGAGGAGGGAGAAATATGGTCTACCGACTGTAAAGAGAAAAGACACACAAGGGGAGCATGCCCTAAAAAGGCAATGTGCAATATTTGTCAGGTCTTGGGTCATTCTATTAAGTAGTACCCATTCAACTTGAAGACACGAAGACAACAAATACTCTTCATACAGGAACAACCATCAACTACTGAAACTAATAATGAGACCCAGGGGAACAACAACAATAATGCCACATCTGGTGGCTACAGAAACAACAACCAAGGGGGACAAAGCAGAAATGACAATAGGAACTAGATACAATATGATTCCAAGGGAAGGCCCATAATCCAATGTTTTGCATGTAGCCCATGGGGCCACTTTTCTAGAGATTTCCCAAAAAATGACTTTCCTCAAAAATTGTGTCAATTGTGTGGTCCAGGGGACCACAAAGATGTCAACTATCCAAAATAAGGGAACCTCCTTAACATTAATGAGGAGAAAGTTCTTGTTCTCACCCACAACTAGGCCAAGTAGGAAATGCATCTTGATCCCCTCATGAAGAAGCAGAGATTGCGGGAGGCATGAGAAGAAATAGAAAAGGGAATGAAGGATACAAAAGATATCAAAGGTACTACTCCTGTATGAGCAGAGGAGGAGAACAACTTGGTGAACCAGATGTTGCAAATGGAGGTGCCCATCAGACTTCAAGACCTCTTAGAAATAGTGCCATAATTAAGGATGACATTATTGAATGCCTATAAAAACTTGTCAGAGACAAAGGAACAACCAACTTTACTAGGAGGGTCGACCATAGATACCATGTTGCTGCCAGTAAGTAATGGTTGTCACCCAACAGTGGTCGAGATGGGAATCCTCAAAACCATCCTGACAGACACCATCGTGGATGGTGGGTCTAAGGTGAATGTTCTCCTCGAGGAGACATGGAAGAAACTAAGCAAGCCTACCATGTGGCCATCCACATTCAACCTGCTCGATGTTGACTAGTAGGGGATAAAGCCCCTAGAAACCCTAGTGGCTCAATAGGTAACCATCGAAACAAAACCATTTGTGTCCGATTTTGTGGTCATTCCTTTGAAGAAAAAGGGATATAACATCATTTTTGGAACAGGATGGGTGGTGGAAGCCAAGGTCAATCACAATTGGAAGAAAAATATTATGTCAATGGAAAGCGAAGGGTGGAGGTTTTCCATTGACATTTGAACTTAGATAGTAAGTGAAGAAATGACATCGTTGTCAAAGTCGGAGTTAGACAGGGAACATCAGATGGACCAGGGAAGAGCTCGCATGGATCTGAATGACAAAGGCATTTTGGAATTGGAAGAATATTCAAGAGATGAGACTAATTCCATGAATAGACTTTTCCATTGGTAGATGGAAGATTATGACTTCCATCCTTACATGCTTGGCATCGAGGAACCCAAAGGTGAGGAGGTATTCCCACCAGAGTTTGTGGAATACAAAAGAAGGCAACACAGAGATCAACAAGAGTCTCGTCATAGAGGAAAACCATTAGATATGAAGAACTATCAGTGGAGGCCACCAATCTTGGCAATGCAAAGAACCCGAGGAACATACTTGTAGGAGATGATTGGAACCCGATACTAATTTATATGAGCATTGTTAGTATGCTAATAGAAACCAAATTTAAATAAAGCTTCTACAAACTAAACAAAATTCATAAACTTCAAGATAGACTAAGATGAGCTCTCAATTGAGAATATGAGCCATTAATGGGCTCTCTCAATGAGAAGCTCTCTTGTTGAGTAGCTTTGTCTAAATAGATATGATGTATGCTCAAGCTTTATGCTTCAAAAAAGGTTTCAAATGGAGTTGGAATTTGGGTGTGGGTGTATGGTTTTGATGTAAAATGACTTCTTAAAATGGCATTATGACTTTACTTCATGGATTGTGTTCTTTTGCAAAGGGTAAGGATCCAATTTATAGGCAAGAGGCTTGAGGGATTGAGGGCTAAGATGCAAGGATGGGAAAAAGCTCATGGAGGGCTCAGATTGCATGAGAGGAGAGCACATGGATTATGCTTCCTTACAGCCAATCAAGGAGTGACATATGTCACATGGTGAGAGGATGGAGGAAAGGGGAAGGATGAGTCAACAAAGGAGGCTCAAGGGATAAAATCTTCATAAAGACCCTCATAATGGCTTCTAAGAGCAATAAAAGGGCTTGGAAGAGTCATTTATGGCCTAGTGGGTTTCATAAAGTTTTATGGTTGAGATATTTTGAGGGAGATGAGAGCAATTCGACTTGGGCTTGATTAGGAGGGTTTTAAGCTTGCTTAGGCTTGTGCAAATGATTAGAGGATGGATTAGGATGGTTTAGGATTAGCTTAGGGATAGGCAAGTGGATGGCATTTAATGAGGGTGGGTGAAGGAGGAGATATTTGTTAACTTTGGCTTGGGTTAGTAAGTTTTAACCCATGTTTAGGGAATGTGACAAGGTTAGGAGGGGATTAGGATTAGGTTTAAAGACATCTTCTAGAAGAGTCTAGACTTTGGATGAGGATAAAGACTTTCTAGAATAGTCTAGAATTTCTTAGGATGAGGATGAAGACTTTCTAGAAGAGTCTAGAACTTCTTAGGATGAGGATAAATTAGATTTTTAGGAAATAAATAAATTTTTATTTATTTCAAGGGTTTGGGTTGAGGAGATATTTATTAAAACTTTTTTAATAAACATGAGGATTAATATTTAATCTTAATTAAATATTTTGAGTTGGGATTAGGGGTAGGAAATGATGGGATTAGCCTTTAATTAAAATTAAAGAAGGATTAGAAGATTTTGGAAGAGGTTAGTGATCTTAAGGAAATTGGCCAAGTTTTGGGCAAAAAATAAATTTTTTATTTATTTTGGATTTTGTGGTCAATTTATTAATTAAATAATTAATAAATAAGGAAATAATGTTTAAATAAGATTTAAACATTTTTGGGAGGGATTCCTTAATTAAATATTTTTAATTAAGATAAAGGGATTTAATGGCATAAAAATAAATAAATTAATTAAATAAATAATTAATTAATAAATGATGATGTCATCGGGACTTTTTCAGAAAATAAAAATACTTTATTTTCTAAAGGCTTTTAGGTGTCTACAACTAAAGGCAACATTTAAGATCTTTATGGAGTATAAAGATGTATTTTAATGGACTTATAAGGATTTAAAAGGGGGTCCCACACGAGATGTATGTTCATCACATACCCTTGGTACCTGGAGCCATATCTATACAAAAGCAACCATACAAAATGAACAAGAACTATGCAGCATGCGTAGACAAGGAAATACAATACTTGTTGGAAGCTGACATAATATTCAAAGTCCAAACAAGTCAGTGGGTGTCACAAATTGTGATATCCATGAAGAAGGACATGATCCAAATTTGGATATATGTGGACTTCTGGTGCCTGAATGTTGTCACAGTAAAAGATCCCTTCCCCATCTTCTTCACGGATACAATTCTAGAAGAAGTGGCAAGACATTAGATGTACTCCTTCATGGATGGATTCTTTAGCTATAACTAGATCTCCATTGTTGAAGAAGATAAACTAAAAACTACTGTTGTGGTGGAGGATGGAGTATATTCTCATAATCAGATGCCCTTTAGATTGTGTAATACATGTGCTACATTTTAGAAGATCATTTTACACATATTTGACAAAATGTCAGTAGGCAGTTACTGAGCATTTTTGGATGATTGGTCCATCTTCAGTGGATAGGACAAGCACTTGAAGGCACTCTAAGAATGGATGGAGAGGTGTCAGCAGAAAAGGCTAGCACTAAACCCTAAAAAGTGTCAGTTCATGGTTCCTCAAGGCAAATGACTTGGGCACATTGTTTGTAAGTCAAGATTGAAGACTAACATGAACAAATTGAGGGTGATCGTGGAAATGGAAGCCCCGATAGAGGTAACTAATGTGAAGTGTTTTCTTGGGCACATTGGATACTATAGAAGGTTCATAAAGAACTAAGCCTAAATTTCTCTTCCCCTTGACAAGTTGACAAGGAAGGGAGAACTATAAGTATGGAGCTCTGAAGAGGAAACTACCTTCATAGAGTTGAAGGATAGATTATCAGGGGCGCCCATCTTGGTATACCCAAACTAGGACAAGGAGTTCCACATCCATGTGGATGCTTCTAAATTTTTTATAGGTGCAACATTGGCGCAAACTGGTGACCATGGCCTTGATGGGCAGTATATTTCACAAGGTAGTTGTTGTCAAAAGCTGAGAAGAATTATAGTATCATCGAAAGGGGGGCCCTCGGGATGGTGTACATTGTACAAAAGTTTCGACATTACCTCTTGGCTGCACCATTCATCTTTTATGTGGATCATCAGGTGCTAATGTACCTGGTGAACAAACCAATTATCCAAGGAAGGATTAGTAGATGGTTGTTACTACTATAAGAGTTCACCTTCACCATTATTGTGCGACCCGAGAAAAGTCATGTCATTGTTGACTAGCTCTCACGCATTAGGTCTAGAGAGCAACCAGAAGGGGTCAATGATGATTTTCCTAATGCACACTTGTTCAGGATCAACATTCTTCTAGGATGGTACAAGTCTATTGGGGAATATCTATCCACATCTCAATTTTTGAGGGAGATGCTGCCAAGAAAACAATGAAAACTAGTGTTAAAAAGCTAGACTTTTCAACTGATAAATGGTCTCCTATATAAGATGGGCCCAAACCAAGTGCTAAGGCAATGCATAATGGAAGAGGAAGTGCAGAGTGTTCTGAGGGAAGCACATGAAAGTCTAGTAGGAGGCCACATGGGACCTGACACAATGAAACGGAAGGCCCTGCATGTTGGATTATGGTGGCCCACACTTTACAATGATGCATGAGAATGGGTGTTAAGTTGCAATACATGTCAGAGAGCTAACAAACCACTTAAGCAAGATTTTATGTCGTTAAACTTCCCACACTCAAGAATTGTTTAAATGTTGGAGAATAGACTTCATTGGTCTGTTGAAGGCAAGTAGGGCCTGATGTTGTTGATACGTGGTGGTGGCCACTGAATATTTGACAAAATGGGTAGAAGCACGGGCACTACTTGACAACTCTGCAATAAGTATGACAAAGTTTTTGTATGAGCAGATCGTCACATAGTATGACATACCCATCTAGTTAATAAGTGATAGGGGAGGTCACTTTGTGAATCATGTTATCAGATTACTAACAATAGAATTCAAGTTTTTTCATTCATTATCAAGTCCATATTACCCACAAGCCAATGGCCAGGCAGAAGTGACAAACAAAATCCTTGTGGCTATCATATATAAATCATGTGGAGTAGAATAGGCAAACTGGGAGAAAAGTTTCCTTTAGTGCTATGGGCCTACCGCACAACATTCAAATTCATAACTAGATAGATGTCATTCCAATTAATGTTCAGGCAAGAAGTTATGGTACTAGCTAAATTCATGGTCTTGAGCCTCTGAATTGCAATTGAAAATAAACTTAGAGATAGGAGAGTCTATGAGAATGCCTATACCACATGAACAAATTGGATGAACGATGATTAATGATGCAATGGGAAATGGAAGTGTCGCAAACCTATTGAAAGGCATGACACGATAAACATTTGAAGAGGACAAGGTTCTAACCAAGGCAACTAGTGCTTCGGTACAATGGCCACAACGAGATAAAACTAGGGAAGTTCAAGATCAAATGACTTAGACCATATAAAATCAGAGAAGTTGGTGACAATGGTTCTATAAAATTATGGATCTTGGACAAGCGAGAAATCCCTGATGCCATTAATGGATTGAAGTTGAAGATATATCATGAATGATAAGAAGGCAAGGTAAGGGATGATACTAGCCCAAAATTAGACTTAGGATGTTTAAAAATTAAAAATTAAAAAATATATATTTTAAATAACAAATAAAAAATTAAAAATAAATAAATAAATAAAATAAATAAATAACCAAGCCAAAGGTGTCCCATGGACAAACACTCCACAGACAGTGCCCGTGGACAAGTGCCCTACAAACAATGTCTCTTGGACAAGTGTCCCACGGGTAATGTCCCGCAAACACTGTCTCGTAGACATATGGCCGTATATAAGAAACTCTTGTAGACAAGGGTGAGAAAACAAGTACTCCCAAGGAGAAAATTGCAAGACCTATCTGCGGAAAACATAAGGGTGAGAAGAAGAAAAAACTCATGCGGAGCATACAAACCAAAAAGCCACCGCGACGAATAAAAAGACCACCCGTGGAGCACAAAAAGATACATATGTGGCAAGGGAAAATAGTGTTTGCGGGGAAGGGGAAAAATATTTGTGATGAAGGAGAAAGGTTTGTCATTTGTTAAGGAGAGGGAAGGGTAACTGGGATTAGGGAAAAAGTTTGCCCATTCGTCGAGAAGCATAAAAGTTGCAACTGCAACAAAGGAAGAAAGAAATATAGGCATAGTCTACGAAGGGAAGTAAAACATCCAGTGATGAAAGCATAAAGAGAATATTATGTGGGCACTAGGGGAGAAGAAAAATAAGTGCCATGAATATACACCGTAGGAGAGGGATAGAGAATACGAAAAGGGGCTAAAGCAAGACATGTCATAGAGAAGTTTAAAGTGCAACAACCCTAACCATCGTCACTATAATAAAGACAAAACAAGGGACAATTAATCAGTTACTATGTAGTCTATAGGGGGAAAAAGATAGTGGAAGGATCAATTGAAGAAAAATATTGTCGAGATGGACAAAAATGCAAGTGTTGGCCTTAGGAGTCTATTTTGCAAGGTCAGGAGCATCTAGTAGCAAGAAATAGAAGGTAAGGGTTGACCTTTCACATCTCATAGTATAGTTTGAAGGGCTGGATGGTAGTGAGTGTCGTAGATGGTGGTAGGAAATGACAGATACAAACCTCATTGAAAAAATTCATATTTGTGGGCAAGTATATTGGGCAATACAACTTTCAGTGTTCTCCATACGACTATTTGAGAGAATCTTAATAACTATAATTGAAACCTACAATAGGCACAACAAAACAAGTACACTTGTATACAAGAAGCATCTATGATAGTCTTCTTCAAAGCTCGAGATTTTAGTAGGGTTATTGGCATTCTTGGTTAAGGGGGTCGCAAAGTGGTGACCATGAACCATAAACTATCACAAGAACGCAAGGAGTACTAGGTAAAATTTGTGGGACACAACCTCACACTAAAGGAATTTGAGTCTATTGTAAGGGGTACTAAGAGTAGAAGACTATGGCAAGATCTCATCTAGAAAGGCCATTGGAGATGTATTATGGATATAATAAAAAGCAGGTTAACCGAGGCTAGTAGGGCTTTAGATATCACCCTGCCTCATATTACCTTGATGAATGACATCATGAATGGTATGGTGTATGATTGGGCCACCATCCTCACAGATAGAATGGAGGAGTTCATGACATTGCAACATCAGACATTTTATATGTTGCATCATGCCATTGGTTTATTTTTGGAAGTAGCACTCCATCAAATTTCAGCGGATGATTTTGAAGTCCCACCGAGAAGAAAGTTGGTGCCAAGAGAACCCCCAATATTCTACTGGAGACATTTGGACATGGCTGGCATAGAGGCTGATTAGAAGAGGGTATTGCAAGGCTTAGATGCATATGGTGACACTGATAGTAGAAGGGAGGATACCACATAAGGTAGCGGGACTGATTTAGAGGAAGACATTACCTTGCCAGAGGCTGGGAACAATGGGGCAATTGGAGGGTCCACACTTCTCACTCCTCCCTAATTGTCAACTTCAACACACTTGATAGCCATAACCTCGCTTATTCCTCCATTTAGCTAGAGGCATGTGCCAGTTGTCATGACTCCACCCATGACCATAACAAAAACCCTAGATGCTATGACTCCATGGAACATCTTAGTAGATCTAGTCGCACCAGGCTTAGTAGTAGTGGTGCCAATGACAGGGTTAGTGGAGATGCAAAAATTAAAGCACGAGCCTCAAGTTTGACTGGACGTGATTGGCTTAGAGGAGGTTTTCACCATAGCTTCATCCTTGTTGGTCAAACCCATGATTGTGGCCTAGCTAGCACACCTAGCATAGCCAACCCAGCCAGTCAAGAGTGATGGAATGACCCAAACATCACAACCAGAGAATGTTGAGGTGATGGACCGAGCCAGTGCATTCTTGAGATAGTAGTTCTGACTCATTCTTGCAGATGTTAGTTCCTAGTCCCCGAGGTAAGGAGAGGTATCCCCAAGAGTAGTTGTCATTCTAGCGCCACAAGAGTTGAGAGTACCACAGTTTGAGGATGTGCCCAAAGATGAGGAGGTTGTACTAGAGGTGGACATGGCTACTACAAAAGAGGTAGAGATGGATATAGAGATGGAGCATGATGTTACTACTGAGGACAGAGTGAACTATGGGTTAGATGAGGAGAGATGCATGGCATACATCAGAGCCATAGAGGTTATGTTGGATAGAGGTTAAATTATTGGGCATCGGGTTTTGACTTGTAAGACAGAGTTGTAGCTGGTCCAAGCCTATATTTAAAGGGGCTATCCAGAGAATTTTTGCTCTTACTTTGAGGCCAGAGGATGGTCAGTCATGGAAACACCAGAGATGCTAGCTGATTAGACTACAAAGCCTGAGTTGGGACTATACAACACTGCTATGGACAAACTTTCATATGAGATAGTAGGGCATATAAAGAGGTTTACTATGCTCATTGATATGTATAGGCAAATAGGGAAGTAGAGAGGGTTGCATCTATGAGGTCCACAGTAGTCAAGGTAGAAGCTCGAGAGAAGCTAGCGGCTGAATTAGTTTGCCAGTAAGTAGCATGGGCTGTCGAGTGAGCAACACTCCTGCGATACAAGGAAAAGGTCAAACAAGGATTATAGGTGGTTGAACAAGGATTGTAGGCAACCCAGACTCAAGCCATAGAGGTAGTACTTCTCCTAAAGGAGGCAGTGTAAGTTAACACAGACGTAGAAGGACTTACGAATATATATTTTGCTTAAGTATTACTCATAATGAATACTTAATCAATAATATATCACTTATCATGCTTATATCAAATCAATCAAATACAATCTTAGTCAATATTTCAAATTAATTAGAAATAGTATAATATCAATGTATTAATCAAAATAATTATTAAATAGTAGTATTATAATATTTATTCAATAGATCATATAATAAATCTAACTATGGGCGATATGTTTCGAGAACATACTACCAAAAAATTGCATAAATATCCTAAGCAACGTGATGGTCATATACAATGCATATTTATGTCTGACCATGCAAGTGATGAAGGGGGGAGTTATAAGAAATTTTTTGGGAATTATGTGTGAAGGATAGGATAAAGAGTTAATAAAACCATCTAATGCAAAATTGACACATCTAGTCAAGATACCATCAAGATAGAAAGTATAGTAGTGGGCTTCAATTCGTGAAGACAAGAAACTAGTGCACGTATAAGAGGAATCCTCATTGTACATTGTGATAACTTGACAAAAGTAAACATAAAAACTGGATCCTCCACGTGGTATCAACAAACCTTAGAAGGTTCAGAGAATATATTTAATTCAGGAGTCGTGGGTCATGTTTGGCACAAAATAAAGGTGTAGTTAACAAACCTCGTGGGAGATAAGAAGGTTGACAGTGCCAAGCAAAGGAAGGTGGGTCCCCGATCTTAGCAAGGTAAGTGGGATAAATTTCTTAGGACATTATTATTAAGTATTGTATGTGAATTATATTTGATATATGATTGGGTGATTCTTTACATTATTAAGTCAAGTAATATGCAAAACTTCATATATGAAAATATAATATGTTATATTAAATATATGGTGATTATATATGTTTATACAAGCAAATATATTTTCTAGATAGTTATTTGTGGATTCAAGTCATAATTAAAGAAAAGAATATAATCATTGACAATATCATCCAAGTATGACCTGGTGGAGGGCATTCATTGAGAATGTCATAAGATGATCCAAGCATGTCTTGGTGGAGGGCATTCATTACGAATGTCATAACTTGATCTAGGTATAACCTAGTGGAGGGCATTTATTACGAATGACCTGGATATAACTTGGTGGAGGGCATTCATTATGAATGTCATAACTTGATCATGGTATAACCTGGTGAAGGGCATTCATTACGAATGCCATAACTTGATCTGAGTATAACCTAGTGGAGGGCATTCCATATAAATGTCATAATATAATCCAAGGAAATTTGGTGGACAATATTCAAATGTTAAATTGGATAAGTTATTTATATATAAAATATCTAAATAGATTTATCATAATCTTTAGTTTTATTATGTGTCCCATTATAACTCTAATAGTGGGGACATTAAAAGTCTACGGTAGTCGAGGTAGAAGCTCGAGAGAAGCTAGCGGTTGAATTGGTTTGCTAGCAGGCAGCATGGGTAGTCGAGTGAGCAGCGCTCTTATCAGACAAGGAAAAGGTCAAACAAGGATTACAGGTGGTTGATGCATAAGGACTTATGAATATGCACTGATCAAGTTTATGAGTTGCGCCAGTCTATGTTGTTTCTATGTTTGTATGTTATCTCCTAATTTTTTTAGTTTTGAGTCCCCAAGAGATTACTTTCTTCTTCTTCTTCTTCTTTTTTTTTTGGGGGGGGGGGGGGGGGGGGGGTATGATGTTGTCTAGCAAACTGGGTAGGTGGACAATTACCAGTACAGGCACAGTAGTGTCGTTTCATTGGTACCATGTCGGATATTATAAATGTGACTTACACTTATGTATTTGGCATGGTTGTATGGAATATTATTATTATGTATGAACCATTTGATGAATGAATAGTAATTGACTTTGTTAAGTTATTATAAGTTTCTTTCCTATTCACCTACAGGTTGAACAAACAATGAGTTTGGTGGTCTTTCCCCCAAAGTTGTTTGGACAGTGCATCCTTATTCTTTGCACAACTCCTAACAAGGTTGGAGTCTCCTCATAGGGATTCAAAGTCTCCTAATAGTGAATGATATGTATTAAATGTATTTCATTGATTCCTAACAAGGCCCATCCCCTTACAACGAATGTATATATCAGTACATAATTTTGTTGGTACCATCCCCGCCAGGGTTTTCCCTCTGATTAAGGGTTTCCCTAGTTAACAAATCTAGTGTTATTATGTATGGTTATTTTCTCGTAGTTAAAGCACTTGTTGATTACATGTTTTAGATTTATTAAGGATAAAAAGTTGTTTTAATTGAATAACTAATTCACACACACCTCCACACCCCCCCCCTCCCCAACTTAGTTATGTTGGTAGACTTTACTTTCTAATAGATGTAAGGATTAAATGCAAACAAATACATTGAAGAATTTCAAGGTTTCAAGGTACTTAAATGGATTAAGTTGTAATATTTAGGAAGGAATTAGTTTACTTGGCCCCATTAATATTAAAATATTCTATCAACTAGAATTTAAGGTAGAAGAAAGGAGTAAGAAGAAACATGACCAAGATCACAGGGATAGAGGCAGAGGAAGAGATAGTAGAGGCCATAGAGATAGATTTGGTGGAGGGAGCATAAACCAAAGATTCTAAGGAGATTTTAGTAGAAGAGGAGGCTATCATAGAGGAAGGGGTTCCAATAATAGAAACAACAAAGATAGGTTCAGTGGACCAAGTAGAGGGTCCTTTCTTGCCACCATGAAGTATTACAACTACAACCAACTAGGACACCCTGCATATAAGTGCCATGAAAATACCTCTTCTTCCCAAGGTGATAAAATGATTAACTATTTCCAAGAGGATGCTACAAGTTTGAAATATCCAAAAGTGAATCTAGATTTAGAGGTTGGGGATGTCCTCATGATTAGAATAATTTTGATCTAGGAGCATGTCAAGGAGGGTCCAAAACAAAGAAGATCGCTCTTTAAGATCAAATGAAAAATCTTGGAAAACGTATATAAAGTCATTAACTCAAGATCTACTAATAACATTACCTCTAAAGAAGTAGCTAATAAGTTGAATTTGTCAAGAATTCCTCATAGGGTTACATGGGTTAGTAAGGGGCAACATGTCCTTGTTAATGAACAAGATTGGGTGGAGTTTACAATAGTAGGTTTTAAGGATATAATATTGTGTGAGGTTTTTCTAATGGATGCATGTCATCTGTTATTGGATAGGCCATGGAAATATGATAAAAAGGCAATTCATAATGGTGAAAAGAATTCATACTTCTTCCAAAAGGATGGTGTTATATACAAAATCTAGTCTACTGTGGATGGGAAGAGAGTAAGTTTACTAGTCCTAATGTGTTGTTAGTTGGAGAATAAGATTTATTTCACACTCTCAAGGATGGTAAAGGAATTGGGTTAGCCATTATTGTGAAGCCCAAAGAAGATGAGAAAGTAAAGAAAGTAGATATACTTGCAGAGGTACAAACTATATCAGATTTGTTTAAGGATGTTGTTAGTAATGCAACCCCTACCTCTTTACCACCATAGAGGGTAATAAGTCATCAAATTGACTTTATTCCAAGAAGTTCAGTACCCAATAAATTTTCTTTCAAGATGACCCCAAAGTGGAACAAAGAGGTGGCTAAACAAGCACAAGAGATTCTTGATAGTGGGTTAGTAAGAAAAAGTATTACTCCATGTGTAGTTCTAGTAGTATTGGCCCCAAGAAAGGAAGATCATGGAGATTGTGCACTGATTCAAGGGATATAAACATAAACATAATTAGATATAGGTTTCCAATTCCTAGAAATTGAGGACCTAATGGATTCTTTAGGTGGAGCTCAATACTTTACCAATATAGACCTTAAAAGCAGCTATCATCAAATTAGGATAAAGGAATGAGATGAATGGAAGACAAATTTTTAAACCACAAAGGGCCTATATGAATGGCTTGTTATGCCATTTGGACTTGTTGACTCCTATGGTACATTCATGAGGCTCATGAATGAGGTCCTCAAATAATTGTTTATCTAGATAACATCTTAATTTTTG